>CM035419.1:41182297-41574797 GCA_020310875.1 Ceratopteris richardii
TTCATCGAACTCCAAATATTTGATGCCAAAAAGCTCTTGCAAAATGAAAGAAAATAGAAATTAGAAAAGGGAAAACACAAAGAAAGAGAAAGGGTGCTACAGTATGTGCAATTCTTACAAAAATTTCAGATCTAGAGAAACAGAGATGTAGAGAAAGAGAGAGAGAGAGAGAGAGAGAGAGAGAGAGAGAGAAAGAGAGAGAAAGAGTGAGAAAGAGAGAGATGTTTGTACACAATAGGCCAGAATGTAGTTCACGCAGGCAAACTCGATAGTAGCAAACTTTGGTTCAAAATGCAAGCAAATGTTAAAGTTTTGCTCTCAGACCGGTTGAAATGTTGCCTCCGTATAAGCGTCCATATGACCGTCGGTATAAGTGTCAGTATAAGCGTTGGTATAAGCGTCGGTAATTTACAGTAAAGTATCGATGCCTATATCGGCTCTTATACCGACACCTGTATACCGACGATTAAATGACCGTCAGTATTTCTTCCGTGGTTTTCAAGCATTTCCAACGGTCCTACCGATGCCGAGGCGTGAGCGTCAGTATGGGCAACGTCGGTATGCCCCTGATATGTTGTAGTGTTAGAAAGTGAGTTCCTCAATTGTTCACTAGCTCTATAGGCAATATGTATCTAGTAAAGACATTTTCAAATAAGAATTTTGCAGTCGTGTGTGCATCATTCTTTTTTGGGGCCTTAGCCTCTACCCATTTGGTAAGATAATTTGTTGCAACTATGATGTATTCTGCATGAGTACCTCTTTTAGGGGGGGTTAATGGTTCCTACAAAGTCTATACCCCACTTGGAAAATGCACATTCTCCCATCATGGGTTTCACTGGCATTTCATCTCTGTGAGTAGGAAACTAGGTTCTTTGGCAGACATCACATCTTTTAACATAGGTATGTGCATCCATGTGAAGAGTGGGCCACCATAATCCCGTAAAGAGTATGGCTTTGATTATCCTATTAGGGCTAAAATGACCTCCTACAACACCTTGATGTGGATTCTCTAGTATGCTCAAATAATCACTCTCATGAATGCATTGTCTTAGGTATCCATCTCTTCCTCATTTGTATAGATAGTCACCAATGAATGAATAGTCTTGAGCTTTCTGATCTAGACGGCGTTTTTGTGCTAAGCTCATTCCTTGAAGGAATGTTTTCATCCTCAAGTATGTCACTAATGGTTTACTCCATTCTAGTGTGAGAGACATATGATATAATGTGGCATGTTCTACCGGCGGTCTTTCACAACAGATAGGACATTTTTTACATAGCTTATAGACATGTGCTTCCATAGAAGGCTAATATACTCCTAGTCTATGCAGAGTTTGCAATGTACGATGTTTTTAGTAATGTTGCTTTAATGCACCTTCATGTGCTAATTGCAATCAATTTGCATATTTGGATTTGTCTATACAACAAGCGAGAATCTTTTGATTATCCTATTTATATATACTTCCTACTATTATTTGATTTCTTTGAAAATTGGGGATTTCTCCTTCTTTAATCCTAATCCTTGGGTTCTCGGGTCCATATGTGAGAATAGGGACAATAGGCTTAGCCCATTTAGGTACTATTTCGAGATTGAATAGGTATGCATCTCGTAATTCATCTACTATCCCTTGAGGAGCTTCTCCCAAAGTTAATCTTGAGAGGTGTTCACATCTAAGGTGTGTCTTTCCCTTCCTGACTACGACTTCAAAGTCATACTCCATGAGCAATAGAAATCATTCCTAATCCTTCGTTTTCTGTAGTGGTGTAATTTCTTTCTGTTGCATTCAATTGTCTGCTGACGTAAGCTATAGGGAGATCTATATTGCCCTCATTTGTCGGTTGTGCCAACACACATCCTATGGCATAGTTAGATGCATCCACATGTACATGAAATGGCTTACTCCAATCTGGGGTTGCTAATATTAGTGCTGAGCACAAGCATCATTTAAATTCATTGAATGAATTTTCACATTCATCTGTCCACTCAAACTTGATGAAAAAGAGTATAGAGGCTTGGCTATGATAGCATACATATGTATGAACCATCTGTAATAACCACAATGACCCATGAAGACATGTACCCCTTTTAAGTTATTTGGCCTAGGTAGGTCTGCAATTACTTTCACCTTTTCTTCATGTGTTGAAATTCCATTCTTTGACACAATGTGTCCTAGAATTTTGCCTTCTCTAACCATAAAAATGCACTTTTTTGGGTTCAGACAAACCTGATATTCTTGACATTTGTCAAATACTTGCTTTAGTTCTGCGATATGAGTCTACCTCATATTCGAATGAGTACATATGTCGTTCACATAAACTTCCAAATTCTTGCGTAAGAATTCCTTAAAAACATGACATATAAATCATTGAAAAGTTCCGGGTGCATTTGTTAGCCCAAATGGCATCACACGAAATGCAAATATGCTCCATTCTATAGCAAAGGCCGTCTTATGCTGCTCTTCTGGAACAACGGCTACGTGATTATAGCCTGAGAAACCATCAAGGAAGCTATAAACTTCCTTGCTTGCAACTCTTTCGAATAAGTGTTCCGTGATAGGAAGAGGATAACTATCTCTAATCATGGCAGCATTAACTTTTTTAAGGTTCATACACACGTGCAATTTCCCATTCTTCTTGGGCACAACTACAATGGGGGAGACCCATTCGGTATGCTCAATTTTGTAAATGAATCTTGCTTCTATCAAATGATCTATTTCTTCTTTAATCTTAGCAGTGAACTTATCATTGTACATGTATGGTTTCTCTTTCATAGGTTTGGCATGTAGAGTCATAGGAATTCTATGGGAGCATATATCCAGGTCGACTCCTTTCAAGTCTTTGTAGCTCCAAGCAAATACATCTCGATATTATCGCAATAGGGCAATTAACTCTTCTTCTTCTTCACTAGTCAAATCATGCCCTATGTATGTACATTTTTCTTCTTCTTCTTCTATGGTAACTATGATCTTTTTGGTTTTCTCTCGATGATCATATACGTCTCCAACATCAGCTTTCCTTTTAGGCATTCGTACCATAATTCTTTTATCTTTTATTTTATACTTCTTGAAATTCTCCAGTACTTCCATGAGTGGTTCTTCCTCTTCTTTTGTCTTAGGTGATTTCTTTCTCTTCTTTTGCTTGCTTTCTGTATCTTCTATGAGGGACTCATGTCCTTCCAATTGATTTTCCTTTTCTACTTTAGGGATTCTCCTTTTGTTCCTCTTCCATGGAGCAAAAGGGTTCCATGATGATGGATTCTAGGTCCTCATAAGTACTCTCATTCCGTTCTTGGGTCTCGTCCATACATCCTTCTAGGATAAAGTTTTCCTCAATAGGTTCAATCATAAAAATGGAAATGTCATATCTATCTTCATCACAATGAGGGATCCATTTTTCTTCATTTACCGCTATGTCCATTGTAGCTAATATTTTTACCCAACCATGAAGCTCAAATTCCTCGTCTGGAAATACTATCGGTGCATAAGCTGGGTCTTAAAAGGTTCACGGATGTCGTTCTATACCTAAGGTCCTAGCTTCTAACCGTTCCTCCTCTTGCTTGGCTACCTTACACATCCATAGATAAGTATCCTCGTGCAACCATGAGGGGTTTGATTCCAATGAGTGTACCGACTTTGTTTCTTCTCATGTCTTATGGATGGTGTTCTTTTGTATGGGGATCAAACAATGCTCTGCAATCTAATACAATCAGATTTGGAAAAGCCTAACTACACCTCTAGATAGAGCGGAGCAAAATCATGTGAAAATGAGGTAAGCAAGCAAGGGGGCTGCTTGCTGGAGTTTATAACTTCACTAAGCTAAGTGGGAAACTTGTGGAATGCATACAACTCAAGAAAAAAAGGCAAGATGATGCTTGTATAGACTTTTACTTTTCCTACAATCTAGTTAACCACCCACCAATCAGTTTAGGTGCACTTTTTGGTGGTTGATTTGATGAGATTTGAATTTGATTGAGTTTGCTGGAGCTTCTAACTGTATTTCAAGACTTTGAGTCCTCCTTTTTTATTGTTCCACTTGCAAAAATTTTGCTTGAGCCTTTTTGCATGATTAAGACTTGATTTTTGACACTCCCCCTCAAGTCTCAATGCCTAGGCCTTTCATTCCAATGCATGCCTTGAAGTTTTGTAGCTTCACTCCACCCAATGCTTTGGTAAACATATCTACATATTGGTCCTTTGTATTGACATGCTCCACCTTGACATCCTTTGACATGATCTTCTCTCAAATAAAGTGGTAATGCACTTCTATATGCTTCGGCCTTGCATGGAACACCGGATTTTGAGCCAAGCATATGCTACTTATGTTGTCACAAAAGATAGGTACTTGCTTAACCTGCAAATCAAGATCAACAAACAACTTCTTGAGCCACATAAGCTCACATGAGACTTGTGTTAAGCCTCTATAATCAGTTTCAATAGATGAAAGAGCCATGGTTGGTTGTTTCTTTGACATCCATGAGATGGTCTTCTTCCCTAGCATGATAACATATCCACTAGTGCTCCTCCTGTCATCTTTGGAACCTGCCCAATCAGCATCACAATAAGCTTGTACATTTAATCCATCATCAAATGGATAATATAGACCTTCATTCACTGATCCTTTGAGGTACCTAAGTACCCTTTTGGCTACAACAAGATGAGGTACTCTTGGTGCTTGGAAAAATTGAGATAACACTCCAACTACCTGTGCAATATCAGGTCTTGTCATAGTAGCATACAAGAGAGAACCAGTTATTGACCTATACATGGTCACATCCTTCACTTCTCATGGGGCATGACCCACCATGCGTGCTTGGTTTCAGATGGCACAATGGTGTTGGCCTAACAAAAATCCCAAACATAAAAAAAAACATTGATTATCAGGTCAACCTCAGCAAGAAGTGGTGCATGTCATGGATGCAACTACTATGGGATATGAATCATGGATATCTGGCACCCTCTCATAGAAATCATAAAGTCTTTTCTCTTATGGAAAATAATTCATCGCAGAATATGGTCCAACCTAAAGGCTAGCGAAATTTGTGGGGTTGGAGTTGGGGCCATTATAGAAGATGTGAGCAACATTTTCAATGGACTGGTAGCTGTGCTACTAGGAGAAGGAATCGACTGCTCGGCTACTCTCTGGAACGCCATCAGAGGGGAGATCCTTTGGAAGATATGGTGGGAAAGATGTGCTTATAATTGGGGATTCCCCCAAAGAGTGGTCGATTGAGAAGTCGTTGCTCCTCCTCAGCAAAAGAATCGTTAACTATAGAAAATCCACCCCCTTTAGGCATCATCAAGTGCTCCTTCTGATCAACAACAAGCTTAAACCCAAGTGGGCCCCACATGAGGGTGATGAGAGGGTGATTAACCTTCTTTTGAATACCATCTAAACTCTGAAAAATCTACCCCTGCTATGTGGGATTTGGGGCGTCCTGCGGGCACTAGTCCCTTTCACCTGTACTTTTCTTTTCCTTTAATTAATTCAAGTTGAGGAGAGTAGGCTAAGGCTGAACTTCCTTTATGAAAAAAAAAGAATGGTACTTGACATTTAGTACCTTTTCCAAAGGGCAGGAAAGCTTTACCATGTAAATGTGTATATAAACTAAAATTCACATCAAATATTACTTCTCCAGAGTATAAAGCATGACTTGTTACCTATCTTACACTTATCCAAATTACTTAAGATTTTAGCAAAACTTAGTATGGTCCATAAGCTTTCCAAGCTGCTATCGCACACCTCAAATGGATCGGTCTAGGTTAGTTAACAACTCTATATTGGCCATATTGGTCTTTGGTGGGAGATTGTTACCATTGGTGTCCATGTGAAAGCTCAAATAGCCATCAGATATTTAGCCATATTGGTCTTTCACAACAAATCCCATAGACACATTGGCCATATTGGTCTTTAATGGGAGATTGTTACCATTAGTGTCCATGTGAAAGCCCAAATGTCAGTTGGATATTTTTGTATATGTTCTTTAATAAACGTTGTCAGAGAGAAATACTCTCCTTACTTGGAAGTCAAAACACAAAAAAATAATTTGCTCTATTATATATGAAGCTATTGGAGTAAGGTGCAAAGCAGAGAAGAGTATCTTCTTGGAGATCTTCAATGGGCATGGATCGAATGGACATATCTTCTCTAATAAGGGTCTGGTTCCAACACTCAACCATCAATACTAGATAATGCTAAAAATGACAGAGTTGAAGGGAAAGATGATTGTGATGAAGGTTCCGTCCTAAGAGAAGAGAAATTTATAGCGATATTCCATAAAATGGATGATGCATTCTATTGTTCATCACTTACATGAAGGAAAAGTAGAATGGAAAGTATTACATGTGTTAGTATGCATGACAACACATACTATAGTACAATTTTTGGATCGCTGATCAACGTGGGAGTTATCTCATGCAAGCTGTGACTCACAAGGAAAAGGTACAACACCTTCAACTAACGAAGGGGGTGCGCTGAAATCTCGAAGATAGAGGCCGACTTTGCATCAAGGAAAGAAGGACATCTGGAGATACGTGGGGAGGCATGCATGAAGGCCGACGCTGCCTTTGGTTTGGACGTATATAAAAGAAGGAGGCTGCGCCAGGAAAAGTTTCTTCTCGTGTTCATCGGAGGGGGACAGTCGCAGCACAGAGTAAGGGGGAGACGCTCACAGTAGAGAGCAAGAGAGAGGAGAGGATCCTTACAGATGAAGAGGTGTGTTAGCACCTGATACTGAAAGAGAGAGAGTTTGGGAGGAAGCTAGGAGCGATTGGAAAGAATTGGAGGACCACGACTATCTTCATCGTTCTACTTATGACAAATCTTTGATAGATTGAGGTGACCATGGAAATCGCCATGTATGTTCATAATCTTTTTCATAGCTTGTCTTCTTACTGCAGCAAGTTTACATAGTCCATGCGACGATCTGAGAGCTATTTAGATGCATATATATGCGTGTGAGTAAAATAGTATTTTGTGCACTATTTTTCAATAAACCTATACATTCATTAAGCTTTGGTTCATGTCTATAAGGTTTGTTCAGTATGCATTGATCGAAAAAGAAAACAGATAAAGTTGGAGCAATTTTTGATAATAACACAGAAAATTGAAACCATGTGATGGAGAGTTTTACATAAAGAAGGAAGTAACAGATATTGCTCAATCTGCACATGACTAAATCTAAAAAAAACTCTTCCGTTTCTTAGCGTTTCTACACTGGTCTTTTCTTTGCGCCAATGTTTCCTTGCTCTCTGGTTTGATAGTTTTTTCAATAGACAATCGTTACTTCCGCAACACACATCTTTATTGACCTCTATTCACATTTGCTTTCAATAGAATTTTTCTACATATGTTGAGTTAAACAAGTACTGACGCCCCCAAACTGTTATTGGTTCCGACAGTAACCACAATAAAAAACTTCATAGCGATAAACAATGGTTCTAATCACATTCAAAGCTATGCGCAAGAATAGGCGATTGCTCATGCATCGAAATGACAGTTGCCTTCTCCATACACGAATGTTTGTTCATATCGGTATTCAATCCATTAACCTGTTCATCATTTCATGCGCGGAAGTAAAGATAGTCCTCAGAAATTATTCGATGATATGAATAACGTTAATCTTCTTATGAGCTAACACAAACAAGCAATCGGCAACTCTCAGATAATGAATTCAGGGAACTTTACAGTTATGTCCGCACTCGCAATCATACATATTAATTCTCTTAATCATACAGATTAATTCTCTTCACATAAGATAATCATTCAAAATCCTCTTTGTTTAGCAATCAAAAGCTTGCGCGATAAAGCTCATTTCAATTTTTGAAATGCGCCCTTACCGCAGATTCTTTCGAAGCTATGAGTTTATTGTATATTTTACTTTTGCTTCTGTCAAAAGAATAGATTAATTCGACTGGGAATGAATCTCCGTGTTGATTTTCTTGCATAGCTTAAAGCTTAAGGATTAGGGGCGTGCACTCTGCAAAACAATCTCTAAACGTATACTTCTATCATCTTCTGTTTCAAGATGTTTGCAATAGGTGCCGAGCTTAATACCATTGACTGCAGCTTTGAATAATATTAATCTGTATTGCTTTCAGACTTGAACACTTAAATGTTTTCTATAGTCTGCTAAGAAAGATAAGCTCCTCGTGCGTTATATTGCAATCGATGTGTCAAATTTACAGTTGTCCTAATAAATTATTCAGGGAGTAAAATTCGACAGAAAAATCTATGGTTCTTACTTATGAACTTGAAAATCACGTTTGTTTTTTAATTCAGAATATACTATTGTGAACATGAATCAATTCAAGTCCACTCTCACGGTTTTCATGAATGTAGAAATTGAAGGAATATGAGACTTTGAATACGTTCTTGTATATAACGCGAGAATCAAACCTTTCGTTTCATTGACATCATCCATACAACTTCATTGCTTTAATCAACTTCTTTTTAGTGTTGGAAATGAAGATACGAATTGATCGCACATGGTGTGAGTCCAAGAGTAGCTAAATTTCCTATTTGAGTTCATGTGCAATGGGAAAGCTTTTCATTAATTTAGAAAGAAGCTGAGATTTTGTTGAAGAAGACGTCTAGAACTTGCAAACTTTTACAAGTTATTAGTGAAATTTCATTGCAATTTTGATATCTTGCAAATGTTTCTGAATTATTTATGAAGGAGCTTGGAACAACTATAAAAAACTAAATTTAATCAAGCTACTAATCATATAATTGAATTTTCTCTTTCTACCTGAGTTTGCTTTAAGCACCCGGCATGTGCCGTATTTCCGGCGGTCGCCCTGATCCACCGACCATCGCTTTCGCGCTGAGCGTCTCCCCCTTACTCTCTGCTGCGACTGTCCCCCTCCGATGAACACGAGAAGAAACTTTTCCTGGCGCAGCCTCCTTCTTTTATATAAGTCCAAACCAAAGGCAGCATCGGCCTTCATGCATGCCTCCCCACGTATCTCCCGATGTCCTTCTTTCCTTGATGCAAAGTCGGCCTGTATCTTCGAGATTTCAGCACACCCCCTTCGTTAGTTGAAGGTGTTGTACCTTTCCTTGTGAGTCACAGCTTGCATGAGATAGCTCCCACGTTGATCAGCGATCCAGAAATTGTACTATAGTATGTGTTGTCATGCACACTAACACATGTAATACTTTCCATTCTACTTTTCCTTCATGTAAGTGATGAACAATAGAATTCATCATCCATTTGGAATATCGCTATAAATTTCTCTTCTCTTAGGACGGAACCTTCATCATCACAATCATCTTTCCCTTCAGCTCTGTGATTTTTAGCATTATCTAGTATTGATGGTTGAGTGTTGGAACCAGACCCTTATTAGACAAGATATGTCCATTCGATCCATGCCCATTGAAGATCTCCAAGAAGATACTCTTCTGTGCTCTGCACCTTACTCCAATAGCTTCATATATAATAGAGCGAATTATCTTTTTGTGTTTTGACTTCCAAGTAAGGAGAGTATTTCTCTCCGACATCCACCCCCACCAAACATGTGCTTCCTCCGGATGCGCCAAACGAAGACCTGTTTTCTGCTTAATGATAAAAGTCAATTTTATAGCATAATATATGTGCATGGGTTTTTAAAATCAAAGTGCCTTATGCAGGGCTGTGTAATTAGCCTTATAAATGCATACTTTAAAATGCATGTACAAAATTCATGGTGCAATAAATAAAGGAAAAAGGTTTCGGATGGTGAGGCTTGTGCACTCACTCACATACATAGCAATGTGCGTATACATTCATCCTTACAGTCCCTCATATGTGCATGGGTATAGATCAGATCATGCCTAGGTGCATGGTCATGTAGTGTGACCCTACCACATGCATACTTTATGTGCATTTTCAAAAGTATATGGTGCATATGATGTAAATGGTTTGTTGACGATGAGGTCTTCAAAGTTTTCGAATTAGAAACTGTTTTTCATGCTATTTCTACAAGTGCAAATAGATGTGCATCTATGGAATTTAAAGCATCGTGAATTTACATCTTTTCATGCATACTCTAAGTGCAAAATACTCATCATGGTGCAAAATTTGAAAACATGAAATCAAAAACTATGACTTAATCTCATACTCATCATTCTTCTTACTCAAATCACTCTCAGCCATCTCCATCATCATTATTATCAAAGATAATCTTGAAGAAGGATGTTCCTGTCTCATAAGAAACATCAAAGTTAGTATTAAAAAGCATGCTTTACAATTCATCCTCACTACAATTCTTCTCATCATATCCTATCTATGGATCACTTCAGAGTTCTTTGATACCTGCAACATTCTCAAAACATGGTTATTCAATTCTCAAAAACATGGTTATTCAATTCTCAAAAACATGGTTATTCAATTGTTCATAATGTTTTTCTTGTAGGAGAAATTCATACCTTACTTTTTTTTTATGAGGGAGAAAGTAAAAACTCCCGTGCTTGTGCTCGAAATTATCTTTTGTTTAGGGAGAGATAAAACTCTTGTTCCTGTGTGTTTTTTATTTTGAGGGAGAACACTACAAAAACTCCCGTTCATGTGTGTTTTTAATTTTGAGGAAGAACACTACCAAAACTCCCGTTCATGTGTGTTTTTAATTTTGAGGGAGAACACTACAAAAACTCCCGTTCATGTGTGTTTTTAATTTTGAGGGAGAACACTACAAAAACTCCCGTTCATGTGTGTTTTTAATTTTGAGGGAGAACACTACAAAACTCCCGTTCATGTGTGTTTTTAATTTTGAGGGAGAACACTACAAAACTCCCGTTCATGTGTGTTTTGAATTTTGAGGGAGAACACTACAAAACTCCCGTTCATGTGTGTTTTTAATTTTGAGGGAGAACACTACAAAACTCCCGTTCATGTGTGTTTTTAATTTTGAGGGAGAACACTACAAAACTTCCGATCATGTGTGTTTTTAATTTTGAGGGAGAACACTACAACACTCCCGTTCATGTGTGTTTTTAATTTTGAGGGAGAACACTACAAAACTCCCGTTCATGTGTGTTTTTAATTTTGAGGGAGAACACTACAAAACTCCCGTTCATGTGTGTTTTTAATTTTGAGGGAGAAAACTACAAAACTCCCGTTCATGTGTGTTTTTAATTTTGAGGGAGAACACTACAAAACTCCCGTTCATGTGTGTTTTTAAATTTTGAGGGAGAACACTACAAAACTCCCGTTCATGTGTGTTTTTAATTTTGAGGGAGAACACTACAAAACTCCCGTTCATGTGTGTTTTTAATTTTGAGGGAGAACACTACAAAACTCCCGTTCATGTGTGTTTTTAATTTTGAGGGAGAACACTACAAAACTCCCGTTCATGTGTGTTTTTAATTTTGAGGGAGAACACTACAAAACTCCCGTTCATGTGTGTTTTTAATTTTGAGGGAGAACACTACAAAACTCCCGTTCATGTGTGTTTTTAATTTTGAGGGAGAACACTACAAAACTCCCGTTCATGTGTGTTTTTAATTTTGAGGGAGAACACTACAAAACTCCCGTTCATGTGTGTTTTTAATTTTGAGGAAGAACACTACAAAACTCCTGTTCATGTGTGTTTTTAATTTTGAGGGAGAACACTACAAAACTCCCGTCTTATAATTTATGTTTTTGTTTTTGAGATTACCTGAGATTGCCATGCCGTGATGCTTCACGTCGGGTTCACCAATATGTCAGTGCGAAAGCGACGGTCGGTGGATCAGGGCGACCTCCAACCGTCGCTTTCGCGTCGACAACATATAGTGGCCTAGTCATCCATAGAGTGTAATTTTGATCGCATTTGTATGACCAATAAATCTATGTTTGTGTTCTCTATATACTGTGTCTTTTTTGCATATTTTGTAGCCTCTATGTAGACTATTGTGCGCGGCATTTGGAACTCACTTTTGTACTTTGAGGTTATCTTCATGGAGCTGTCGAGAAGTAGAGTCCAGTGTGGTTCGTCCCCATCAAAATACTTCACTTTATCATTATAAAGCTATTCTCATTGAAAAATGGAGTGAGTGCCCTCCCCAAAGCATTCAGATTATTGAAGTGGATCAAAAAATGTTGAAGAAATTTAAAAACTACAAAGGTCTTGTGGCTCATATCACTCCCAAGCTAAACAAGAGGTGGAATGTTCAATGGAATTAGTATCAGTGGAGATATATATTTTGTTGCATTTGGGCCTTTCCTACCAACATCAATCTTTCCTTATTTCACTGGCTCATTTTACACAAGGAATTGGTATCTTTTGTAGCCATTGAGACCAATTTTGGAGAATTTGTTCTCCTTTCTACTTTAGACCAATTCTAGGAAAATTGGTCTCTTCGAAAAAAAAAAATCTTATAGGGCCCTAATTTAGTCTAAAAAGTTGCTCTTCATTACTTCACTCTCTATCTTGGAGAGTGCCCTACTTGTTTAAGGTGGTTGTTACTTCTTCCTCTTTTTCATCTTTTAATTGAGGGAGCAAATTGAAATACAATAAAGTAACACAAAGAATATAAAGGTGAAGAAATTGAAATACAAAACGAGTCAAAAAAGGGCAGAGTGCTTATAATTCTCTATTCTTTTTCTATTGATGTATGATAGTGATTGAATGATAGACTCCAAGAATTGTAGAATACACGGTATGTGGGAAAATGTATGGCCAGGTGAAGCGATAAACTCAATTGTGAGGTATTCCAGGTTTAAATTTCTTAATTCTAAGTTATAAGGAATCCCGGAGGTGAATTTCTTAAGGGAACAAAGGGTGACTAAGTGGATTAGAAGAGTGTAGATGTAGACAATGTCAATTTAAAAATATGATGGGATTACTTTAATGACTTCAAAGAAAATTCTTCATGGATAGGGTCGAATGAGTATATTCTAGTAGTGGGAGTGTGATACTACTATGATGTAGACATATATGATTTGGAGTGATCATGAGTGAGAGAATAGTTAAGACTAATTTGAGACTGGGTTTTGACTATTGGCAAACTCTTTCTTGAATCTGAATTGAGATGCAGTTCTACAATCTTTACTAGAGGCAATAGTGAAAGACCAAGGACAACCTATATACACTATGCATAACATGTGGTGACTTTGATAACTAAACTTCATAATGTTTCACTCGCCAAGATCCATTTCACAGGGGTATAAGTTCTCTTTCTAATGTGGAAAGTTGCATGGCACCCTTAGGGATAACTTGAACCACTTTATAAGGGCTTCATCATCCTATAAAAAGATTTTTTCTCCTTCTCATTGATGAGACTCGATTGATACAAAAGTACGAAGGATTCTTCTTGAATTGATCTTTTCCAGAGGTGTTGATCATGGAACTTCTTCTTTTTTAGCTAATTATCCCTTATTTATCTCCTTTTCTCACTCTTAGTTCTTCCACCATATGGATTTTGGAATGTTGTGCTTGCTTAGTCTAGTAAGCAATCTTGTTTTATCCTACCCTTACCAAACTTTGGATGAAATCTAGAGGAGTTATGGCCTCAATACGATATAGCAGGTGGAATAGTGTGTATCGGGTTGCCGCCTTGTAGGCAGTCTTGTGGGCCCAAAGGAATCTCAAATATGCCTTTCCCCATGTAGTGGGTTGTTGGTGAAAACATCTTTTTAAGAAGGCTAATTAAAACTTTACTTGTGGTTTTTGCATGGACATTAGCTCTAGGATAATATGCACATGCTTTTTTGTGGAAAGATTTGATACTTCATGAAAATAGTTCTCAGATTTTTGTTGATGAAGTGCGTACCTTGCTTAGTGTTGACTTCAATTGGGGAGCCATATCTATAGAAGATGTGCTCATAGAGGAATGTTGGCATTGTATCAGATGTGTAGTCCATCGATGCAATGACCTCTATGCACTTAGTAGCATAGTTTGTTGTTAGCAATAAGTATTTGGATTTAGTAAGTGAGCCATCAGATATATGGGGCCCACAAAATCGAATCCCCATCTTTCAAAGGCTTCCCATGTTGTCAAAACTTTCAAAGGCATATTGTTGAGTCTAGATGGTT
Organism: Ceratopteris richardii; assembly: GCA_020310875.1. Classification (NCBI taxonomy): domain Eukaryota; kingdom Viridiplantae; phylum Streptophyta; class Polypodiopsida; order Polypodiales; family Pteridaceae; genus Ceratopteris; species Ceratopteris richardii. The sequence continues at coordinate 41,196,286 of CM035419.1, forward strand.
TAGGACCACATCGTTAGCATGTATCAAAAGACTTTACCATATTACATGCATCTATGCAGAGGTAGGGCCTATAGAGTCAACTCTAAAGCATCGTGTGTGTAGTGATATGACTTGGGTAATGACATGACAATGGTCCATTGTGTGTAGATTCTAAAATAGCTTTGAATTCCTTATGGTATACACACTTCCTAAGTATTCCATCAGGTCTAACCTTGAAGGGGTTCCTACCAATTAGAGTGAAGCTTCTACTTTTGATCAAGAGTCTCCCTTTTTCTAAGCTGACATGTGGGAGGAAAAATTTCTAGTAGACAAGAATTGGAATAGCTCATTGTACCATGAAGGGTAGGTGCTTACATGGAAGAGATGGTGGTCTTGTAAGTCATTATTGACTCTCTCGTGTATGCTTGATATTTGTATTCTGGATAAGTGATATGACATTCATGGTGTTTGCCAGGCCTCTCCACAATGTCAAAATTGAACTCCTCAAATAGCAGCAACCATCTCCAAATCCATCCTACAATATTATGCTTGTTGATAAAATACTTGATTGCTGCTTGATGATCTCTGATTACCACAAAATCAACACCCAAGAGGTAATGCTAACATTTTCAAGGCAAACACTATGGCCAATGCTTCCCTTTCCATTGTGCAATAGTTCTACTTTAACTTGATGGGAATCCTACTGTCATAATGAATCGAGTGATCCAATTTATGTTTTCCCTTTTCTCGGATGTGCAAGAATCGTCCCTATAATAGTGGAGCTTGCATCTACATGCACATGGGAAGTGACCCCCTAGTCTAGAACAATGAGAATGGGAGCACTCACCAGCATCCTCTTGAGGACTTCAAATGCCTTTTCCTCCTCATGAATCCTTTTGGGTTTGACTAAATTTCTTTTTAGTCTTGATAGTGGCCTTGCTATATCTGTGTACATCCTTTTGAATTTCCTATGGTACCTTTTTTGTCATAAGAAGCTTTGTTCTTGTTTTGCATTGATAAGATGATGCACTTGAAGTATGCCTAAGACTTAATTTGGGTCAGGATCCATAGCTTTTGAAGAAGCCATGGGCCGAGAAGTGTGCCTTCTGTGACCAGAAATTGGATTTTCTTTGGGTTTAGCTTTAATTGTGCACCCCTAAATAATTCGAATACTTCTTCTAGCAAATGAAGGTGTTCTTTGAAATCTTCAGCCAAGGATGAACAACCTACACGTGAAAATGTAGAAAAGGTATCCATAAAATTCTCAGGAATTTTATAGGTAGTGGCCTGAAAATGTTGTAGACCACTCTATTGAAGGATGCAAGGGCATGTTGATATATTTAGGTAGTGATGTGTGTGAACACTCTAGGACCACCGAGGCACTTTTTTCCCTCTTTAGGAGGTTTTTTTTCCATGGCTTGTATATACGCCTATTGCCCTAACGGGCTACTTATCTTTGTACGTTCTCTAGTAATACATTTAGTCTTGTGTGTTGTGCTCCAAGCTTCTTCTTCTTCCTTGTCCTGTTCGCATGCTTCCACAAACATCTAACTCCAACAATTGGTATCAGAGCAGGTCGGCGTTTCATCTAGGGCATCGTCAACACTCCTCCATTTGCGGTCTCAGATTCACACAAAATTTGGTCAGCATACTCAGGGTGTCTCAGAGATCAAAACAGCTTCACTATGTGTGTCAAAATCACGATCTGAGCTCGTTTCGACCTCCGAATGCACTATCGCAACACTTGTGCAAGCTATTTCATATTTTTGTGCCAAAGGTATATACCTATTTCTGTCCGCCAATATAAGCATCTCAAAGTCTGCTACAGGTTTAGCAGAACTCGTCTGGATAGTTCCGTTCAACTTTTTGAGGTACAATCAATTTTCTGCATCAAGGTATTTTAGTCACTGGCCATGGCTAAAAGCAATGATGTATTCTGTATGTTGGCTATCGAGGATAAGTTGGATGGTACCAACTACCCATTATGGGCTTATATGATGCGACACGTATTGGTTGCAAAAGGATTGTGGAACATTGTGCAGGGTGTTGAAAGATGTCCTGTTACACCTGTAGCTACAGGTACTGCAAATACAGGTGGTGGAGCTGACGGAGATGGTGTCCAAGTTGATATTGTGCAGATTCCTATTCGTGCTATTGTTTCTGTTGCACCTATTGTAGAGCAGATTCGTTGGGATGGCAGAGATGCCGAAGCACATGCATTGATAGCTTTGTATGTCCAACGTGCCATTATTCCTCATATTCTCTCTTGCAGAACAGCTAAGGATGCTTGGGATACACTTACCACATTGTACCAAGCTAGGAATGAGGCTCGTGTTGCTTACCTCTGAAAACAGTTGGAGAGTGAGCATATGAATGAAGGTGATTCTATGGATAGTTTTCTAACAAAGATCAAAGACTTGAAGGAATAGTGATTTCTGTCGATGAGGTTATACTAGATAGCTCACTTGTGCAGACCGTTCTGAATGGTCTTCTTGATTCATATCAAAGTTTTGCTTCTACTCTTCGGTTGATGATGAAAGGCATTCCAAATGCCTTGTCATTTGAGGAGTTAGTCTCTGTTTTGTTGCAGGAAGATGAGTCCAGGCAGCACAGGTCCATTATGTGTGTTGCAGATCAAGCTTTCCTGGCTAGTCAGAAGGGCAAAGGAAAACGGAGCTCTTCTACTAGTAAGCAGAAATCTGCAAATGCTGCACATTCGAAGAACCAAGAAAAAGATGAGAAAAAATTAGAAAAGAAGAAATTGTTTTGTAAGTATTGTAAAGGAAATGATCATATCATAAAGAACTATCCAAAACTGGCTGCAAAAGAGGCAAAGAAGAAAGAGGTTGGAATGGTTGTTGTAGAAGCCTCTACACCAAAAACGGAGTCTGCTAATCTTGTAGAGGAAGAAGAATGGGCGTTCACTACTGTTTGCAGTTTTGACCCATCTTCTCATGAGTAGTGCATGTATGCAGTAGACTCGGATGTTTAGTACTTTGATAGTGGGGCGACCAAACATATTACCTCGCAGCGTAGTTTCTTCTCTTCACTTGAGCCTACCCCTACAGGGAATACTACTACATGCGCCAACAACTCCTGTTATCCTGTTATGGGAGTTGATAAGATCATTTTGACTACTGCTGATGGTAGTTCTTTCACTTTGTCAGATGCTTTGTTTGTGCCAGGGATCAAGAAAAATCTGTTATCAATTTCTGCATTAGCCAAGATTGGCTTGGTTGTGAAATTTTTTGATGGAAGGTGTACAATTCATGATCTATCAAATGGTGATGTGATTATTGCTTCTAGCATTTTATCAAATGGTGATGTGATTATTGCTTCTAGCATTTTATGTTGTGGGCTGTATAAGCTCATAGACTATGAAAGATCTGTAAATGATTTGGCATGTGCAATAAAGGATTCTTAGGCTATGTCTGGTGCAAAGCTTTGGCATGCACGCTTTGGTCATCTGAATTTTGCTAGTTTGCTACGCGTGCAGAAATCTGAAATGGTGTCATGTTTGCCCAAACTTGAGGCACCTAGAAAACATGTTTGTGAAGGCTGTATTTTGGGAAAATGCAGCGTTCCTCCTTTCCAAAAGATGGTTCAGTTTGGGCTACACAGAAATTGCAGCTTCTACATAGTGATGTCTGTGGTCCTATGCAGACACCCTCTTTTGGAAATTACCTTTACTTTGTGACTTTCATTGATGATTTTTCCAGGCATGCATGGGTATATCCACTCAAAGCAAAGTCTAAAGTGTTCATGTGCGTCAAACAGTTTTTGGTTTTGGCTGAAATCTATCAGCATGTAAAATGGGCACCCTCCGTTCTGATTGAGGGGGGGGGATATATGTCTTCTGATTTTAATGCATTTCTTGTTGAATGTGGGATAAAACACCAGTGTCCAGTGCCGTATACACCTCAACGGAATGGAGTTGCTAAACGAAAGAATAGGTCACTCATGAAGATGGCGAGGTGTATGGTCAAGAGTCAAGCTTTACCACATAGTTTCTCGCTTGAGGTTGTCATGTGTGAAGCATATGTACTGAACAAGTGTCCCACTAAAGCACTACAGTCTATCACTCCATATGAGGTTTGGCATGATCGCAAGCCATCTGTTGCCCATCTGCATGTTTTTGGTTGCTTGGCATATGCATTAGTGCCTGAACAACATCGCAAAAAATTGGATGATAAAGGAGTAAAATGTATTTTTGTTGGGTACGGTTCTGAAAGTAAAGGCTATCCTCTGTATCATCCACAGACTAAACACATTCTGGTTAGCTGTGATGTTGTTTTTGTGGAAGATGCTATTCAGCCATTGCTTTAATGTACTAAGGAGACATCTGTTAGCTCCAAAGACATGTATGATACTTTGATGCCTCTTTTTATAGGTGGATAGTCTAGTGCTGGTCCTAATGAGGCAACTTCTCAACCTTTGCAGGTTTCATGTGATGATGCAGATTATTCCATTTCTGATGCAGAGTTACATGATGCACTAGTTGATGAGAGAGCATATATTGAGCAGGCAAAAACTATGCCAAAATGGCTGGTGCAGACTTTGCATGACAGCAAATTGGATGCATGTATGTCATATCGTACTCGTTCAGGCTCTCATAGCGCCTTTTTGGCATTAGATTGCTATGTTATGGCTGCATCTAGTCTCTGTGATGAGAACGAGCCTGTTTCATTTGATGAAGCACAAAATTCAAAAAATTGGATGGCTGTTATGCAATCTGAATATGATGCAATAATGAAGAATGGTACTTGGTCTTTACATAACTTGCCTCCTGACAAGAAGGCCATTCGCACTAAGTGGGTATACAAGCTGAAGCATAAACCTGATGGTACAGTTGACAGGTATAAGGCTAGGCTTGTTGTAAAGGGTTATGCACAAGAAAGAGGCATTGATTTTCATGAGACCTTTGCACCTACATGCCGTATGACTACTGTTCGGAGCATTTGTGCACTTGCAGCCCATCATGGTTGGAATATACATCAGTTGGACATTAAAAATGCATTTCTAAATGGTGACTTGCATGAAGAAGTATATGTTTTTCAACCCCGTGGTTTTGTGCAAAAAGGGCATGAAAACTAGGTATGCAGGTTAAAGAAGGCATTATATGGTTTAAAGCAAGCACCACGTGCTTGGTATGAGAAGATACATGCCTATCTGATTGCACATGGTTTTGAGAACAGTCCAACTGAGAGAATCGTATATGTTAAGAGTGCTAATTATGTGCTTCTGATCATTGTTGTCTATGTTGACGACATGCGGCTCACTGGTCCTATTCAGAAGCATATTGCTGATTTTAAGGCTGATTTACATGTCTCATTTGAGGTGTCTGATTTGGGGCATTTGCATCACTATTTGGGCATTCAGTTTATGCAAGTTGATGGTGGAATGGCTTTGTGTCAAACAAAATATATTGACATATTATTGCAGCAATTTGGCCTTGAAGACTGTAAGCCTATTTCCACTCCTATGGAGACAGGTTTATGTTTGAGTCTTCATGATGTTGGAGATGCATTTGATGTGGTTCTCTATCAGCAGGCTGTTGGATGCTTGATTTACTTATGCATTACTAGGCCAGATATTCAGTTTGTTGTCTCACAGATGAGCAGATTTATGCATTGCCCAGGACTCAAGCATTGGTAGGCGGTTAAGCGCATCTTTTGCTAATGGAGTGGTACTCGGCTACTTGGGTTGTTTTATCCCAAGGGGGGATCACTACCGCTAGATTTGCATGCTTTTTCTGACTCTGATTGGGCTAGTTGCTATGACACTCGTGTGTCCACTAGTGGCTTTTGCTTCATGGTTGGTAGCTCATGTATATCTTGGTTGAGCAAGAAGTAGCCTACTGTGGCCACTTCCAGTTGTGAGGCTGAGTATAGGGAAGGATTCACAGCTACTGTTGAGTGTGTGTGGCTCAGATGCCTTATGGCTGATTTGGGTGTTGGTCAGTCTTCTGCCACCAGAATCTTCACTGACAGTCAGAGCGCATTGGCAGTTGTGAGGAACCCTGTGTTCCATGCTCGCACTAAGCACATTGAGGTGCATTATCATTATGTCAGGGAGAGGTACTGTGCTCGGGAGATCAACTAGGAATATTTGCCCATGCAAGAGAACATTGCAGACCTTTTCACAAAGGCTATCTCTAGGGAGAAGTTTGAAGCTTTTCGCAAAGCTTTGGGCTTACTTCCTTTCATGGAGTGATTTCCACATAGCTTGGCACTTCCTTATACATGAGTGCGAGCTCCTTGTTCACCGCATCACTCCCAGGGGGGATTTGTTGATATATTTAGGTAGTGATGTGTGTGAACACTCTAGGACCGTCGGGGCACTTTTTTCCCTCTTTAGGAGGCTTTTTTCCCTCGGCTTGTATATACGCCTATTTCCCTAACGGGCTACTTATCTTTGTACATTCTCTAGTAATACATTCAGTCTTGTGTGTTGTGCTCCAAGCTTCTTCTTCTTCCTTGTGTTGTTCGCATGCTTCCGCAGATATCTAACTCCAACAGGGCATTCCTTAGTTTGAAGGCCATTTTAGTGTACATGTGTGTAACCCATGGAATAACAAAGGTGGTCTTTGATTGATCTACAAGATGAATCGTGACTTCATGTGCACTCACTAAATCTATCCATAAAGCTATGGAGAAAATATCGAAACACATTTTCCCACCACTTGTGTAGAGAATGGGGTAGGAAATCCATTGAGAATTATTGCCTTATTAAGCGCCCTAAATTTAACAAAAATTCTAATTCTATTGGACTTCTTTTTGGGTGCTATGACCATGGTTGATAGCCACTTTGAATGCTCCACTAGTACAATATTTGTTTCTTCTTCCAACTTCTCAATATCTTTTTTCATAGCTTCTGCATATCTGGGGTTGCACCTATATATCCTTCCCCTAATAAGCTTCGCATTTGCAGCAAGAGGAATGGTATGATCTCCTAAATGTGGAGCTATTCCTTCTAGGTCCATTTAAAACCATTTTTAAATATTTGCAAAAATGTAATTACCTCTATTAGTAGCCTAGGATACCCCCACAACCAAGATGTAATAAGAGTCACTTGAGGCTTGCCTTCTATTCCTAAGTTAATCTACTTTATAAGTTTGGAAGTCAAAATAGACTTTGTCAACTCTTGGGAGAAAATATCACCTTGATAACATGGAGATTCATCCAAGATGATACTACTTTCCTTCTCTTTAACCCATCCACTTGCGAGCTCCTCCTTTGGTGTCAACTCTTCATTTAGCTCTTTTGAAATACTTTGTTCACAAGTTGATATATCCTCTTTATCGTGATGTTCTTCCTCGTAGTACCTACACACCTTATCATTTCCCATTCTATAGTCAAGAATGAATTCCCCAAGCCCCATAGTTTCTATAACATCTTCTTCAATTCCTGCAACTTTAACCCCCTGTAGCTCAGTGATGAGTAGCACCTCCTTTAATGTCAATCCGGGAAGACATGAGGATGGTATGAAGACCTTGAGCAAGTGGAGGCACAAGTGCGTGAGTGAGAAGCACACAAACATGCACACACATACACAAACACACGCACACACGGCAAGACAAAGAGTGAGAAGCAATGGAGTTCTTAGATTACTTTCAAAAAGCTCTTACAAGTTCATTTCAATTACAATCTACCTCAAAAATGAGCTCTCTAGCTCTATTTATAGTTTTTGACTAGGTTTTGGCCCTGTCCAGACCTAGTGTCCGGCCTAGTTAAAAATTAGGTTCCAGGGCCAATTTGAGGGCTTAAACGGAGTCTAAAAAATACGAAAATTGATATGTAGGTACTTCTAAGGCTCCTCAAGCTCAAAGACTCCTTGGCTTGCACAAAATGGAGCTACAAAAATAGGAAATGGTATGTACAATGATTGTTAGTGATAAGAACCACTATTATAAAGATGTTGATTTGGAAAAATTTGAAGGGCCTATCTGCCAGATTTGCGTCGACTGCTTTGTCTACTTAATCCTTCACCTCGCTCTGACTCTCTCCACTGGCTTCCTTGTCTAGTCAGTCCTTGGGTGCCCATACTGCTCTCAAGACCCCCCCCTCTCGCGTCTGTCATCCCTGAAAGACCCTTGTTGCTGGGAGTGTTGGATGTAATATTCCACAACCTGAGTGGCCAGCTGATGTTCTTGTATGCGTAGCCCTCTGGCCAAATCTGTCATCATACGATCCCAGTCAATTGGTCCTGGAATGTCCGGATGTGGCAGACGTAACTGATTTGCATGGATCGCTTGTTCTACTGCGAATAGATGTAGCAAATGTGTGGGTCTGGGAATGAAAATTTCTGAATGATATTCCCAGAATCCCATAGAGAACATTTCCTCAAATGTCTGCTTGAAGCATGCGGGTAAGTACTTTATTCATGCATGCCAGGCAAAGATTATAGTGACCGAGGGAGTCTCGCTCATGTCGTAGACTAAATCCTTGTTACGTTGGGAGAATCCAGGGGCAGAGATGTATGGAGCTTGTACCATCCGAAAGGTTTTGAAGACAATGGTCATGAGCTCGAATATTTTCATACACATTTTCGCTGCTATGTCGGGTACATTATTTAGACGTGTAGACCAGTGCCGAATTGTTGATATCATGTAGGCTACGGTTGGGGTCCCTCGAGGTGGAGCAAAATATGGATAGTGAACCCAAGTCGAGCATTCTTTATTGTTGCGTACCTTGATCGCAAATGCTTGCCAAGATCTGTGACGTACCATTGGGCAATAACATGGATTATACTTGATATATAGTGGCATGGTTGCCCAGGTGCTCATCATCTCAGGGTAATCGGTTAGTAGACGTGGACGCCAATTAGGCTGGAAAATCGAGCCCGCACGCGCATCTATCGGTAAGTCCTCTAGCTCAAATTGAGTGGCAAATGTGGGCTCCTTCCCTGTATGTCTTTTAACTTCTGCATTATAATCATGTAGAAAGACAAAATAAGGCATGTATTGCGACACTGATGTTGTGATTAACCATTGGTGGGATAGGTTTTGAAAATAAGAAGACCGAAGGACAGTTTCTTCGAGATTTGTGAGAGATTGCATTTGCACGGCAACGTGATCATCATGTGTCTTATCCACTACACTGAAGTAATGTATTGAACATGCTATTTACATTATGAGATGCAAGGGGAAAAGTTTGGAATGCAGGGAAGGTGGGATTGGGGAGGGAGGTAGTGACTGTTGTGTGTGCCAATGATGTGGTGAGTGGTGAGGTGGGGGGGTAAGGGAGGGGGAGATGGTGGAATCGTGGGGAGAGGTGCTGTGGTGGGTGAAATGTCCATTGGGTCAGACAGAGTGGTGTGTACAGGGGCTACCATGTAGGTGGGTATGGTAGGTGAAGTGAGTGTGGTGTTCGTGTAAATTGATGTCGTTGCGAACATCGGGGAAATGTGCCTCTGAAACATTGGAGAGCGGATGAGCTGCTCCACAAAGGACGGGTATTGGGGTGGTGAGGTCAGGTTGAAAGAGGTGTAGGGGCCAGATGGGAAGTGAGGGTAATGGAATGGAGGTACCCGTATTGGGGGATAGGCTGGGAAACACAGGGTGCCTTCTGTGCGTGCCGGGTTTCCAACCGCACTTGGAATTATGGGATGGCCAGTTATGGGTTCGGAGGATAGAAGGGTTGAAGTGTACAAGGGATTGGTGATGAAAGAGAAGAGGGTGTCTTGTGAGGTGGGTTCTCGAAATGAGAATGATGTGAATGAGGATGGGTTATAAGTGAAGGTAGAGGTTATGACTGTCGTTTCTTCCATGGTGGGAGGTGGTGGTGGGGGTGGAGAAGGTGGTGATGGGGGATGCTGGGGTGAGATGGGTGATGTCTGAACGAAGGTGTCAACAGAGAGGTCAATGGTGGTGGTGGGGGTAGCTGTGGTTTCAATGGGTACTCCTTGTTCTGTGACGGGTATCCTGATAGTCTTACCTGCGCGTGGTAATGTGTCAACTCTACGTTTTTCATACCTCACTGACTGGCGGACTGCTGTGTGGACAGCCTCCGGAACTCCTAAAGATTCTGACACTAATTTGAGGGTGTCAATGAAATGTTGATCCACCCCATCATCTGATAGCATTTCTTGCATTAAAGCTTGACTTGATACGAGAGAGAGTTGATGCCTTTCTTGTACTGCTTTGATTGTGTCGTATAACCTTTGTAGTTGAGCTATATATGCAGGTGCACCTACAAGTTCTGGCACTTCTTGTTGCTCATCATGATGCTCTTGATCATAATCCTCCTCATCTTCCTCCTGTTCTTCATCTTCATCATCCTCTTCATCCACTTCAACTGTGGTGACAGGTACTTGGGAGGTTGTTGCCTGTGTCTGCACATTCCCCACTTGTTGTGCCTCTTCTGCCTCTAGCTCTACATCTTGTAATAATTGTTCAAAGTCTTCATTCGTGAGTTCTTCCAAAGGTGCACTACTAGGAAATTCAAGATCGGTTGGGATGGGAGGGAATATCAAGTTAGGACCATCGGTGCTGCATCTTGGAAGTCGGAGTGTGAATGGTCAGACTCTTTGGGGTGGAGGTGTGACGTCTGGTGTTAGGGTGGCTCCACGTGGTTGAGCACATGGGACTTGGACAGTGCCTCTCATCTTCTTAGAAGGGGGTCCAGTGGATGTCCTGCCTCTAAACTGCTCTACACAATTCCACATTAGGGCCCGTTGAATAGGGATTTCATAAGCCAAACACCTATAAATATATCTCGTCAGAGCACAACATCCATATAAAACCTGTTTCCGCGGTCATCATTTGTGAGCTAGGTGTATCTGATCAATTATCCAGTGGGGTAAGTTGATGGTGAGGCTCTGTGTCTCTACCAGATACAAACTAAACCAAACCTTTTTGGGCGGCATGGTGAATCTATCTTGTGCAGGAAAAGCAAAGTGTTGCATGCACATGCGAAGGTGTATTGCAATATTAGGCGTCATGGACACCATGTCCTTGAGTTTGGTGAGGCTTCGATTCTTCATGTAATCCGGCACTAGGGTTTCCTTCTCTGTGGGAATATGCATTCCGCGCATATCTAGGGCCTCTCTCACCAAGTTGTTTGATAGCCTGAACCTCTTGAGCTCATTCCCCTTTGTCAGAGATGGAATCACAAATGAGCTTGCACCTTTTGGAGTCAAGGAGTTGATGAGATAGTAGCATCGCATGAAGTCAGGCTTTGGGAGCCGTGCACTGAAATATGCATCCAATCTTGCCTTCTCCCAAATCGAATGTAGACCTTCTGCATTTTGTAACTTCTCGAATTCTCTTGTAAAGAAATGGTATTTACCTTGCTTCCCATTGAAGTCCAACTCTGATTCCCATAGGTACGTTCCCTCTCCCAAGGGTCCTGCCACTTCACTAAACCAGTGGGAAGCTTTTCCTACGGGCATGGTATGGCCACTGGGAGGGTCCGCTATAGGTATGATTTTGATGGCCTGCAATTCTTCTGGTCTTTCATTTGTCTCAGGCAAAACCGGTAAACTGTCTAAGTCCACCACTTGCTGGCTCGTTTCTGTTTGAGAGTATTGCTTTGAATAGTATTGCTCTAATGCACCTACATGTGCTAATTGCAACCATTTAGCGTACTCATCCTCTTCCACACAACAAGCCAAGATCCCTTGATCTGTGTGCTTGTACATACTTCCAGCCATGATGTGGTACTTCTGGGCTTTTACTACCTCCCTATCCTGTGTGGCTATTACTGGGTGGTTAGGCCCATATGTCAATACTAGCACTAGTGGCTTAGCCCACTGCGGCACCACTTCCAAATTAAACAAGTAAGCATCAGGAAGGTCATCTGACACTCCTTGTGGAGCTTCTCCAGATGTGAGCCTAGAGAGATGATCTGCTCTCAAATGAGTTTTCCCTTTCCTTACCACAACCTCGAAATCATATTCCATTAGCAAGAGAAACCATCTTACTAATCTTCCTGTATTGCATGGCTTGTTTACCAGGTACAGTAGAGCTTGGTGATCAGTAAAAAATTTGAACTTATTTGCAAGCAAATAATGTCTAAACTTTTTAACTGCATATACCATGCCTAGTCCTTCTCTCTCCGTAGTGGTATAATTTCGTTCAGCTGCATTCAATTGTCTACTAGCATAGGCAATTGGAAGATCCATATTACCTTCACCGGTAGGTTGCGCGAGTACACACCCAATAGCATAATTGGATGCATCCACGTGGACATGGAATGGCTTATTCCAATCTGGTGTGGTCAAGATTGGTGCTGAACATAATCTTCGTTTAAGCTCATTGAAGGAATTCTCACATTCATCAGTCCACTCAAAGTTAGTCAAAAGTCCATACAGAGGCTTTGCTATGATGGCATACATGTGTATAAACCGTCGGTAATAACCACAATGCCCCATGAAAGCTTGTACTTCCTTGACATTCTTTGGCCTAGGTAACTCAGCTATGGCTCTCACTTTTTCTTCATCAGTGGATATGCCATTCTTTGACACTATGTGTCCTAGAATCTTGCCTTGCCTAACCATGAAAACACACTTTTCTGGGTTCAAGCAGACCTGATATTCTCTACATTTGTCAAAGATTTGTCTGAGTTCAGGGATATGGGTTTGCCTAATGTTGGAATGAGCACAAAGATCATCAACATAGACTTCTAAGTTCTTCCTCAGGAACTCTTTAAACACATGGCACATCAGCCTTTGGAAGGTAGCTGGTGCATTGGTAAGCCCAAATGGCATTACACGAAAGGCAAATATACCCCACTCCGTGGCAAAAGCTGTCTTATGTTGATCTTTTGGAGCTATGGCTACTTGATTGTAGCCCAAAAATCCATCGAGGAAGCTGTACGCTTCTTTGCCTGCTACTCTTTCTAAGAGATGCTCTGTGATAGGAAGCGGATAGTTATCTCGAATTGTGGTTGCATTAACCTTCTTCAAGTTAATGCACACATGCAGCTTCCCATTTTTCTTGGGCACCACTACGATGGGGGATTCCCACTCAGTATGCTCAATTTCATAGATGAATCCAGCTTCAACCAGTCTATCTATCTCTTCCTTGATCTTGGCCGCATAGTTGTCATTGTATGTGTATGGCTTTTGCTTAGAGGGCCTAGCATCTGAGGTCATGGGGATAGTGTGTGAGCATATGTCTGGATCAACACCCTTCAAATCCTTGTAACTCCATGCGAACACATCTCTGTATTCTCTTAGCAAGGCTATCAATTCGTGCTCTTCGTCTTCCGTCAGATCATGGCCTATGTACGTGCATCTCTCTTCTCCTTCTTCTATGGCTACAACTATTTTCTTTGTGGTTTCTTTGTTATCATAGGCCTCTCCTGATTGTGCCTCCCGTTTAGGAATTCTGATCATGACTCTCCTGTCATCTATCTCATACTTTTTAAAGTTTTCCGGGACCTCAAACAAAGATTCTTCCTCTTCTGGTGTGACTGCTCTCTTCTTTCTTTTCTTCCCTTCCTCCTTCGGAGTCACATGTGTGGCTAGCCTTACATCATTTGTAAGCTCTCCATGCCTCTGGTGTTGAAATTCTACTTCATAGAAGTATTCTTCATCTGATGCAAAAGGTGGGTCCATAATGATTGACTCTAGATTGGAGTCACTTGCATCCTCAAATGCATCAGGGCTAGGTTCACACTCTTCTAACACTGCCTCTCCCATGATCGGCTCTATGGAGAAAACTGAAATGTCATAGCCATCCTCATCACAGTGAGGTGTCCATTGTTCTTCATTGATGGCTACATCCATTGTTGCTAGGATTTCTGCCCAGCCGTGGGGTTCAAATTATTCGTCAGGAAAAACTACAGGCGCATAGGCTGGGTCTTGAATTGATCTATGTGTTTCTTTTGCACCTATCTCTCTGGCTTCTTCTCTTCTGCTACTTTGCACATCCATAAGTGGGTGTCTTCATGCATCCATGAGGATCCTGACCCTATGGAATGCACCGATTCTGTATCATCTTTGGCTCTATGGATGGGATTCCATTGGATAGGAGGGACATCTCTATGAGAGTAATCTTTGAGATTCACTTTGGTCGTAACACCTAAGTGTTGTAGGTACAAAGAATTGGTTCCCCAATCCTGTACCACTTGCAACTGTCGCATAAAGGGTCTTCCCAAAATCATCTCATAGGCATGATTTTTGCTAAAATCGCATATAGCAAATGTGTGCTCGAACTCAACACCACAGGTGGTGAGAGTTATTCCTTCTAACAGCCCTAGGGGTCTCTCTATGTGACCATTGGCCATTTGCAATTTCATCCTTGTGGGCCTGAGTGTTGGCTTGCCCCAGCGCCTCCATAGGGAAGTGGTAGCAATTGCAACACCTGCGCCTGAGTCTAGAATGGCCTTAGTGGTGTATCCTTGATGAGTGATAGGAAGATATGTGTTTCCCTCTTCGCCCTCACTCATGTCTCCTATCTTGTCCAAGGGTATTTCTGGCACTGTTCTCTGGGATCCTACCTGGGAACGAGGTTTTGCTATCTCTTGTACTTGTTTGGCCACATGTTTCCATAGCTCTGGCCTTACTTTGAGTAGTTCTTCTAAGGTGAGGTTGCATTGTACTTTAGTGTTTTTCACTACCTCTGTGTTCCTAGGTATGACCGAGTCCTCATTTCGTACCATCACTGTGGGTGCTCTCATACAAGTAGACTTGGCTTCCCATGGGCCTGTGATGTGGGGTAATTCTTGTAGAGAGTTAGACTCAAAATCTAATCAGTCCTGAGACTGGGTGCTCTCCTGCTCCTCATAAATGGATGGGATGTCTTGTGGGAATTGGTCGTGTGCATCATCCACAAGTTCAATGGGAGGAGGGGCTTCACTTTCTTTCGCCCATTTCCCTTCTTGAATCTCTCGTAGGAATTCTGGTGTGAACCGATTCATAGAAGATGATGTGTCTGGTTCCGTAGAGTTAGGCACATAGGCTTCCTGGGCAAGAAGACCCGCTCCTTCACTTGCCTTGTACTTATGTTGAGAGGCGGGTTCCTTTTCTGATTGTGCAATTAGCTTCTCTATTGTTTCTAACAATCCATCAAAGTGCAATTGTCTTCGCTGAACTAGAGACGTTAAATAGGCGACTGGCTTCAAACATGGTCTGAGCCAATTCCACCATTTTAGCACAAATCTTGGTTCGTTCTAGCTCCAGTTCTGCTCTAGGGTATCACTTTTCATGATCAGTTATGTTTGGCCCTTCTTGGATTCTGGCCTGATATGCTCTAAGCATCATGTTTAGGTCCTCGGGAGTTGGATCTGCTAGGATTGATCCTACTCTAGGGGGTGGTGGTATTAGTTGAGGCGGGTTGGAAGGTGGCGGGTCGGATGGAGATGGGAATGGTGGTGGTGGGGTAGTGTGAGAGGGAGTTTGAGATGTGAGTTCAGTTATCATGGCCTTTGTTTCTCTGAGGCTTTCCTCGATTTCACTCATTTTCTTTGCCCATTGCCTTTTCATTCTTTCACGACTATCTCTCCAAGCTCTAGTCCTTTTCTTTGTCGTGCTCTCTGTTTCACTAACATCTTGGCTCTTTTCCTGGCCTACCCCTTGGTTTTGCTGCAATGCTTGAGCTCTAGTGACTACCTGTACGGGTACAGTGGAAGTGACACTTCCTGTGGAATCTACCACTAACCCAATAACGTTAATAGGAGTGATTTTTGGCATATTATTAGGATTCTTAGGGCAGTCTCGTAAGAGATGCTCCTTTCCACACTCTTGGCAAAAGCCCTGGATTGTCACTGATTGGGTTTGGGTAGGTGCCGGCATGGGGCAATCACGAATGAGGTGATCTCCCTGACATCTGTAGCATGGTCCTCTAGGAAATGGGGGTCTTACATGTCTAGGTTGGGGTCTAGAGTTAGGGTTTGTGTACATTACATTTGTGTACTCCGGCTCCGAACTAGGTTCACTCGGTTCCTCATTGTAGTAGGACTCACCATGTTCAGGAGATTGCATGTAGTACGCCTAGGGGCTATCAACATGTGTAGAATCGAAACTATGGTCACTAGGGTCACTTTCTGATAGCAATGGGGTTACTGGCACTATGGACCTATTCAGGTTTTCTTTTGCAACTGCATACTTTACAGGGATTACATTAGTAGGAGCAGATGGTTGTTGTGCTAGCACTGGCTGGGGTCTCAGTTGGGCCTAATATTGCGGTTGGTAATTTTGTTGAGGCCTAGTATACTGTTGTGGTGGGTACTGACTCTGGTATCTGCCTTGTTGAGGGTATGGCTGAGGGTACGTCTGCCTAACGGCTTGCTTATTGTAGGGGCAATCTTGCGTGGTGTGATTGGTGTACCTCCGTTCTATGGTGCAGTACTGGCTACTAGGATTTACTTGGGGTTGAGCCATAATGGGACATACATTCGCCATGTGGTCGCCACCACAAGTAAAGCATCTTTTCACTGGGGAAAACCTTGGGATTTGTTTGCTAGAGACACCTAGTTTTTGTGCCACTTTCTCAGCGAGTTCCTCAATTGATGTGAATTGCATGGAAGAGAGGCTAGAGGCACTATCAAAATCTTTGTATATTTTGGAAAGCTCTAACTCCTCCCCTAGGTTATCCTCGATGTCAATGCACATGCGTACACACCCTTCTATGGTCCTAGGGTCCTTCAAGTACACATAAGATCTCAATTTGGTACTTAGCAATCCATCCAAGAATAAAGCCACTTGCTTAGCTGGTGTGGGTAGCTCAGGTATGGGACATCTCTCTAGATATTGCCTAAATCCTCTTCCTGCAAGTCTCACGGTCTCTTGAGGGGTTTGCTTGAAGCTGTGAATCAATGAGGAGGTATTATGCCTTATGCCACTCTTAGAGAATTCAATAATGAAAGCCTCTAGGAGTTGGTCTATGCTCCTGAACTGCCTCTCATTCAATGGTTGAAACCATGTAAGGGCTGTGTTCCTAAGGGTTAGACCAAAGGCATTGTACTGCGTGAATAGATCTTCCACCTATTCAGCTCTCAAGACTTGCCTGAACTCAGCCACATGATCGTAGGGATCTCCAGTGCCATCGAAGTAGTTTTTCATGGACTTGACTATCTGAGTCGGTCTCAAAGTCCTTGTGTGCTCTCTAGGTCGTGGTAGAGGGAACTCATCTGCATGTCTGTGATTCCTAGGAGCTCTAAGTACCTCAGGTTCTACTCTGTTTGTTTCCGTCCTCGTTCTTTCTCTGCCCCCTGGGTTGGCAAAGCTTACTTCTGGCCTATCTCTACTTCTGTCTCTTTGAGTTCCATGAGCTTGGGATGTTCCAGCTCCAGGGTGACCATAGGACACATTCGATCTTGGTTGGGGGAAAATGAATTCACCCTTCCAAGTGTAAGCATGTCTATCATGTTCTGTAACCACAAAGATCCTCTATGAAGTGTGATCTAAGTAGGTCACTCTCCCTGGCCTATCTGGATCTTTAAACTCATAGATCATGATTGTTCCTATATCATTTGGTCGATCAGATTTATACCTCCAAAGGGCTTCATCAGTCTCTCGGTTCAGAAGCAGATCTATGCTCTTGTTGTCTTGGGGAATCCACTTAGGAGTGAGAATTATCGTAAGAACATATTTCCCTCGAGGGGTCCTGGGCTCTGCACCCATGTTTCCTTGTTCTAGGCCCTCTATGTCCATCTCAAGGATCACATTCCCGAATTCATCTGTCTTCTCCGGGTGACTAGTGACCACTATATGGTTCCCTCTTTATCAAGGTATGCACCATTTTCAAACTTGACAGCAGGGTGCTCTAGCCCAATAGATTGGTCTAGGTTTTTGATTTGGACCACAGATCTTCCTAGGCCGTCCTCATAGATGCTAGCACCTAATCGGTTGGTCCTAAGGTATTCCAACTGCGTCTTGTAGGGGCCTTCTACCCTGTGCAAGTATGGCACTCCTGAACTTCCCGTAGGTCGATCCATGCCTTGAGACATCTCTGATTCACTAGTCTCAGAGCTAGGGTAGTATGAGTGGTGGCTCAACTGTTGGGCCCAAGACCTAGCAGTGTGGTTGACACTAGCCTCTAAAGACCTAAGACTTTGTCTATCTCTCCCTAGATGTCGCCTTGATCTAAGGTTCATAAGCCTAATTGAATAGCCCAAATTTGCCCAAGTACAACCTCGTTGCTGAGCTCTTTTGTATCAGTTACTTGATTCTTTTTTAGTCGATTATCGTGTTTATGCTCTAGTCAGAAATCACGTTGTCAGGAATATTTGAGTTAATTTTCGCACTGTAAGTTGATCGTTCCACGTTAGATTCTTTCCTTTAAGGTTATTGCATCACGAAGAGATTATGTTTAATCTTGAACTTGAGTGCATAGGTAGTCTTCAACTTGATTGATGCCTATCGTTGCCCTGACTTACTCCTAGCACTAGTCGTTCTTAGCCTAAGCTAGGAATTGACAAAGGGAGTTGAGGATTTTCCAACCTTGAGTTTCTTTCCTTGTGTTGTTGCCCTAGTGTGCCCAGGACATGTGTTCCCAAGCTTGCACTTACTCTTGCTTAGAATGCCCTCAAGTGCTCTTACTGGACCTGTAAAAGTCCCATGTTTAGCTCACGACTTAGATTCAAATGACACAATAGACCACTTTCATGCATGTAACTCATAGACCAAATTATCCTTTGCCTTTATGGAAAACAATCCCAAGGATCCCTCAGTTTTCCTACCTCGGGGTATGGTCAACTTCAAAATACCCTATCTAATAATCCTGATATTAATTTTCACATAACCAGTGGAAGTTTTGGTTGTACTCCCCACGAGCTTTCCAACAAAACAAGAATCACAGCAAACGGATTTCGTATGAGAAAGTTATGTCAATTCAAGCTTCAGGGATTAAAACAGGGTTCAAACAGGCCAACAGGGCAACAGGTTTTCCTCGGGTTATTTGCCTATAGCCTCCTTATGTGCTCTAGAGTCCATGTCCAAAATTAGCCAAAATCTTCAAATTAAAAAACCCTAAAAAATTGGCCGAAATTGGTTGTCAATCGCGATGGACTAGGCTGTCAATCGCGATGGACAGGTGTCAATCGCGATGGACTGGTGTCAATCGCGATGGACTGGTGTCAATCGCGATGGACTGGTGTCAATCGCGATGGACTGGTGTCAATCGCGATTGACTGGTGTCAATCGCGATGGATGCTATCAATCGCGATGGACTGAAATTTTGCAATTTTTTCAAAAATTTTTGTGGATCTGTGCTGTGCAAGGCCTCTAGTCTACTGGGGTGCACTCAGTTTTACCAAAAGATGAAAATTTCTGTCAATCGCGATCGACAGAAGCTGGCGACTGCGAGACAGTTCTGCACATTTCCGTACCTGCACAACGTGCTGGAGGGGATGATGCTGCTGGAACCTGCAAAAAACTCAACAAACATGCAAAAACAGTGCACACAAGATCGCTCTCTCGCTCTCTCTCACAAGTGAATGAGGGAAATGAAAGGGGGAAGGAGATATAGTCAAAAAACTGAAATTTTTGCAATGATGGAGATGGAGGTGGAAGATGATGGGGATGATGATGGTGATGATGATGATGAAGTAAGGATGAGAAAATTAAGGAAAAGTAAAGAAATTACCTACAACGCCAACGTCACAACTCTACGTCTTACCATCACACACTCGTCCTCAAAGCTCGATCCCCGGCAACGGCGCCGAAATTTGGTCTAGCTCAGTGATGAGTAGCACCTCCTTTAATGTCAATTCGGGAAGACGTGAGGATGGTATGAAGACCTCGAGCAAGTGGAGGCACAAGTGCGTGAGTGAGAAGCACACAAACATGCACACACATACACACACACGCGCACACACGACAAGACAAAGAGTGAGACTTTCAAAAAGCTCTTACAAGTTCATTTCAATTACAATCTACCTCAAAAATGAGCTCTCTAGCTCTATTTATAGTTTTTGACTAGGTTTTGGCCCTGTCCAGACCTAGTGTTCGGCCTAGTTAAAAATTAGGTTCCAGGGCCAATTTGAGGGCTTAAACGGAGTCTAAAAAATACGAATCTCACTCTTGGAGTTGGTCCAATTTTTTATGTTGGCCTCTCTTGGAAGTGGTCCAATTTTTAAAATTGGTCTTACTCTTTGAATTAGTTCAATTTCTAAAATTAGTCTCACTCTTGGAAAAAAACACAAATAATGTTGAGATATCAAGCTCAACATGTGATTATGCAGGATACATGTATCACCTTTTTATTTCTCTCACATGTATAGTGGTCAAGCCATTATATATGCTAGGGATACTTCATTGAGATTTACTAGATTTATCTACATGTGATTATGCAGGATGACATGTATCACCTTTTTATTTCTCTCATATGTATAGTGGTCAGGCCATTATATATGCTAGGGATACTTCATTGAGCTTTACTAGATTTATCTACATGTGATTATGCAAGATGATATGTATCACCTTTTTATTTCTCTCACATGTATAGTGGTTAGGCCATTATATATGCTAGGGATACTTCATTGATCTTTACTAGATTTATCTACTGAGAGTGATGGCACGTTTGTTTCTTGGGGGCTCGCTCATTCATGGACATTAAGATTTTCCTTGTGTACCGTTCTTTATATATTGCACTGGTGGTTGTATTGTTGTTCGTAATTTGTAAAATCATATGAGTTATTATGAGCATGATAGCATAATTTATACTTTCACTTTCATAATTCATAAATTCCGCGGGCATAAAACATGGTCATAATGCAAGATGCTATCGCTTAAAAGCATTCATCACGACATGTTCGTAGTGATTCATAAAACCAGGTCTCATGAGAGATGGTCATAATTCATGAAATCAGGCATAAAACATGTCACCATGAATTATGACATCTAGATACTTTCCCTCATTTGAAAGAACAGTCTACACTTGATTGATAACAACAGTAGAAAATGAAACGCTTGGTCATTTTTCACACACACACACATATATATATATATATATATATATATATATATATATATATATATATATATATATATATATACCATGAGCTGCGAGTTTATGAGCTTCTTATTTTTTCTCTTCAAAAGATGGTGGGAACTCCATTCGCAAATGGTTGAAAGGGCCTCTCTGAATGGACGATTGCTCTCACGAATGAGAAGGGCGAATGTGAACCCAATGTATAAGCTTTTCGAATGGTTCTCACTCTTTGAGTGGGATAAATCACCCTGCTCTTGACCCTTCGAATGAAGAAAGAGCATGGACAAAGATAAAGAGAAGTTTGGTGCAGACAAAGATCAATTACAATGAAGAAAGCAATGGATAGAAAGTGTCAAACATGACAAAGAATATATTTACTTCAAGAGGATCCTAATTAGTTTATTATAGTTAGATTACTAATAAAGCGAGTGAATAAAAATGTATTGGTTATGATCCACTTACCAATTCATTGATATATAACTCAATTATGACTATGGAAATTAAGATAGTTCATTATCATAGATGGAGAAAAGTGTTGAGGCACACGGAGAAAAAATCCTTGTACACAGATCCAATTCAAGAGCTTATCAAGTTATGATTAAAGTTTCACAGTCCAATTCCTTTCATAGTGTGTGAATGGTTCATAGGAACATTCATATGTCGATTCTCTGAAGTGTAGATTCAAAAATGTTACAACCCATCGATCAATGTTTTGCTTAGGTCTTAGTGGTTTGTGTAACAGTTTTCTAAGTTGAGAGGTAACTAAGCTATGACTAAAAGCATTTTGTAAAACACATTTAGATTTTGAGAAATTAGAGTTTGAAGTCACTTATGTCAAAGTCATCGTTTCTAAACATCAATTTCAGACATGCTCTTGATCTTAGCAATTGATTAGAGACTTAATCAGTCTAATGAAATGTTTATTATACCTCAAGGTGGTGCAAGGATCATATTATGATTCTTA
Organism: Ceratopteris richardii; assembly: GCA_020310875.1. Classification (NCBI taxonomy): domain Eukaryota; kingdom Viridiplantae; phylum Streptophyta; class Polypodiopsida; order Polypodiales; family Pteridaceae; genus Ceratopteris; species Ceratopteris richardii. The sequence goes on from CM035419.1 coordinate 41,218,107, forward strand.
TATAATTTGGAGTATTAAAATCCATGGGTTGAAGAAGGAAGTATGTTATAGTTTTGGACTTGAAAAGTTTTGAAGTAATTGGATAAAGTCTTTTCTATACTTTTCATGGAAGTGTTCTTAAGCCAAGGCGGACGACATTGGAGAGTTCGAGGTCTCCATCAGTGGTATCAGAACTTTAGAAGAAGATCAAGCCAAAAGACGGAAGAAGAAAGTCCCGACTACTACAAACTTTCAAATTGGAGTTGAAGAAAGTATTAGACATCTAAAGTTTTGCAAAAGGACTTCAGAGTGATATAAAGGACATTCAAAAGGATCAAAAGAATCAAAGAATCAAATCGAAAGGTATAGTCCCTAACTATTGAAGACTCATTTCCTAACATAGGCAACAAAAGGATGGGAGAAAGCATCCAAATAGAGAAGCTCCATAGAGAAAACTATCGTGCATGGTCATGGAGAATGGAATCTCATCTTACGGGCAAAGATCAAATGGGATACATCATAGGGGAAGAAGAAAAGCCAGAGTCTAAAGATTCTAGCCTTCCAACTAGGGAAGAGCTTGCATATTTAAAAGCTTGGAGGAAGAAAGATGCTCAAGGAGCATTATCTACATGGAAATAAATGATTATTGTTTGCCACATATCAGAGGGCTAGAAAGTGCAACTGATATACGGAATTCTTTGGAAGAGCATTTCCAAAATACGAGGTCAAAGAAGGCCTAACTATGGGCAGATTTCACAACCTTCAAGAAGAAAGCTTCACAATCAATTTTTTATTATGTAACAAGGATGAAAGATATTGCATATTTCTTAGGTGCAATTGATGAAGACAATGACGAATATAAATTGGTAAGACATATCCTTACAAGGCTAAGAGGAGATGAAAGGTGGAAGCCTTTCATGTTATCAATAGAATTATCATTATATCATTTCACTACATATCTAAATCAATTGTAAGGGCATATGCTAACATTTGAACATGATATTAAAGGTAAGAATAAAAATGTTTAGGACAGGCTATGTACTCAAAGGACAAGAAGAAGAATGCTAAGAGCAAGTAACAATCAAATGAAGAAGAAGGCACCTCAAATGAGGTTAACTTTATTAGACGTAAAGGAAATGACAGAAGTAGCGGAAGAGGTGGAAAGAATAAAGACAATGGTAGAGCTTGTTGGATTTTTGGTAAAACAAATCATTTGGCCAATTAATGTTGGCATAACAATTAGAACAATGGCAATTACAATCAGAACTACAAACAAAGAGATAGACAACTTATGAACTCAATAGTTATGTACATAAAATTTTCATGCAGGCTGCTAGTACATGCATTTATAATGAATATGGTTTTCTTTGACATTTTTACTTTTCAAAGACAAAGGAGGCATTTCATACATACAATGATTGCATGAATTTAAAGTTCAATTCACATATTGGGCATTGACGTGAGTATAAAGTGCCCAAGAAGAATGTCAACAATGGAGGAGGGGGGGGGGGGGATGGTCTAGGCCTACTTCATCACCAGGAGAAAGACTCAAGCAAATTCAAGGGATGGACGAAGCTTGATTTGAGATAAGCATTTGCACCCTTTCGTTTTCCTTGAAAGTCATAGAACATGGAATGCATGCCATTACAAACATGAATTTAGAAATAAATGCATAGGTTCAAGTGGCCTAATTTATTTGATCACCAATACAGTTAATAATGGAAATGAATTTCACTATACATCAAGTTCATATGTTTTGGGGAAAAGAAAGGTTGGATGTGCATGAATATGGCCACGGTTCAAGAATTATGCATCCATGCATTATCGCAACTCATTTGCAAAGAAAAAAATGCAAGGAAATTTTGAACCATACTCGGAATTAACAAAGTTCCAAATTGGAACCTTAGCATGCTTTAAGGAGGGGTTCAACTTGTAAACCTTATGCATGCAACACCTTTTCCAATAAACGTGTAATCATTAGGCATAAACTAGTATGCATAAGGAATATATTACATGAGTTTTTTGAGTTGAAAGAGAAACAAAATTTTGTAAATTAATTTTAAGTAGGATTTGAATTTATTAAGTTCTATGAATTATGGTGATGCGGGCGATTGGCCACTATAAACCATTAGTCACTGTGAAAGCTGCCCTATACTCAGCCTCACAATTGGAAGTGGCCACAGTAGGCTGCTTCTTGCTCAACCAAGATACACATGAGCTACCAAGCATGAAGCAAAAACCACTGGTGGACACACGAGTGTCATAGCAACCAGCCCAATCTGAGTTAGAAAAAGCATGCAAATCTGGCGGTAGTGATCCCCCTTTGGGATAAAACAACCCAAGTAGCCGAGTACCACTCAAGTAGCGAAAGATGCGCTTAACCCCTTTCCAATGCATGACTCCTGGGCAATGCATAAACCTGCTCATCTGTGAGACAGCAAACTGAATATCTGGCCGAGTAATGCATAAGTAAATCAAGCATCCAACAGCCTGCTGATAGAGAACAGCATCAAATGCATCTCCAGCATCATGAAGACTCAATCGTAAACCTGTATCCATAGGAGTGGCAATAGGCTTACAGTCTTCAAGGCCAAAATGCTGCAATAATGTGTCAATATATTTCGTTTGACACAAAGCCATTCCACCATCAACATGCATAAACTGAATGCCCAAATAGTGATGCAAATGCCCCAAATCAGACATCTCAAATGAGGCATGCAAATCAGCCTTAAAATCAGCAATATGTGTCTCAATAGGACCAGTGAGCAGCATGTCATCAACATAGACAACAATGATCAGAAGCACATCATTAGCACGCTTAACATATAAGGTGCTTTCAGTTGGACTATTCTCAAAACCATGTGCAATCAGATAGGCATGTATCTTCTCATACCAAGCACGTGGTGCTTGCTTTAAACCATATAATGCCTTCTTTAACCTGCAATCCTGGTTTTCATGCCCATTCTGCACAAAGCCACGGGGCTAAAAAACATACACTTCTTCATGCAAGTCACCATTCAGAAATGCTGTTTTAATGTCCAACTGATGTACATTCCAACCATGATGGGCTGCAAGTGCACAAATGCTGTGAACAGTAGTCATACCACATGTAGGTGCAAAGGTCTCATCAAAATCAATGCCTCTTTCCTGTGCATAACCCTTTGCAATAAGCCTAGCCTTATACCTGTCAACTGTACCATCAGGTTTACGCTTCAGCTTGTATACCCACTTAGTGCCAATGGCCTTCTTGTTAGGAGGCAAGTCACATAAAGACCATGTACCATTCTTCATTATAGCATCATATTCAGATTGCATAGCAGCCATCCAATTTTCTGAATTTTGTGCTTCATCAAAAGAAACAGGCTCATTCTCATCACAGAGACTAGATGCAGCCATAGCATAGCAATCTGATGCATAGGAGGCACTATGAGAGCTTGAACGAGTATGATATGACAAAGGTGCATCTAATTTGCTGTCACGCAAAGTCTGCACCAACCATTTTGGCATAGTTTTTGCCTTCTCAATATCAGCTCTCTCATCAATAAGTGCATCATGTAAATCTGCATCAGAAATGGAATGATCTGCATCATCATATGAAACCTGTAAAGGTTGAGAAGTTGCCTCATTAGGACCAGCACTAGCCTGTCCACCTGTAAAAAGAGGCATCAAAGTATCATACATGTCTTTGGAGCTAACAGATGTCTCCTTAGTACATGAAAGCAATGGCTGAATAGCATCTTCCACAAAGAAAACATCACGGCTAACCAGAATGTGTTTAGTCTGTGGATGATACAGACGATAGCCTTTACTTTCAGAACTGTACCCAACAAAAATACATTTTACTGCCTTATCATCCAATTTTCTGCGATGTTATTCAGGCACTAATGCATATGCCAAACAACCAAAAACACGCAGATGAGCAACAGATGGCTTGCGGTCATGCCAAGCCTCATATGGAGTGATAGACTGCAACGCTTTAGTGGGACACCTGTTCAGTACATATGTTGCACACACGACAGCCTCAAGCCAGAAACTATGTGGTAAAGCCTGACTTTTGACCATGCACCTCGCCATCTCCATGAGTGACCTGTTCTTTCGTTCAGCAACTCCATTCTGTTGAGGTGTATACGGCACTGTACACTGGTGTTTTATCCCACGTTCAGCTAGAAATGCATTAAAATCTGAAGACATATATTCCCCCCCTCGATCAGAACGGAGGGTGCCCATTTTACATGCTGACAGATTTTCAGCCAAAACCAAAAAATGTTTGAAGCACATGAACACTTCGGACTTTGCTTTGAGTGGATATACCCATGCATGCCTGGAAAAATCATCAATGAAAGTCACGAAGTAAAGGTAATTTCCAAAAGAGGGTGTCTGCATAGGACCACAGACATCACTATGTACAAGCTACAATTTCTGCGTAGCCCGAACTGAACCATCTTTTGGAAAGGAAGAACGCTGCATTTTGCCCAAAATACAGCCTTCACAAACATGTTTTCCAGGTGCCTCAAGTTTGGGCAAAGAGGACACCATTTCAGATTTCTGCAGGCATAACAAACTAGCAAAATTCAGATGACCAAATCGTGCATGCCAAAGCTTTGCATCTGACATAGCCTGAGAATCATGAACTGCACATGCCGAATCATTCACAGATCTTTCATAGTCTATGAGCTTATACAGCCCACGACATAAAATGCCAGAAGCAATAATCACATCGCCATTTGAGAGATCATGGACTGTACACCTGTCATCAACGAATTTCACAACCAAGCCAATCTTGGCTAATGCAAAAACTGATAACAGGTTCTTTTTTATCCCTGGCACAAATAAAGCATCTGACAAAGTGAAAGAACTACCATCAACAGTAGTCAGAATGATCTTACCAACTCCCATAACAGGATAAGAGGAGTTATTGGCGCATGTGATAGTATTCTCAGTAGGGGCAGGCTCGAGTGAAGAGAAGAAACTGCTCTGCGAGGTAATATGTTTGGTCGCCCCACTGTCAAAGTACCAAACATTTGAGTCTACTGCAGACATGCACTGATCATGAGAAGATGGGTCAAAACTGCAGACAGTAGTAAACGCCCATTCTTCTTCCTCCACAAGATTTGCAGACTCTGCTTTTGGTGTAGAGGCCTCTTCAACAACCATTCCAGCCTCTTTCTTCTTTGCCTCTTTAGCAGCCAGTTTTGGAGAGTTCTTTATAATATGATCATTTCCTTTACAGTACTTGTAGAACAATTTCTGCTTTTCTGATTTCTTTTCATCTTTATCATGGTTCTTCGATTGTGCAGCATTTGCAGATTTCTGCTTACTAGTAGAAGAGCTCCATTTTCCTTTGCCCTTCTGACTAGCCAGGAAAGCTTGATCTGCAACACGCATAATGGACCTGTTCTGCCAGGACTGATCTTCCTGCAACAGAACAGAGACTAATTCCTCAAATGACAAGGCATTCGGATTGCCTTTCATCATCAACCGAAGAGTAGAGGCAAAACTCTGATATGAATCAAGAAGACCATTCAGAACGGTCTGCATAAGTGAGCTATCTGGTATAACGTCATCAGCAGAAATCAATTGTTCTTTGATCTTTGTAAGAAAACTATCCATAGAATCACCTTCACTCATGTGCTCACTCTCCAACTGTTTTCGGAGGTAAGCAACACGAGCCTCATTCCTAGCCTGGTACAAAGTGGTAAGTGTATCCCAAGCATCCTTTGCTGTTCTACAAGAGCGAATGTGAGGAATAATGGCACGCTTGACAGACAAGGCTATCAATGCATGTGCCTGGGCATCTCTGCCATCCCAACGAATCTGCTCTGTAGTAGGTGCAACAGAAACAGCAGCACGAACAGGAATCTGCGGAATATCATCTTCGACACCATCTTCATCAGCTCCAACACCTATATTTGCAGTACCTATCGTTACAGGTGTAACAGGACGTCTTTCAACACCCTGCACAATGTTCCACAATCCTTTTGCAACCAGTACATGTCGCATCATATAAGCCCATAATGGGTAGTTGGTACCATCCAACTTATCCTCAACAGCCAACATACAGAATACATCACTGCTTTCAGCCATGGCCGGTGACTAAAATACCTTGATGCAGAAAATTGATTGTATCTCAAAAAGTTGAACAGAACTGCCCAGGCGAGTTCTACTAGACCTGTAGCAGACTTCGAGACGCTTAAACTGGCGAACAGAAACTGGTATATACCTTTGGCACAAAAGGACAAAATAGCCTACACAAGCGCTGCGATAGTGCGTTCGGAGTATGCTCACCAAATTTCGTGCGAATCTGAGACTGCAATCGGAGGAGTCTCGACGGCGCCCTAGAAGAAGCGACGACCTGCTCTGATACCAATTGTTGGAGATAGACGTCTGCGGAAGCACGCGAACAGCACAAGGAAGAAGAAGAAGCTTGGAGCACAACACACAAGACTGAATGTATTACTAGAGAATGTACAAAGATAAGTAGCCCATTAGGGCAATAGGCATATATACAAGCCGGGGGAAAAAAAACTCCTAAAGAGGGAAAAAAGTGCCCCGGCGGTCCTAGAGTGTTCACACACATCACTACCTAAATATATCAACAAATATTGCAAATTGTTTTGATGTATTAGTGTTGGCAGTTGTACGCGTGGAAAGAAGGTTCGAAAGGGCTAAAAAGAGACATTCTAATTCTGGTTCACAGACTGAATCTAATTCAGAAACGGAGTCAGACAAAGGTTCAACGGATTCTGACTCTGATGACCCAGATGAAGAAATAGTGGGGAAAAAGCATCGCAAGCATAAGGCTAAGCAAAGTAAAGAGGAGGCATGGATTAATAAGTTAAAGAGACATGGATATTCCATCGTAGCTCCAAAGGAAAAGAGATTTTGTGATATCTGTGACAAAGAGGGATATACAACAAATCAATGTTTGTACAACCCCAAGCATAGAGGGCAAAGTTCGCGGCAAGATAATAAGAATATTAATGAAGTAGCGGCCAATCAGGCTATTCCCATCGGGGCGAGGTAATTTTTAGAGGCATGAACAAGTAAGACCCCCATGGAGAGATCAAGTGAATCAGCAAGGGAATAACCAACAAGGGAATCAGGAGGGTCGACCACCACGGGTGATGCCTTGTGGATATTGTTCAGCTCCCGATCATTGGATAGGGCCGAACTGTCCCTTATGGGTAAAGCATAGGGAAGAGAGAGGTATACCCATTGTCGAGAAGGAAGCACGTGAACGGGAAGAGCCGACACTGGGGTTGGATCAGGCCCCTCTAGTGTGCGCCGTTCCCGCTGTCCGACGAGTGGCATCTGTGCGATGGGCGCCTCGCCCTCTCTTTGGAGTGTGGCGATTGTCGTAAGGCCTCTACCCTCAAGCGAACGTGTGTATGCGTGAAACCGTAGGCGTCGGGAGCGAGTAAATCCAGATACCGCGCTTAAACACGAAGCTCAATGATACAACAGAAATGAAACTGAAGTCCTCCAATAAAATCTCAATGATACAAATATGCCCGCTACAGTGCGGGTTGGTCTTACAATAAAACCGCTACAGTGCAGTACGGTGATACAATATGCCACCACTACAGTGCAGATCGGTCCAATATAACGCAGATCAGCCCAATATAACACAGACTCCCCGCTATAGTGTGGAAAGGCTCCCACGGGACTCAGAAGTCTTTAGAACTTTTTCTTTTCTTCGCGGATGGATCCTTCCTTTATATCTTTGGTCTTTAATCCAAGCTTCTCATCAAGTATTCTCAACAATAGCTTTTCTTCTCTTTCCTTCAATAGTTTGCAATCACTTCATATAAGCTCTCCAAAATAATCAATCAGCCCAACCTGGAGGTAAGATCAATAGGAATGTCCACGGGGATTAATCTTTATCTTCATTCTTCAATCCCTTTTCGTCACTTCATATAATATCCAAAATCATCAACCTCAATACCTAGAGAAGCATCCCACAAGAGATCCATGGGGTGGGGCATCATTAGTACCTCTTGAAAAGAATGAAACATACTTGAAAAGTCATTAGCACATTAAAACTGGGGTGGGGCATCATTAGTACCTCTTGAAAAGAATGAAACATACTTGAAAAGTCATTAGCACATTAAAACTCATAATAAAAAACACTATAATTTAGATCTATTTCTTTTTCTCTTTGAAATTGTATGGCATTTATGCACATAGATGCATGGAAAAAACATATGCATGATCACAAACACTCCTTCTCTTCTCTCCTTCTTTCTTCTTTTTATTTGGAGACTTACTAATGCTATTAAAAACATACCCATGTAGGATAGCCACCTAACCATCTTTGAAACACCATGAGAAGTACTCTCTATGCATTCACCTAAGGAGGGTAAGTTTGAGCCTATCAATAATTTGAACCCTCCTTCTTTCTTCACTCTCTCTCTTTTCTTTTCTTCTCTCCTACTTCTTCCCTCTTCAATTCTTCCCTATCTCTTTTACCCTCCTTTTCTCTTTTCTCTCTTCTCTTTTCTTCTCTTCTCTCCGTTCCTCTCTTCTTTCTCTTCTTTCTTCTTCTTTCTTCGTCTGTTTTTATTTCTTTTTCTTTATTTATTTTTCATTTTTCATTTTCCTTCTTTATTGTATCGATTCCTAGTTTCTCTCTCTCTCTAACACTTGATTTTTTACTACGCTGTCCTTCAATTCTTTGATCGCCAGCCAATTCTTTCATTATTTATTTCTTAATTTCTAGTGTAGCATATCATTGTGAATGGTCAATATAATTTGTATCATAATTTCATAATAGGATCATCGACAATTTCATTGTGCAATGTCGTGGTGAAAAGGAATAATACCAGAGCATTTTTTTGATGTTATTTGAAATCAATCCAGGAGGTATCACGTGAACTCTCTCTTTTTTTCTCTCTCTATCTCTCTCGAGTTTTTTTTTTTTATAAAAGGCAGTTCGGCCTTAGTCTATTCTCCCGAACTTTAATTAAAATAAAGAAGAAAAGTTAGAAGTGAATGGGACTAGTGCCCATGGGACCCCCCAAATCCCACAATGCAGGGGCGAAGTATGGCAAGCTAGAGGGCATTATAAATGAGGTGGATAAATCTATCATCACCCTCATGTGGGACCCATTTGGGTTTCAACTTGTTGTTTTTGAGGAGATAAATACAATGATGTCTAAACGGTGGAGATCTCTTATCTCGGGAGATTCTTTTACCTAGCAAAAACAAGGATTTCTCGATTGACCATTCCTTAGGAGTTTGGCCAAAATTGACAACACATCACTCCCTCCAAATCTTCCAAAGGGTCTCACTCCTGATGGCATTCCATAGCCTCCATGAGCAGCCGACCGCCTCACCCAACAACACCTGTTGCCAATTGATTTGGTTCGTGAGTCCCAATACCCATGTCACGTGATGCCAGATAATACGGGACTTGGGGCAATCGAAGAACAGGTGAGCTAGATCTTTGATGCATCGATGGCAACGCTTGCACCATGGCGGCACACCACAGATTTTGTTAGCTCTTGCATTGGACCAGATTTCCTTATGCAAGATCTGCCACATGAGTTTTTTTATCTCAATTTGGGGGTGCCAAATAGACATGAACTTTAGTTCCCATCGAAGGTTGGTCCAAGAAAGGTTCCACTTCTTCTTAAGGGTGTGATGAACATCTAAGTTCTCTTTGAAGTTGGGGATTCTGGATATTTTCTTGCCATTGCTCCATTTGAGGCCTTCAAGGCAAGGAAGATCTTGTCCGCAAAGAAGGTGAGTAGTTGAGCGGGCCCATGCTAAACACCTGCCTTGCAGAAGAGTGCATTCCTTGAGGGTAACTCTATGTCTCGGGTCTAAGTCTTCGAACCTAATCCACTCGTTGGTTTCTTGTTTCCAGAGTTGTTTCCATTGTTTGAACCCCTTGTTCCATAATCGCTTTGCAGTTTGGAGGTTGGAGGGCTCCACACGTCTAATGCCACTGATCGAGAACTAGATAGAGTCATTTTGTCTTATCACAGCCACCCACTTCCACTCATCACTGATTCTAATGAATTGTTTGGCCTTGTTCCAACTCTTCCATAAAGAACACACAAGGCTAGAGCCTTTAGGGGACACCGGGAGGGGGGAGAGCAAAAGCGTGAGAATCCCTATGTCCTTCCAGCCAAGATGGCCAAGAAAGGTAAGGTCTTTCAGGTTTCTGAATATCAATTTAGCCTAAGAGGACTCACTATTGCTCCAAGCCTTCATAAACCACTTAAGTGCTAGCTTATCAGCCAACCTGACGATATCCAAAATACCCAAGCCCCCTGAGTCTTTCAAGCTAATGCAAGTTTCCCAATTGATTTTGGGAATCCCCCTCTTGTTGGGGTCCCCAGTCCAAAGGAAGTTTCTGCAGATTCTTTCCACTTTGGCCAACTCTTTCTCCTTTGGTCTCCAACACGAGATAAAGTAAATGGTCGTTGAAAGCATAAAAGTGTTAACAACCATAGCACGCCTTGCCAAGTTGACTTGCATGCCTTTCCAATGATTTAGTTTGCTATCCAGCTTGGCCAGCACCTAGTTCCATCGTTGGTCCATTGTGATGTCGAAGCCCATTGGGATGCTGAGGAGATGGAAGACTTGACCTCTAGGGATAACTTGACACCCCTGATCTAACAACAATTGGGGTGGGGGTCCACGGATTTCTCTGAAAGTATTTTTAGTGTGGTTGATTTTTTACCCTGACGCCACACAAAAGGTGTCAAGGCATCTCCAGAACACCTCAATGCTGTTCATATCATTATGCACAAAGGCATTCATGTCATCAGCAAAGAGTCTAGCAATCATTTGGCCATGATTTAGAGGTAGGGAAAGACCCTTGAGATTGCCAGAGTCCATGGGATGCTTAAATAGAGGACTGAGGCCATTCGAGGCAATAGCGAAGAGTAGAGGGGCAAGAGGGCAGCCTTGCTTGATAGATCTTTTTAAATGTATGGGCTCAGAGAGCTTACCATTGATATTTATTCTAGTTGAAGCGTTTCTAAGAAGAGTGGAAACCATTTTCGTGAACTTTCCCATTGATATTTATTCTAGTTGAAGCGTTTCTAAGAAGAGTGGAAACCATTTTTGTGAACTTTTGGCTGCATCCAAGGTCTTTCAGTGATTGAAGAATAAAGTCCCATTCCAATCTGTCATACGCTTTGTCGAAGTCGATCTTAATGAATACCAAATCTTGTCCAGACTCTTCGGAGAATGTTAGGCCTTCCCAAATATCGACAATTGCTTCAAGAATAGATCTATGTTTGATAAAACCTTTCTATTCCTCACAAAGCCATGACTTTAAATGACAAGAGATTCTGTTGGTGATAACTTTGGCAATTATCTTGTATCCAGTTTGGAGCATGGTAATATGCCGCCAGTTTTCAATTTTGTTCTTATCTCCCCTTTTGTGAATTAACTTGATGACGCCATTATTAATACACGCAAGAAGGGCAGCAAAGGAGAGAGCCTCGAGCCATAGTAGACGTAGTGGGGTGGCCACCACATGCTTGAAGGACTTGAAAAACTCACTGGTGAGGCCATCAAGACCTGGACTTTTTCCATTAGGAAGAGCATCAATAACCTCGATAATTTCATTCTCGGAAATGTTAGTTGGTGGTTGTTGGTCCGTCGCGATTGACAGGGAACTCGGGAGGCTTCGTGAGCAGGTGTCGATTGTGGACTGATGCGACTGACTGACTAAGGGGTTTTCTCATTAGTCGCGATTGACTGGAGGAGCGAGTGTCCATCATGGTGACTGAGCTGATTCACAGTTCTCGAGCCCCGTGCCCTTCGCGCATGTGGTGGCTTTGCTCTCGCAGGCGATGGGGAACTGGTCTTCTGGGGGACTTGATGGGAGACTGGGAGTTCCTTTTCCGACGTGATCGACAACTACCATTCTGCGTAGGTGCTAACTGGACCTGGGGGCTGGTGCATCTGAGGAGAACTAACCTTACCCATCACGCTCATTAGCAGTCGCGATCGATGGCTAACTACTTGTGGGGCACTAGAAATCTCCGGCCTTCTCGGTTTGCCGCCCATGGATATTACTACTATCATTATCGCTTTCTAAAAGGAAAAACAAAAAGGAAAAAGGTTTCATAAATTTCCGGGAGACATTCATCATGCTTTGCCTCTACAGGGCCCACTCAGCGCATTCTTTCCCTTGTCGTTTGTTGCCTCTTTTTTTTTTTGAAGAAACAGGAAAATATAAATTGATAGAGGAAAGTTACATCAGTGCAGAGGGCAAGAGCACCTCATAAGAACCTTACTACAATGAGTAAAACATGGCAAATCTTTGCCCAGAATACATTTGAGCTAACAACCTCTTCCAACAGGAATACTTGTTTTCATACAACAGAGAGTTGATGCTCTGAGGAGACTGAGATGGCTTAGAAATACTTTTTATGCAGTTAAAAGCAACTTTCTTAAGGGTCCTAGGGAGGGAAATGAGGAAGTTCCTCCTCACATGAACAAAAACCATATTATTTCTGCTAAGCCAGATGGACCACAGGATGTGACCTCTCCACTTGTTCCATAATAAAATATCCATATTTTTGCAACACCCGAGAAGAACCTCCAGCTTCTAAAGTTTGGGGGCATGGAAATCGTTCTCACCTCAATGGCGATCTCTATTCCCTCGTTGGTCCTAAGCAATGTGGCTCCCCCCCAGTCTCAATGCCCCCTTGAGATAGATTCCAGACCTTCAGACGTCGCCCCTACGATGGTCACGTTGTGCAAGGAGTCTGTGGTAGCAAAGCAAGAAGAGCTAATGAAAACGTGTCTCATCGGTCACGTATTTGGCCCTAGGCCCCCTCTAGAAAATGTGAGAATCTGGCTACGCAAGGAGTGGTTCCCATGTGGTCTAATTGTGTGCAAATGCCAATTTCTGCCGGCGAATCACCTGCTCCTAGTGTTCGAGAATGAAGAGATGGCCTTCCACGCCCTGCAAGCCGGCTCTTGGCAAGTAGGCCGGTCCACCTTATGTCTATTTAAGTGGACACTAAACTTTGTTCCGAACAGGTCAAAGCCTCTTCATTACCCGCTATGGGTGGAGCTTCGTAATCTACCATACTTCCTGTATGGATTTCTGCGAGAAATCGTTTCATCGATTGGTCGCCCAATGGCCTCAAGAGAGGATGTTTGGGGGCTAATCTATGACTTGAACCCACAAATCTGCGTTGAAACAGACTTGAACCAAGTCCTTCCTTCCAAGATATCCATAAACTGTGGAGATGGTAAGATTTGGGTACAGGAGGTTACTTACAAAAATTTGCCCAATGCATGCTTTCGTTGCGGGCACCAAGGCCATAGGATCAAAGTTGCCCCTTGAAGCAAAGTACCAATAAAAACAAGTTTAAACCAAATGGTGTGCAAGATCCTTTCCCTCAAGTTGGCACTCAGGGTCATCCCCCTCCGATAGAGGAAGCAGAGGGCACTCGCGTTGCAAAGACGGATTCAAAAGGATTCACCGAAGTAAGATGTAGGAGGAAAATTAGCCCTCGAAGATCAGCAACAAAGAATGTTATGACCATTGCTCCTTTGAATAACATGTATTGTAACCTAGAAAAGGAGATTAATGAGATCGACTTCCTAGGAGATAACCATTATGAAGAAGACCCTGTTGATAGTACACTTGGGTGCTCCACCAGCAAAGAAGACAACCAGGAAGGTTACACCACGAGTAAAGAAGAAGGTTTCAATACTAGCAATGAAGACAACTTAGACAGTGAAAGCTTCTTCCTTGGTCTTACTCTTCCGGTTTGCATGCCATACTTACCACAACAAAAGTCAAAGCTTAAAGGGAAACAATTGTCGCGCATGCCTTGGAAGAGCCACCTCAAGAACAAGATCATAAGTCAAGAATTAGGGAAGAAAAAAGAAGACCACAAGAAAAAAAAGATCGGGTCCCTCCTCTTAAAGAGGCTGTATTAAATCTCTCTCTCGAGTTTTTTTTTAATATAAAGGAAGTTCGGCATTAGCCTACTCTCCTGGACTTGAATTAAATAAAGAAAAGTACAAGAGAAGGGGACTAGTGCCCACGGGACCCCCCAAATCCCACAAAGCAGGGGAAGCTTTTACAGAGCTTAGATGACATTACAAAGAAGGTTAATTACCCTCTCATCACCCTCATGTGGGGCCCACTTGGGTTTAAGCTTGTTATCGATCAAAAGGAGTACTTGATGATGCTTAAAGGGGGGGGATTTTTTTACTGTTGACAATCCTTTTGCCAAGGAGGAACAACGATTTCTCAATTGACCACTCCTTGGGGGAGTCCCCAAAGTTGACAGCACATCTTTCCCGCCAGATTTTCCAAAGGACCTCCCCTCTGATGGCGTTCCAGAGAGTCGCGGAGCAGCCGATCGCTTCTCCCAGCAGGGCTTGCTGCCAACTGAGGCGTTTTTGAAGTCTAATTCTCTTTCCAACCACCTGCCAGAGTCTGTTGGAGTTGGGGCAGGTAAAGAAGATGTGTAAAACATCTTCGATAGACCGGTAGCAGCATTTGCACCAGGGAGGGATCCCACAAATTTTGCTAGCCTTAAGGTTGGTCCAGATTCCATGATGAAGAATTTGCCATAAGAGGACAGACTTTTTGATTTCTATGAGGGGGTGCCAGATAGCCATGAACTTCATGTCCCACCGAAGCCGCGTCCATGACAGGCACCACTTTTTGTTGAGGTTAACCTGATAGTCGATCGTTTCTTTGATGTTCGGGATTTTTGATAGGCTATTCCCATTGTGCCATTTGAGACCGAGCGAGCTCGACATGTCGTGTCCCATGAGAAGGCGAACTTTGTGTCGGTCCCAGGCGAGACATCTGCTTTGCAAAGTGTTCCATTCTTCATGCGAAATGTTGATGCTACGGTCAATATCCTCAAAGGTGATCCAACGGTTGTTGTCTTGTTTCCAGAGATGTTTCCATTTTTTGAAGCCTTTGTTCCATAGCTTCTTGGCACTTTGAATGTTCCAAGATTCCACACTCCGGATGCCATGGATCGGAAACCAGATAGAGTCGTTTTGTCTGATACCGGCAGCCCACTTCCAATCTTCACTAATTCTTGTGAAGCTTTTGACTTTATTCCAACTCTTCCAAAGGGAGCACACTAGATTAGAGCCTTTCGGGAAGACGGGGATCGGGGAAAACAGCAAGGTCAAGATGTCAAGATTCTTCCAATTTGGGAAACCCATGAGCGCCAACTCATTCTTGTTTCTGAAGATCAACTTGGCCCACGAGGCCTCCCCGTTGCACCAAGCCTTAATCATCCATTTGGCCGACAGTTTGTTAGCCATGCACCCAATGTCCAAGATACCAAGTCCCCCACTATCTCTATGGCTAGTGCAGATGGACCATTTGATTTTAGGCACCCCCCTCCTATTGTGGTCGCCCGTCCAAAGGAAGTTTCTACAAATACTCTCCAGTTTGGACAGATCTTTCTCTTTCGGTCTCCAACAAGAAAGGAAATAAATGGTAGATGATAAGAGGAACGTGTTGATAACCATAGCACGACCAGCAAGATTGATTTGCATACCTCTCCAATAGTTGAGCTTGTTTTCGAGTTTGGCAAGCACCCAGTTCCACCGCTGTTCCATAGAGACGCCAAACCCCAAGGGAATCCCAAGAAGCCGAAAAATTTGGCCCTGCGGAATGATTTGAGAGCCATGATCAATGAGAAGGTCGGGCTGTGACCCACCAATAGCTCTAAAGGCAGTCTTAGAGTGGTTGATTATGGATCCAGAGGCTTCACAAAAAGTAGCAAGTCACTTCCAGAACGTCTCCAGGCTGGTACTGTCATTGTGAACAAAAGCGTTCATATCATCAGCAAAAAGTCTCATGGTGATCTGACTATGGTCATGCGGCAAACGAAGGCCTTTAATGTTACCAGCTTCCACCTGATGCTCCACCAACCTGCTAAGCCCTTCCGTGGCAATGGCAAAGAGAAGGGGAGCCAATGGGCACCCTTGTCTGATAGATCTTCTAAGTTTGATCACCTTTGAAAGTTTTCCATTAATGTTAATTTGGGTCGATGCGTTTCCGAGAAGGGTCGCGATCATCTTGGTGAATTTCTTACTACATCCAAGATCTTGTAGCGATTGTAGAATATAGTCCCATTCTAGCCTGTCGTAGGCTTTATCAAAGTCGATCTTGAGGAACACTACTTCTTGTTTGGACTCATTTGCAAATTCAAGACCTTCCCAAATATCTATAATGGTTTCCAAAATTGACCTGCCTTTGATGAAACCTTTTTGATCCTCGCTTAACCACGCTCTCAAGTGGCAAGAGATTCTGTTGGCAATGACTTTGGCGATGATCTTGTATCCTGTTTGGAGCATTGTAATGGGACACCAGTTCTCAATTCTGTTCTTTTCCCCTTTTTTGTGTACTAACTTGATAATGCCATTGTTGAGACAAGAAGGAAGCGCGCCAAACTTGAGAGCCTCTTGCCAAACCAAACAAAGAGGGGTGGCAACCACCAACTTGAAGGATTTAAAGAACTCATTAGTGAGCCCGTCGGGGCCCGGGATTTTACCTGAAGGGAGGGCACCAATGACCTCAATGATTTCGACTTCAGAGATAGAGGCATGAAGCAGAGAGTGAAGGTTGAGAGGTATCCTGTGGGGGAAAACCCTAGATATGGCTGCCATACAGTCCCTTCTATGGTGGGAGAGGGGGTTTGAGGTCCCCAGGAGTCTCGTGAAGTGCCCTTCAATGATCCCAAAATTATCTTCTTCCGTATTGCATACATTGCCATTTGCGTCTAGCAATAAGGGGATCGATTCTCTGTTGTGTTTCCTTTTGAGGATACGGCACATCTCTTTGGTGGGTTTGTCGGCTTTGCCAGCCCACCACTCCTTGAAGAAAATTTGCAAATTTTTCCTTTGTATCTCTTCCTCGTATCTCAGCAGCGCTCTGATTTTTCGAAGTCCTTTCTGGGCTTGAGATTTTCCTTTGTTCACTTCCTCCTCGAGCCGCCAGAGTCTATGATATAGAGCTTCTCTACGAGCCCGCCGTACAGTCTCAAGCATCTTCTTGGATCTAATCATGATCTGTCATGACTTATCGACCGCACTTCTCCAAGACTTGGCTGGGGACAAGCCAGAGGCGAATGCCTCCTTCCACACATCAGAAATTTCTTGATGGACGGAGGGGAGAGAGAAGGAGGGCACACTGGCATGGAACCAAGGAGCCTTACGGATCTTGGTGGGGGGTTGAAAAGTGATGACAATCGGGTAGTGATCAGAGATGGTGAGGTCGGTGCGTTGCGAGAGGGAAGGCTGGCCCCACTGGTGAGTAAAACTCTGGGAAATGTAGCATCTATCAAGTCTAGCTTTCCTCAGGTCCTCGCCTGCTTGGAGATTTGACCAAGAAAAGCCATTCGAGTCTTTGAATTCGACCAAATCCAAGTGTAGTTTAGTTTTGTCCCACGTTTCTTTCTCCCGACTATCAATGACCCTACCCTTGCCCATCCATCTGTCCATGGGGTCCTCAACCATGTTGAAGTCACCACAAATAAGCACGTTGTGGGGGAGCGAGTCCAAGGAGGCCCAAGTGTTAAGTCTCTCTAACTCCCCATTAGGGGCATACAAAGAAACTAAAGTAAAACAAAAGGGAGCACCGAAAGAAACAGCAATCCATCGATGGCATTCATCTTCAATGGAGTTCTCAAGCTTTTCAAACCAGAGTTGGTTAATACCGATTACCGTTCCACCGGACCCCCGCTGATGCACCGTTGAAATCCAAACATGGGTCGAGGAGACATGTCTAAGCCGTTTCTGGAGGTCTTCTCCGTCAATTTAAATCTCTTGAATACATATAAAATCTAGGTTTAGGCTAATGTCGCGAAGCCATTGACCAATGATGATCGCTCTTGAGGGGTCGGTTAACCCTCTAGCATTTAACGAGATGATGATCATTGACGTAGTGAGCCCTCTTTACGGGAGGGAGCTTTGTCCTTTCTTTTCTTGGATTCATCTTTCTTTTTCGCTCGGATCGGATCCCGAGTTAGCAATAGGTTCTTGTGGGGGCTTTTCCACGGTAACTCCATAGGTTGTTTTCCTTTGCGGGATGCCTCCTGCTGGGAAGAACTGGGCACCGTTTTCAGCTCCGTTTCCGGAATAGTCGATCCGATGATGGAGCTTTCACTATCCATGTTATCTTCGTTGCTAGTAGTAAAGCCGTCTTCTTTGCTTGTAGTGTAACCCTCCTGCAAGGTTTCTTTACTGTCAGGGATCTCTAGGCCTTCGACGTCGGTGTCCACCTCCAGTTGGTTCCCCCTGGGTAGTCAAACTCATTGATGTCCTTTTCCAGATTGCAATACAAGTTGCTGGAGGGGGTAACTGACATGTTGTTTCGCTCAGAAGTTGCCCTAGGGCTTCTTTTCCTTCTTCTTCTAACTTCGATGAACCCGTCTGCATCAGCTTCTGGATTAAGGGGGCCCTTGAAATCCTCTACTTTCGTCGAGTGATTCAATGCTCCATTGGTATCTTGAGCATTTTTGGGGGCTTCTTGATT
The DNA here is from genome assembly GCA_020310875.1 of Ceratopteris richardii. Lineage (NCBI taxonomy): Eukaryota > Viridiplantae > Streptophyta > Polypodiopsida > Polypodiales > Pteridaceae > Ceratopteris > Ceratopteris richardii. Next base: position 41,236,585 of record CM035419.1, read on the forward strand.
TCGCTTGCTTTTTCGTCTCAAAGGGCAATCTTTAATCCTGTGACCTTGTTGGCCACAACGAAAGCACGCGTTGGGGAGGTTTTTGTAACTGATGTCTTGCTCCCATACGTCCCCTTCGCCCAAGTCCAGTTTGACCTTCGATGGAAGTGGCATACTGAGGTCAGCCTCGACACAGATTTGAGGGTGCCACCGAGCGTTGAACGAGTGTCTTGCACCTTCAAAAATGAGACCACCAATGTCCTCGCGTGTGGCCAACGGCTTGCCGATAGGAGAAATGATGTCCCACACGAAGTTGTACAAGAAGTATGGCAGGTTAGGGAGCTCAACCCAGAGAGGGTACCGAAGCGATTTCGATTTGTCGGGAGTAAAATCAGGGGACCATCTGAATAGGCACAGGGTCGCCCGGCCGAGTTGCCAAGTTCCGACACTAAGGGCTCGAAACGCCATATCTTCATTTTCAAAGACTAGCAGCAAGTGGCTTGCCGGTAAGAACTGACACTTACAGACAACTAGCCCACGGGGGAACCACTCGTTGCGAAGCCACTGTCGCACAGTTTCGAGCGGGGGCCTAGGGCCGAACATTTGGCCGACGAGGCAAACTTTCTTGAGCTCCTCCTGAGTTGACAGAATTGCGGGTCTACTGAGGGAGACCAAGGGGGGTTCAGCACTCTCGAAGGCCCCTAGGGCGGCACAAGAACCCCCCTCCAACAAAGAGGCCAGGTTATCGGTCTCCCCGGGAGGAGGAGCCAGGTTACTTCTCACAAGAGAGGGGGTCGCCGAATCCATGACAAAAGAGAGAGCTTTTAAGAGTTGAGAGATCCGGTAATGATTTTTTTTTCTAATAAATTCTATGCAAAAGCCCCACGTCTGAACTCATATCTAAATCATTTTGCTTTAAAAGAAGCCGGTCGCAGCCTCTTATCTTTCTCTGTCTATTGAAATAAAATAAGCTCCGTCACCCACCACCTAACGCAATGACGCGAGTAAACCATCAATCGCCAGAAAGAGGAGCCATCAGCCATAGGGAAAGAGGACGATTTGACAGGCCCCAAAACCGCGATAGACTGAAAGCACTGGCGCGATAGGCAGTTTTCCACCGTGAAGGAGCAGCACGATAAACGGTTTGGCACCGCGAAACCAGGAAAAACTACGATTGATGGTAAAACCTCCGCGATAGACAGTCTAGAAATCTTCACGATAAACGGTCTTGAAATCTCACGATAGACGACCTTCCTCACGACAGATGGTGTTCCCTGGGACAGACGGCCTTCCTCGCGACAGACAGTTTTCCCTGCGACAGACGGGCTTGCTCGAGAGCTGCTGAGATGCGTGTTAGCAGCGACTCCAGTAAACTTGCCGGTTGATGCACGCTAGCAGCGACAGATGGCCTCTGTCCGTCGCCCTTAGCTTGCCGGTTAATGCGCGTTAGCAGGGACCCGCGTCTCTCGAGTTTGCTTCCATCGTTAGTAACCGCCTTAATTCTTCTCTCTCTCCGGGTCTTTTGGTCGGCGCACACAGTAGCAGATTTCTCTCTCTCATGCTATGCAAGTGGTAACGGTCAGGCCGACTCAAACTCTCTCTCTCTTCCTAAGGATCGAAATCAGCTGCGCGCCATCTCTCTCTTATATGATATGTGGCACCACCACTATATATATGTTCTCTCTCTTTCTCTTTCTTCCGTCTGATTCTCTCTGTAGCGAATCAGAGCACATGGAGTCTCTCTTCACGCCCAATTTCTTTGTCTACAACCTGTCATGCCGCATACGGTGCACACGATCGTCTCTGTCTCTCTCTCTTTCTCTCACGCGATCTCTCTCTTTCAACGACAACTGCTAACAGGTGCATATGCCAACGTCTCGCCTTCTCTCTTCCGAATCTCTTCCACGGAGTGCCGACACCCTTTGTCAGCTGACAGCGACTATCCAATCTCCTCTAGATTTTAGCGCCATCCTTCACGGTGTAGCAGCTGGCAGACGACCACGTACCACGCCCCTCTCTCTCCTCTGACGTGCGTTCCGATCAGCAGCACCCTGTCTCTACCGAATTCTCAGCCGATATAGCTCCTTATCTCTCTCTGCCGACTTCTCAGCTGATTTAGCTCCTTATTTCTCTCTAACAAAGCTCTCTCACTCCACGCCTTCTATAGCAGCCAAGCATTCTCTCTCTCTGCAGCATCGACTGTCGTCTCTAATATGTGCTACAACATGAATCTAATATATTAGCTCCCTCTCTCGGACTCTCTAACCATAGAATGTGCAATCAGGACCCATCTGCCACTATAGCACATGAACATTTTCTACTCTACTCTGCAGTTACCAAATTGGCCACGACAGAAGTTCAGACCAGCCCCCATCACTAACTGCAGATAGTGTGTTAAAACACCTTCAACATAATCTCTCTCTCATATGTAAAAGTAAAGCATGAATATGAATAAGGGAGGGGTAAGAAATTTACCTGGAGAAGCATCCTACAAGAGATCCATGGGAAGAAACATCTGGGGCATGAACCTCTATTTATAGGTCCCCCTCCTTCTCTCCTTGGGACTAAGCTCTAGAAGTTTCTAACCTCCTTACTCAACTTTCTAATTCCAAACCACCTTGCATGGCCATTTGCTATTTTGGGAAAATCACACCTCTTATTTCTATTTTTGGTTTTTCTCTTTTTACTTTTTCAATTTTGTTCTTTCTATTTTTGAATCTTTTTCTTTTTCTCTTTTTATTTTTCTTAAATTAAGGTTTGCTTTCACACTTTATACACAAATTAAATAAATTCCAAGGGCTAGACTTATGGTAAACGACAAAACTAAGGTTCCAATCTAGGGTTTCCATGGGGCTAGACTTAGTTTCATGGTCTATTTATAAAATCACATGGTTTCGCATCTCACAATCAATTAAATTGGCCAAAACATGTACAAAATATACCCCTATCTCAATCAAAACATCACACAAAATCCATAAATCAATGAACTTTGAAAAAAATTCAGGCACACTTCCTTGCGGGATTTCATCCCGACAGTGATACCTCAAGTGGTATGTGATAATACGATACTTCGGCGAGTATTGCGATACAAGGGAATTTGGGTATCATGATACCAAAACTCAACTGATCGCAATACTTCAGCCAAAATTTCTCCAAACACAAAAATTTTTGCACCCCCAAGTTTTTCTCTCACTCCTCTTCACTCCTAACTCTTTGTCTCACGCAAAGAACCTCTCAATACTCTCTGTTCCACCCCCGATACTGAATACGTCTTTAATCACATGTAATTGCATTTTTATAGTGCTTTTGATGTTAACATCTTAATGTAACTTAGCTTGGGGATATCTTGCTTAAGTCTTAAGCTCACTCGGTAGCTTTGAAAAGAGGATATACATCCATAATATGACATTTCCTTCCCCTTGAAAATATTTTTGTCCTCGAAAATATAAATGAAATGTCCGTAATGGTAGAAGAAAGTGCTCGGACTCCCCTGAACCCCATGTACTCTATGTACATGGTCATCTCTGTGTGTTGTTTCCCCATATCCTTCCCCTTAAGAAGTCTCATATGAGATCATCTCAAAGGTGGGAAACCGTCTAAGTGGTGCCTACTATCTCCCATATACACTCCACCTCCAAACTATCACTCCCATAACCTACTACATCATCCAAATGACCTAAGTCCATATGATGTATCCTCTATGGAGTAATAATATGAAAAGAAAGTGTAAAGTTCCAAACTTAGATTGAGTCTCACATGGAGACTCTTGAGAGAAGTAGTTATTTGTACTTCCAGTGATGGTCTTTTCATATTATTACTCCATAGAGGATACATCATATGGACTTAGGTCATTTGGATGATGTAGTAGGTTATGGGAGTGATAGTTTGGAGGTGGAGTGTATATGGGAGATAGTAGGCACCACTTAGACGGTTTCCCACCTTTGAGATGATCTCATATGAGACTTCTTAAGGGGAAGGATATGGGGAAACAACACACAGAGATGACCATGTACATAGAGTACATGGGGTTCAGGGGAGTCCGAGCACTTTCTTGTAATTTGAGGGAATATTTGATTCTAGATGAGAGTATATATCTCATACTCCCCTAAACTTTTGATTTCCCTCAAAGAACTTTGCCTAAAGCCTTTCCTTTCTCTTTCCCGAGACTAGAATATTACAATAATTAATCTGGGAAATAACAAATTTAACTTTCATACCTGAGCTTGGAAGTGGTATACCTCTTCTCTTTGGGCTTTATTTCCTACCTGAGCTTGGCATCAATGAACTAAGAAGCAACATCCGCTACCCATTGGAGAGAAAAGTACGAACCGTGTCCTTTTTCTTCTTCATGATGCTTCACCCAAACCCTCCTCAAGTTCTAAGGAGTTGTGCATTGAATCCTCAACCAATATTACCTTCATAGCTCTAGTATAACATGACAGTATACTTTCATCGGGGAGCTACGATGGAATCATTCACAAATACTCATTGAAATGCTCTGCAAATTCATGGCCTCAATAAGAACTGCGCTGAATAGTAACCATCATGTGGCTTTAGCTTAGTGGTAAAGCTTGCGGCTGCCTTTGAATAGGTGACGGGTTCGATTCCCCTACAGCGCAGCTACGTGGTCGCCGTCCCCTGTAGCTCTGATACCAGTGTCAAAACTCCTTTTGCCATTCCTGATCGATAACACGCAGAGATTCATTTCATGGTTCACCTCCCAGCCGCGTCCGAAAACTCTTTCTCATCTCACATAATAATGAGAATTAAGACTTCTCTCTTCTTAGTCACTTCTACCTTTCTCCAATTAGATGCCATGTGGCACAAGTGCCACCTCATCCAAGAGGATATACATCCATAATATGACATCGTACTTGCTCACACACACACTATAGTAGTTCAAAAGTGATGGGGAGGAGTAGACAACAGTCCTATACACATTCCAAGCTTCACACACACACAAAAGATCATAGAGAAGATGAAAATCTACAAGAAAGAAGTAAATTCAAAATTTTGGAGCTCTCCTTCTTCACAATGGTAAAAAGTCCTTACAAAGAGTCACACAAGTGACCTACACTAGCCTTGAGGGAATTTTCTAGGATTTTGAAGAAGAAAAAATGCCCATTAACTTGAAAATTTTGGGGCTCCTCTTTTGTGCCTCTTTGCTCTGCAACAAAGGTCTTCTGTAGGAATATGCATAAAAAACTCCCATTTGAATCTCCCTTATAGAAGTTTGACTACATTTGGAAGCTTGCAAGGTGGCATTAAGGTGCCTAGGAAGCTCTCATAGCCTTGAAAATCTATAGAAATATGTAGCCACACATGATCTTTATATTCGCCAAACCATATGGCTAACAAAAATTCCTATACAAGATTTTCTAGGGTCTAAATGAAAAAATTACATTTTTTACAAAGTGCACATGGCATATCAATGTGCTAGAAAATCCATTTACATGTGAAATTCAGGGTATAGCCTGTCTTTGAAGGGCTTTACAAGGATATGAATTTTCATGTGATTTTCCCTAATTTCTAAAATTTGACCAACTTTGATCGCTACCCTAGATTTGCTTGATTTCTTCCAAAGTTAGGAAAATTTGACCATGCAAATATAGGAGACTGAATTGGAAACAACATTTTTTGATAGTACACGAGTTTCACAGGAATATACTCTTTGGTACATGTGCATGTTATTCTATCTGCGCAAAGTGCAAAGGTTAAGAATCTAGGCCATTGTTTAATGTCACAATTACATGCTTTAGATATGGCTTTCACAATAGGTGGATGTCTTCTCTATATTTTATCATTGGCCTCTGGATTATATGCAATAGTGAGAGACAAACGGATACCATGATGTTCAAAGAACTCTTTAGATTCTCTCGCATTTAACTCTCCATAATCGACAACTACTTTCTCTTTGTACCCAAAGCGACTTATGAAATCTTCAAGCAAGAATTTCGAAATATTGGATGTGGTCTTAGATTGTAGTGCATGTCCCTCTACATGATTAGTTAATTCCTCTCTTGCAACTACAATGTAATGCATTTTGTCAATACCTTTAGGCATAGTTACAAGATCTACTACCCAGTTGTAGTGAATACAAAGTGGCTAAGTAGGATACAAAGGATCTCTATGTCTAACCAACGAATGAAGTTGACAAGTTACATAGTTACTAATGTCAACATACATCTTAGGCCAATAATAGGTACTTTTAGTTTTTTCATATGTTCCAAAAAAGCCTTTCTGACATACCCATAATGTCTCATGCATTTCCATCATTACTTGCAGCTGAAGAACTTGTTTTCCTAGGACTCATTATGGATTCTTAACCTTACCCTTAGCATGTCTCCAAAGATAATCGTTACGTAGGAAAAAATTATAAGCTCATCTCCTAATGTTACGAAATCTATTTGTAGTCCAAGTAGATAATGGTTGCAGTGTACTTAGATACTTTCCTATGTCTCTCCATTCATCATCATACTCAGACTCATGAATTTTCTCATACTCGCATATATGTGGAACATAGTCAACTAAGTTCACATTCTTTATTAGATCACTTTCAATATCATAATCAAATCTAGCTCTCAATAACATATGAGCAACTAGATTTGATGTACCTGAAATATGAACTAACTCAAGATATATGAACTTAATATATGAGATCTATCTAAGCATGACTATATTAGGAGATGAACAATTGGCTATCATTCCAATGAGACTTTTATACTTTGTTTCAACTAAGGCATAATGTGTTTGATTAAATTTTGAGCACTTGTCAACATTGAGAGCATACTCTTGGATTAGAGCATACTCATCAAGAAATGAAAAATGAATAATATGGGAATTAGAAATTTGCTGAAGACATAACTCTAACTCCTCAAGAGTAGAGAAACAATCAGATGTTTGAATCACATGCTCAACGCGCTCATCATGTTCCATGATTTTGTTGGTTTTATAAAATTTTTGGCTTTTTTGGATAAAAGACTTGGACAATTGACTCTTATGAAGAAAATCTAATCTAGAATGTGGAAAACAAAGTGACAAACTATTGTACAAGTTGGTTGGATGCAAGATGTCAAACCAATATAGTTGTCCCCCTCAATAATGGATTCTATCTGAAATTCTGATCATATGTAGCTTCAAACATGAATCGAGGTGCAAAATCACTACAAGCATGCTCATGACCCTGAGTAACAATATGTTTCTTTCTAATTGACATTCGATTCCTAGGATGGTTCACCCCTACCGTCATGAATTTGAAGTGATTGAATTCCATCCTTAGACTTAATTCTGGCATAGGTAGACCCATCATCCATGGATTTGGTTTCCATACAAGTCTCACAAATAAAGCACTGAACTAAGAGAACTTCATAGGAGCAATTATCTTGAATAAAGAAGTAAAATTCTTCTATGATTCCTCCTATGGATATGGGTGCGCTAGCACAAGCTCCATATAGGATATCTACACATTATTTGCAGTTCTCATATGCCATCCACAATCTTTATCTATGGGCCATGGAAATTTATCATAGACTTCTCTTGAAATCAATTGATTTCCGAGCCAAAATATACTAATGCATTTAGAGTGATAGCATTCTTATCATTGTCTATTTTAACATGCATCTTTGATGTACCGCTAGACCAAAATTTTCTTTTAAAGTGACTTGCACGATTGTTTTCATGATTTCATGGTTAGGTTGAATAGGTCCTAAGAATGTTTTATTAACATTAACTTCATCATCATCAAGGTCCTCTTCATCAGATTCATCAAAGATTAAGGCTTCATTCATAGCTTGATCTTGATCTAGAGCATCTTGCATCTGAGTATCTAGATTAAGAAAAACCTCTTCCTTTTAATTAAGCAGAATAAAGTTGACTTTAAAAACAGGCTTTGCAATAAAGAAAACTTGTTCTAAAGACATAATCAATTTAATCTTAAGCAAAATGTCATCTAAAATCTCCATAGGATCTATTTTTCTCTCAATTTCTGAAATCAAGATGGCTTTAGGTTTTCTCTTCGATTTCTTTTGTTTTTTCCTAGGATCTTGTTTTTGTTCATGTTCTCGTGTTTGGTCTTGAGTTTTTTCTGATTGTTCTTGTTTTTCTAAAGGCTTTGGTTCCATTTTTCTTTGCTTTGTCTTCTTAAGTTTTTGTTTCTCCTCTTGTTATTGTTCATTGGGTTGTGATTCTTGTTTTTTATCTTTGGGTTGTGAAGTTTCCCCTTGCTCTAAGATGGTTTTGATTCCCTCTGAGGTTTGTTTTCGAGTACCTCTTCTTTCACTAGGCTCACTTTCACCTCTTTTTTGTTTTTCTTCTACATTTGATAAAATATTGTTCTTATATCGGTGACTCCCAAGCTGTGATTCTCCGAATCTCATTTCGTGTTGTTACTAAAGCCTCTACAAAAAAGTCAACTTCCTTTATGGGTGTACTTGTATCTACTTCTTGTTCATCAAGAGCTTCTAGTTTCACCCCTCTAGTTCCTGCATCCATTATGGTTATATTTTCATAGTGCTTTTTCATTCCTCCCTTACCATAATTTCCTTGCAAAGGTAGCCTAGATCGATAGTCACATATTTTCTTATCTATGTCTATTACTAGCCGTTGCTCCTTAGCGGCCTTCAACATTTCACAATCTCTCAAAAAGTGCTCTAATAAATCAAACCAAGGACACCTACAAGGACCACATACAAAACCATTTAGATTTTGAGGATTTTGATTAACTTGTGGTGGGAACTTTTGAAATTGAGAATTCTGTTGATAAGGTATTGCTTGAACATGATTATTAGGATTTCGATATGGTAATTAATGTATTTGAGGAGCTTGGGGAGCAGCATGTGGTACTTGAAGTGCAAGAGGAGCTTCCATAGTATACGGTTGATGATTTCGAAAATTTTTATTTTGAGGATTTCGAAAAGTTGTTTGAGAAGCTTGAGGATACATGTTTTGATACATTTCAGGATTTTGCACATGGGGACGAGGATTTTGCATTGAAGGATTACGCATTGGAGGAACTTGATATACTTGAGTAGGAGCTACTTGTGGATTTTGATTGGGAGCTATAAAATGTTGATTAGGCTCTTGAAAAGACATTGGGTTCATTTGATTTTAGAAAGTTTTGATGTAATTAGATTGTAAAGCATGTACAACCTTGGCCAGATTGGATTGTGTAGCAATAAGACTCTCCATTTCCTTAGTGAGAATTTCCACTTGAGATTGGTAAACTACACTTTTATTTGGATCTACTTTAAAACCTTGTTTAGGCTCCATCATTTGCGAAATAGGAGTAGAGTCAAAAAGCACAGCATGGGATTGCTCTCTAACTTGCTTCGTAGCTTGTGGAAGGCCAACTTGAGGAAGAATAGTTTGCTCATAAAGCATGGATTGTCTTTGATGTCTATGGGCTATAGCCTCTATTACTTTACACACTTTTTGCCAATTTTCAATAAGACCATAGCACTTATCCGGCTCTTCTAATCACCGTTCAACTTTCTTACGAGTTTTAGGATGAAGAAGCTTAAGAAAATTGATCACACAATCAAGTTCCAAAGTTTTCGTATCCTCATCAAGAAGTTGTTCATAGCGTCTAATATACTCATTTTCTAAGTTAGTAATAGAGATACTAGGCTTTGGCGAATTGACCCATCATAAGATTCCATGCCGATTATGTTGTTTATGATCCTCAAGATAGAATTCTATGAGCATCTCCTTTTTGAAATCACTCCAAGGAAGAGTATCATATTGAGTGACACGATTTTTGATAGAGCTATCAACAATTTGTTGAAAGAATGTTATCAAGAGATCTTTGGCAAGACAAGAACTCATAGCTTGCTCTTCAAACAAATCTAAGTAGCTTGTAATGTTGACACCATTGAATTTTTCCTTCTCTCTCAACATAGAAGAGACTATACTTTGGCCTTGTTTCTCAACAATAAGGGATTTGAGCCCTTCGTCCATCTTATATGAATAAGCAATGATGTTCTAGATCTCTCACAAATGTGTTTACTTCACGACAAAGATTTGCAAGATATTGTGAGAAATCTAGTGCAACACTCAAGAATGATGATGATGATAAAGTATATGGATCCAAACCTCCTAACAAGATCAAAAGCAAATGCCGTGAAACGATTCACGTCAAGTTCAAATGTGGAGGTGATCACAACCAGGTGGATCAGGTCCAGTCACCACACATATAGAGTGTATGAAGCTAGTGAGTGTTGGAAGGTTTATGTGATAAAAAATTTGAAGGTAAAGATGAATTTGGGTATGGAGAGGAGAGATTTCATGATTTGATAATGGGAAGGGGAACATATGAATGAGATATAAATGCATGAACATGAATGACAAGGACACAAGAAAACCATTCACATGAATCAATTTGGAAAGGAAGAATGGTCCAAAAATATGGAGCTTCTTATACACTTCCAAAATTTAATTCATATGTGCGGGTTCTTTTGGATGGTATGTATGCATGATGAGAAAAAAAGAAAGCCGCACACATGAATCAATTCCAAAAGGAAGAATGGTCCAAGAACGGAGCTTCTCATACACTTTCAAAACCAAAACATATGCATGGGTGTTTGTGGATGGTGTTAATGCACGTGGGTCATGAATAAATAGAAAATTCTCCTCACAATCTCAATGGATAATCCTCAGTTGGTTCAATGCAAGACTACAGAGCCTTCTCACACATAGAAAGAGATAGAAGGAGACATGTAAAACACATAAGAGACTAAGAGACAAGAGAAAAGAGACATGAATTAAAAGATATTGTAATGACATACATGTACATGAATGTTGTGATATGTTAAGCTAAGCATTTTATTGGTCAAAGGCGGTCTGCATGACCCTCTCACAATGATAGTTCAATTGAATGTCACATGTAAGAGGATTGGTTTCACTTAATTGACCCTATATCTTTCTAGGAGCATTATGTCTAACTAAAGAAGTCTAAGACTAATAAAACCAACTCTAACTCACTCATATGCTCCACTGAGGGTGAGAAATAAAGAGAAACCATTGGGTTTATGAGCCTGTCTTAGATTTGAAGTCTAAATTAAAATTGATTCTAGGAACTATGCTCTTACTAGCCCACCTTGGATGCTCACATGCTCAATTGAGGGTGATTGTCTCAAGGAAATCATGTGCTAGCAAGGGCCCTATGGATGCCTAACAATGATGCTCTATGAGTTTGGAGGGGTTTTCTTATAGTTTTTTGAATGAATTTGTGCCCTAGGATAACGAGAAATCAACTCTCAACCCTAGGATCAACTACTTTTCATTACAACAATCGGATTTATCAAATGGATGGCTAGGATTGGTTATTTATATGATATCTAGGGCAAAGGGGGGAAACTAGGCACCTTCATTCTCCACTGTTGGATCTGGGGCTGATCTGAACCATCAGATGAGTGCTAACATCAATTCAGATAAGATAAGTTGCTCTTTTTGGACAAACTTTGCATTATTGTTCTTTGACGATAAAAAAAAGCTTCTCTGATGAGAAAAACTTGTGGATCCTCCTTGCTTTAGGCTTTCATGCATAACCATCTTTGAATGGGAGCTCATTTTGACTGGACAACATGGTTCAATCATTGTTTGCCATGTGATAGTCCTTCAAGCCTTCAATTTGCTTATTCTAAGAAACTACAATGACCTTGAAACTAGATTTTGTGCTCTTTGACCCTCAAAATATCCTTTGATGAAGATGAAAATTTTTAGGGCTATGTTTCAAAAGGTCTCCTTTAGGAATATGAAGAAAAAACTCTTATCTCAATCTCCCTTATATAAGTTTGACTACGTTTTGAAGCTTGCAAGGTGGCATCAAGGTGTCTAGGAAGCTCTGATAGCCTTGAAAATTTGTACAAATATGTAGCCACATATGATCTTTATATATGCCAAACCATATGGCTAACAAAAATTCCTATACAAGATTTTCTAGGGTCTAAGTGAAAAAATTATATTTTTTCCGAATGCACATGGCATATCAATGTGCTAGAAAATGCATTTATATGTGAAATTCAAGATATAGACTACCTTTGATAGGCTTTACAAGTGTATGAATTTTCATGTGATTTGGAGACTTTGAAATTTTTTCCCTAATTTCCAAAATTTGACTAGCTTTGACCACTACCCTAGATTTAATTGATTTCTTCCAAAGTTTGCATGTGAACTACCTTTGATATCCTTAATGCATCTTGGACTTCTCTGAGAATTATGGCTATCTTCATTGAATGTGTCTCCTGTAGGCCTTCATGAGTGAGAGAGGAGACAAAATCTTGATGACACCATATCGATGGTAACTTCACCGGTCCATCTGATTACTTCCATTTATCATGAAGATTACTAGAACTGAAAGTCGATAGTACTAGAAGTTTTTAGGAACTCTCTACATTACGGTCCATCTACTCTCTGTTGGAGCAAGTCTATGACAAGCCTAAGTATTGGCTTGAGTCTCACAAAGTCTTAGAAGAAGCTTTAAAAAGAAGACTATGTAAAGTTCACTTGTGAACTACCTCTTGTAACTTTTGAAGAGTTTACTTAATGTAAAAGTAAGAGAATCTTAAGTGGTTGAGTCCACATGATCAAGAATGGAAAGAGGAGCCACGAATTCGTGATTTGTGGTAGGTAGAGAATCAAATCAATCATTGATTGATTGGAGAGTGATTGAGGGAAGTTAGCCTCCCAAACTCAACTATAAATAGATGGCAGTTTTAGTCGTGGTTAGAGAGACCTATGTGAAGACCTCCAAGAGCTGAGCTTTATGCCATATCAAGGTGTGATTACAAGGCACACATATGTATCAGTAAGTCATTGTATTGTACAAGCAATATACTTTCATTTTCATGATTATTTGAGTTCATCTTTCCATGTTCTTGTGAAGTGTACTACTCACTGCCATTACTCTCAGTTTTCTCAGTCAGCTTGCAGAGATGTTTTCTCTGAGCTTGGTGCATCATTTTCAGTGATTTAACTTGGTAAAATTAGCTCTATAAGTCTAATGTATGCTCACAAATTTGCATGTCATTTGAATGTTGCAATCTTCAGTTATGTTCATTTGAAGTCAACAGGGTCTGTTCATCTTCACCTCTCTGTCAGGTACCCGACTTTTTCACTCATCGTGTCAGAGGCATTTCTCAGTCGTTACTTATCCAAATTCAGTGATTTAAAGCTTGTTGGATTCAGCTTACTGTCTAGTATAACCATACAAATGTTCATAATCATTACATTTCTACATTTGGAGTTATGGTGATTTTTCTGCTCACTGGTCTATTTCTGTAGCAGCCCGTGAAAATCGGGATGATGTCATCACTTGTTAAAACTAATTCTCAGTGTGTGCTTTGTTGTTTTTGATGAGATTACTCTTGAAAGTTAGCTCTTTAAGCTAACTAGACTTCCCCAAGGGGAATTGAGCTAATTACTGCTGTGATCAGAGAATTATGTAAAACACTGGACAGGTGTATGAACCAAGAATAGCAAGTTTTCACCTCTGAGCTAACTCCAACTTATCTGTTTTGATCTATCTTTTTGAGAGTGATCTTCCAAGGTACATAGGGTGTCTAATACATCCATTGGCAAGCTAAAAGGGCCCACCATCTACTCCTGGAGTTCATTTGGCTGGTGTAGATCAAGGATTTTGCAAAACCTCTTCATCTTCAAACACATACTTATCCATCTCTTCACAGTGGTATCAGAGCAAGGTTGGACAACATGGCAGATGGATTTCCTTCATCAATTGACAAATTGGACAGAGGTAACTACTCAGCTTGGTCATTAACGATGGAAGCTTATCTCCAAGGTAGAAGTTTATATGGTTATGTGGCTGGAGATGAAGTTATGCCAAGTTTCAGGAACAAAATTCAACCAACACAAGAAGAGCAAGAAAGATTGAGCACATGGTGCTCCAAGGATGCACTTGCAAGGTCTTATCTCCTCAACTCTATCTCAGATTTTTTGTTGCCTCACATTAGAAGTTGTAAGACATCTCAGGAAGTGTGGGATGCATTTGAAGCTTTCTTTTCTTCAAGTACCAAAGCTAGGAAGCATCAACTATGGCTGGATTTCACAACTCTCAAGAAGGCTCCCAAACAAAATGTGACTGATTTTGTCACAAAGCTCAAGGACATAGCGGATCAGTTGGGAAGCATTGGAGAGGTAATAGATGAAGAGCAAATTGTAAGGCAGGTCATCAATGGCTTGAAGGCAGATGATAAGTGGGAAGCATTCACCACAGCTATGGATTTGTACATGGACATGCATGTACCTGATTTCAACACACTCATTGGACAACTACTTACTCAAGAGGAAAAGCTTATCAAAAATGGAGAAAGCTCTAAAGGTAATCAATCTTCAGCTTTATACACGGATAAAAGCAAGTCTAAAGATAACAAAGGAAAGGCAAAGAAAGTGGATGATGAAGCAGGTACATATCAAGCTAACTATGCAGGTAGAGGAAGACATGGCAGAGGTAGAGGAAGAGGAGGTAGACAAGGCAGGGGGAGATCCCAAGACTCCAACTCATGTTCTATTTGTGGATTAACTAATCATACAACTGAAAATTGCTTTAGGAATTCCAGGAATCAAAGAGGCAGAGGATACAATAGAGGAAGTTATGGCTACTCAAGAGGAAGGTTCAACAACTACCATGGAAACTACAACAACTACAATCATTCAAACTATCAAGGAGGCTACAAAGGAAGGAGAGACTACAATAACTACACAGAAGAATCAAACAAAGAGGATTCATTATTGATCATGAACATGGCTATGCCACAAGGTAAATCTGATGAGCATGTTTTCTACATAGATTCAGGTTGTTCAAATCATGTGGCAGGAAATGTGGCACTCCTATCAGATTTAGAAGATCCAAGGAATAAGCATGAGGTACAAACAGGAGATGATACAAAACATCCTGTGGAGAAAATAGGCAATGTCAAAGCACCTGATGGAAACATCAACCTACTCAGTAAGGTACTCTATGTCCCTACCATTACAAAGAATTTGATAAGTGTTGGGCAGATAGTAGAGAAAGGGTTGCAAGTCAGGTTCACAAAAGCAGGAGCATTTGTTGAAGATCCAAGTCAAGGATTCAGAAGAATTGCAAAAGGTGAAAAGATAGGTAGATTGTTGAAATTTGAATTACAGGACACTAGAAACATTGCTCTCTTTAATTATGGTAGTCAGACACTCACAGAATTGGAAGTATGGCACAAAAGGTTAGCACATATTGGTGAAAGGTCATTAAAGCAAATCTGCAGGGACCAAAGTGTACTTAGACTTCCTAATTTGTCAAAACAACATATGATTTATAAGTGCAGTGCATGTCAATTTGGAAAGTCTCACAGGTTACCATTCATGAAGAAAGGTTATATGCATGGAGATCTCTTGGAGTTGGTTCATACAGATGTATGGGGACCTAGCAAGGAAGCTTCAATATCTGGATCAAGGTATTATGTTTCCTTTATTGATGATTGCAACAGATGGACTATCCTATTCTTTATGAAACACAAAGATGAAGTTTTTTCATGTTTCAAAAGATATTTGGCTCTTGTGGAGAATCAAACAGGTAAATCACTAAAAAGGCTAAGGTCAGATGGAGGGGGAGAATACTTCTCCCATGATTTTGATTCTTTTCTTCAAGAAAGAGGAATCAAAAGAGAGGTAACTACAAGGTACACTCCTGAGCAAAATGGAGTGGCAGAAAGGAGGAATAGGACAATTGTTGAAGCTGCAAGGTCTATGTTAAATGAAAAGCATTTACCTAATTACTTATGGGCTGAGGCTGTATCTACAGCCACTTACTTGATTAACAGGTTGCCTTCAAAATCCCTTGATGGGATGACTCCATATGAGGCTTGGAATGGAAGAAGACCAAGCTTAGATCATTGTAAAATTTTTGGATGTATTGCTTTTGCTCATGTTCCTTCACAGGTTAGAGGCAAGATGGATCCAAAGGCAGAAAGGTGTGTATTTATTGGATATGACAACAATCAAAAGGGCTACAGGTTATACAACCCTACCAACAAAGGATTCTTGGTAAGCAGAGATGTAGTTTTTTATGAGAACAATTCATGGTATGAAGATTCATGCAGGAAGATCAATTTACCATATGATCTTGAAGAAGATTTTCCAAAGCTTGGTAGAGAACAATCAAAGATTGAAGAACAAGACACCTCAGAGGATAATGAAGAATCTCACATGGAAAAGATCAAAGCATGGAAGTCTAAAGGTAAAGCAAAATTGCAGGAACTTGGACATGAAGCAGAATCATCACATCATGGCCTAAGAAGATCTATGAGGGAAAAGAAAAAACCAGAAAGGTATGGGTTTGACACCTCATTAGTAACGAAACATTCTATCTACATAGCACAGGACATAAACCAAGAGGAGCCATCATCACTTGAAGAGGCCAAAGCAAAAACAGAATGGAAGCATGCAATGAAGGAAGAGATTGAAGCACTTGAGGAAAACAACACTTGGGATTTGGTGCCCAAGACTTCATCCATGAAGGTAATAGGCTCAAGATGGGTCTATAAACTCAAGAAAAATTCTGATGGTTCAATTAACAGGTATAAGGCAAGGCTTGTGGCAAAAGGCTTTGCACAAACTCAGGGAATTGATTATGAGGAGACTTTCTCTCCTGTGGCAAAGATGCCTACTATTAGGGTTTTGCTTAGTATTGCCTCTTCCAAGAATTGGAAGATACTTCAACTAGATGTAAAGAATGCATTCTTGAATGGTTGGATAACAGAAGAGGTATATATGGCACAACCACCTGGTTTTGAGAATCAAGTTTATCCTGATTATGTGTGTAAACTTAACAAAGCATTGTATGGTCTCAAGCAAGCTCCAAGAGCTTGGAATTTCAGGCTTGTTTCATTCTTGCAGGACAAAGGCTTTCAACCAAGCAAGGCAGATCCTTCACTCTTTATTAAAAAGAGTAATTCTGAGGTCATCTATCTATGTGTATATGTAGATGATATTATATTGACAGGAAATGATGCAGATGGTATGAAGAAGATCAAAGATCAGATGAGAGAAGAGTTCAAGATAAGTGATTTGGGTTCACTTACCTACTTCCTAGGTTTGGAAGTTGTCTACAAAGATCATGGTTTGTTTCTCACTCAAAGGAAGTACATTAAGGACATGTTGGCAAAATTCAAGATGCAAGATTGTAAGATTGCAGGTACTCCAATGGAGGTCAATCACAAATTGAGCTCACATGAAGGTGAACTCATAGAGGACATCACATCATATCAAAGTCTAGTGGGTAGTCTCAACTATGCCACATTGACAAGAGTAGATATATGTTACAGTGTGAGTGTGCTAAGCCAATTTATGCACACACCAAGGAAACCACATATGGATGCTGCCAAAAGGATTCTCAAGTATCTCAAAGGAACCATAAATGAAGGACTTTATTATCCTTATGTATCTGATTTAGGTTTGAAGCTATTTTCTGATGCAGATTGGGCTGGCTCCAAGGAAGATAGAAGGAGCACTTCAGGTTATCTTACCTTTGTAGGTTCAAAGCTTATTTCATGGTCATCCAAGAAGCAACCCACAGTTGCTCTCTCTTCTATTGAAGCTGAATATAGAGGTCTTGCCATAGCTACACAAGAAGCTATGTGGATGAAGACATTGTTCAAAGATCTTGGATTGGAGTTTGGAACTCCAACTATTTTTGGCGACAATATGAGTTCTATTCATTTGGCTGCTAATCCTCTTTTTCATGCAAGGACTAAACATATTGAAGTTCATTATCACTATGTACGAGAAAAGGTTCTAAGCAAAGAGATTCAAATATCATATGTGTCCACTCATCAACAATGTGCAGATATTCTAACCAAAGCATTGGATGGTACAAAGCTTTGCAAATTCAAGGCTATGATTGGTTTGCAGGTAATCTTGGAAGATTGAAGACCTCAAGCATACTTGGCTTGAGGGGGAGCTGTTGGAGCAAGTCTATGACAAGCCTAAGTATTGGATTGAGTCTCACAAAGTCTTAGAAGAAGCTTTAAAAAGAAGACTATGTAAAGTTCACTTGTGAACTACCTCTTGTAACTTTTGAAGAGTTTACTTAATGTAAAAGTAAGAGAATCTTAAGTGGTTGAGTCCACATGATCAAGAATGGAAAGAGGAGCCACAAATTCGTGATTTGTGGTAGGTAGAGAATCAAATCAATCATTGATTGATTGGAGAGTGATTGAGGGAAGTTAGCCTCCCAAACTCAACTATAAATAGATGGGAGTTTTAGTCGTGGTTAGAGAGACCTATGTGAAGACCTCCAAGAGCTGAGCTTTATGCCATATCAAGGTGTGATTACAAGGCACACATATGTATCAGTAATTCATTGTATTGTACAAGCAATATACTTTCATTTTCATGATTATTTGAGTTCATCTTTCCATGTTCTTGTGAAGTGTACTACTCACTGCCATTACTCTCAGTTTTCTCAGTCATCTTGCAGAGATGTTTTCTCTGAGCTTGGTGCATCATTTTCAGTGATTTAACTTGGTAAAGTTAGCTCTATAAGTCTAATATATGCTCACAAATTTTCATGTCATTTGGATGTTGCAATCTTCAGTTATGTTCATTGGAAGTCAACAGGGTCTGTTCATCTTAACCTCTCTGTCAGGTACCCGACTTTTTTACTCATCTTGTCAGAGGCATTTCTCAGTGGTTACTTATCCAAATTCAGTGATTTAACGCTTGTTGGATTCAGATTACTGTCTAGTATAACCATACAAATTTTCATAATCATTAAATTTCTACATTTGGAGTTATAGTGATTTTTTGGCTCACTGGTCTATTTCTGTAGCAGCCCGTGAAAATCGGGATGATGTCATCACTTGTTAAAACTCATTCTCAGTGTGTGCTTTGTTGTTTTTGATGAGATTACTCTTGAAAGTTAGCTCTTTAAGCTAACTAGACTTCCCCAAGAGGAATTGAGCTAATTGCTGCTGTGATCAGAGAATTATGTAAAACACTGGACAGGTGTATGAACCAAGAATAGCAAGTTTTCACCTCTGAGCTAACTCCAACTTATCTGTTTTGATCTATCTTTTTGAGAGTGATCTTCCAAGGTACATAGGGTGTCTAATACATCCATTGGCAAGCAAAAAGGGCCCACCATCTACTCCTGGAGTTCATTTGGCTGGTGTAGATCAAGGATTTTGCAACACCTCTTCATCTTCAAACACATACTTATCCATCTCTTCACACTCTCTTTGGTTTCGAAGCCTTTTCGATTATGCCTCATCTTCTACTCTTATTTTATTTTGTTCTTCTATTCCCTTCCTTGATGATTCTTCTTTTGCTTTCCTTTGTGCTTCCTCTCCCTATTCTCTCTTGGCTTCTTCTTCTTCTACCACTTTCTAGTCCTCTTTTGTCTTACTTAACTTTCTTCCTCCATCTTTCAGTGATTTCCTTTTGCTTGTTACCATTGAGCTTCTTCCTTTGCATCTCTATCACCTATCTCTTGCTCATTTGAAATCCATGCCACTAGCTTCCTTTTTGTAGGTCTCTTTTTAAATGCTTGCAAAAAAACTTCTATCATAAGAATTTTGCATTCCTGGGGCACCAAAGGGAGGATTGTCAAGACGAAGTAAGGTAAATAGCATTCGGATCTTGGTATCCAATGTGGCATTGACCACCTAACCTATTCTTCTATAGAGCGTTTGGATCTCCTTCTTCAATTTCTGGAATATATACTCTGCCCAATTCACATGTGTCTTTGCAGATTCCTTCACCATTGAGTAGAGCTACTGGGAAACGCCATAGTGCTTTCCATGAACATTGATTAGCATCAACATAAATAAGAGTAGCTTCAATGGTTGTCACTCACAAGCTAGGAGAATTTGTGTTTTGTTGAACAGGGCTTGTGTAAGACACTCATTATGTCTGCTGCATCGATTGTCTCTGTAACAATTGCGATTCCATCGTTTGCAACCTACAACCATTTTGCAATCACTTTTGATGATATTTGGAATGGTTCTCCTTATCTAATTTAGAAGCAAACCCGTTGGGTATTAAGATCACTATCATCTATCTATTTAGGTATCTCTTGCACTATTTCCTTTGAGAGTGGGTGTGGTTAGATGCTCCTCCAATTGATGAGGGCACTCTATAGTAGCCCTAAGCACTTGAACCAATCGGCTTATTGATGAGAGAGACAATCAAAGATTTTTAGTAGATGGGCATCTAGGAAATTGACTGCCATCACTACTCTGCTCTGTCTACAACAAGGTGCATGAAAACACAATTTCACTGAGTGGTTTGTTCACTCATTCACTAAATAACCTAGATTAAGGAATGTCTACAACCTTTTATTTCTTGCCTTCTAGAGTTGAGAGCACTGGCTATGCATCATGATTTCCACAAATATTATCTTTACTCCATCGACTCTATGCTTATCATGCATATCGGGATGAAGATCATCATAATAAGGGAATTAGAGATGAATCAACCAACCACTACTATCATTGATTACTCATACAATATTTCATGTCGAATAGTTATTCTTCCATTTTCACATGTTTGAGGAGATCCATATGCAATAATTAATGTTTTTATAGTTTTCTTTTAATTTTTTTTTCAAGAAATAGATTACATGCTGGAGGACTAGTAGGGCCTCAACTTTGACCTATTAATGACCATAGGTATTAGTTCTCTGGATAATGTAGCGAGCCAAAAAGAAGCTGGTATGCATAATGCATGAGTTCAGAATGGATCTATCCATCGTGAATTTACTTTGCCTATCTTTCTTCTCATCTTGGAGAGCAAATATAAAACTAGATCATTGGGCCAAAAAATTATCATCCATCAATTTTGGTCATGCCATTTCTTCTATCAACTCTGCACTTTGTGAAGTAATAAGAAACTTGCATACCTATGTTCATCCAGTTGCTATAGCTTATCCATCCTGTAAGAAAATGAGTCTTACAGAAGTTAACATTTCTACTCTGCAATCCTAAACAAAGGCACCTTTTTCCACCTCCATCTCATCCTAGCCAAATCACTTGTTGATCCAAGGGTCTAACAACATGGAGGCCTTGAATTTTTCAATTCACTCTCATCAATTGGATTTTGGTACCAATCCAAGGGTTAAAATTCATTCCACACGCTTTCAAAACCATTCAAATGAACAAAACCACCTGTTCTAGTTGTTTCTCTCCTATTTGACCAAAGAAAAACAAGGGAAGCCTATGCCTAGCCTAGGTGATGAATCTACTAGACTATGGCCACCACCCTCCTCTCATTGGTCCACCACTAATCACTCCTTAATCTGAAAGGCCCATGTAGGGTTCATTTTTTACCCTAATGCAATGCATGATAGGAAATCGGCAATCGCATGACTAGCTCCTTGCCTCTGAATAGTATCATATTCAAATTCTTGGAGTAACAAGACCCATGTGGCCAATCATCCTACTACTAGATTTTGTTGCATCACTAGATAGAAGAGTGCACTATGATCAACATGAAAAGCGAAAGATTAACCCAATAAAACTACCAAAATTTCTTAATCGAATACATTAATCCCAAACATTCTCATTTTGTAGTGAAGTAATTTTTTTTCATCGAGGTCAATCTTTGGTTGGCATAGTAAACAAGTTAGAACCAATTACATCATTCTTTTTGGATAAGCACACTTCTTATTGATTTATCAAAAGCATCCATGAATACATGGAATGATTCCTTCCAATCCAAAGCTTTCAATACTGGTGTTGTGGCAAGAATTTTCCATAGGCGTTCAAAAGAAATTTGTGCATCCTTTGTGCACTCAAATTTAGATGGTCATACATGTGTTAATGTGTTAAGGGGTATTGCAATATGCGCTACACCTCGTAAATGACATGCATGCCACCATATACTTGGCATAAGAGTTGCAAAACGTCTTTCAGATTTTGTGGTGCTGAAGTCTCCAGAATGACCTTAACCTTATCCAAATGTAATTCAATACCATCTTGAGAAATGATTTGGCCAAGCAATTTGCCACACTTGAATGTGAAGGATGATTTATTTGGATTGATACATAGTCATACTTTTCTACAAGCATCAAAACAGGATCGCAAAAACTCCAAATGAGTTGTAATTCATTTGAAATCAAAGAAATCATCTAAGAAAATCTTTATGAATGAAGCTAGGAATGGGGCAAAGATCTGCTACATACATCATTAGAATGTACAAGGAGTATTCCGCAATCCAAACTAGATGACTCTGCAAGCAAATACTCCTAATTGGTAATGAACACTATCTTTGGAATATCTTCTTCAACCATGCGAACCTGATTTTGCCCCCTTAGTCCATCCAAGAAGGAGTACATTTACCCAATTGATATTTTTTTGGTAAGTGTTTGGAGATCCCACCTTCCTGTACTGCTGCTCTATTCTCGTGAGTATGCACTCTTTCTAAAATTTTTTTACTTATCATTTTACATGTCTGATCCTTACTACTATTACCCCTAGTGACTAGTTTTGGATCTATATAATACAATGGGTACTTCTTAGCCCACTCAGCTACTTTCACCAAGTGCTTTTTCTGCTCCATTGATGAGTGCTCAAGTTTTTGTACAGTATGGTACTCTTATCTTGATCTTGTAATGAGAGCTGCTGAAGGTTTCATATATTCTAGGGTTACTACATTTGCCATTGGTGTTTTCTATTTGGATTCCTTGTTCCTTTCATCATATTCTTTAGCTTCCTCACATTTGAATCCATCATCTCCATACTACAAGTAGAAGTGACCTTGGATTGGTTGGTTTCTAAAATTAATGAGTTCAAGTTGCCAAAATCTACAAACTCTTGATAGTCTTCAGAACTTTTATGGATAGGTCTTTTCTTCCAATCTTCGGTCGAAGCTCTACTTCAGGTCTTCGTCCAGTAATTGTTTTCACTTCATAAACTGCAATAGCCTCCAATCACTCAATAACCTGGAGAATAGATGCACCAAGAAGATCCATGAGCAAGTCCCATGAGGGGTACTCTTTACTTCAGGCTTCAATCTTCAATTCTTTACTTCATATAGTCCTCCAATATCATCAACCGCTTGAACCTGGTACGAAGATCCACAAGCAAGACCCACAGGGTGTTCTTTTCAATCTTTAATCACTTTCTATACTTCATATGATCTCTCAAATCACCAACCTAGAAAGAAGTTCCACAAAAGTGTCCACAAGGGTTAATCTTTATCTTCAGTCTTCAATCGCTTTCATCACTTCATATAATCTCCAAAATCATCAACCTCAACACCTAGAGAAGCATCCCACAAGAGATCCACAGGGTGAAGCCATAAAATCATGTTAGTACATTTAGAACTTGTTATATGAATCCCCATTCTCTGAAAATAATTTTTATCTATCCTTAGAGGTTTGTATGTATCAAAACAATCACAGACATGGTATAAAGTATGTGCATTCATAAAAATTTTTAGTAATGCTTAGGGTTTTCAATTACATAGAATCACATGCCAATGCACATTCTCATCATCAGATGCAACCTAATTCATGATTCTTACAATTTGACTCTCCTACAGAATCTCACTTTCAAACATTCAATGGTAAATAATTTGAGTCAACAACACCTTCATAAAGCCTAGATAATGAGGGAGCAGCCTCCATCGAAATCAGATGAAATAAAGACCACATAAAATCGAATATCAGAGCTCTTCTGCATTAAAGGGTGCCATTTTCTTTTCTCTCTCTCTGTCTCTCTCATCCTATCTATCTTAGATATATATCCGTTTCTCTCTCTGTAAGTTGCACCGCCACTATTTTTCCATTTCTCTTTCTCACTCTCATTGAAATCTCTCTAACTCTCTAACTATCTGCCCTTCACGTTGATGCACAGTGCCGAAAGGTTCTCTCCTTTTCTCTCTCTCTAGCATTTTGTCTACCGGCCAAATCTCTCTCTCTCCCTACGTCGCTTGATGTCGTATCTCTCTCTCTCTGGATGGAGTAAAGACAAGCAGATTCAAAGAAATGGCAGGAATAAAAGAAAAGAAGGATATATGAAAGAACAGAATATGCAAATTAGTGATTGAGGGGGAGCTGTTGGAGATTCACTCACTAATTAGACATAAAGACCTGAAGACAAAGAAAGACGAAGAAAAGCAGAAACAAAGCATTCAGAGAAAACCAAAGCATTAGTGAAGGCACAAATTCATGTCTGTAATATACAGCGTAGAAATTTCCAGAATTATGAGTTTGTTAAAACTCGGATAAAAAATTGTATATAAGAGAGTTGAGATATGTAGAAGAATAGATGAGAGGAGATTAATATAGAAGACGCCAGAGATTGCGTATGTAGAGATGAATAATAGAACCTGAACTGTCGGGTATTCATCTAAGAGAGATGGTAAGGAGAAACTACTCAGTATATGAGAGTTCTCATGACTATGAGTGAAGTGAGGCCGAGTCATTTTGTACACATCTTCTCTAATAGAAAACACATGTTCATGTGGAAATATCTGAGTGCATTCTTCGTATGTGAAGAAATCTGAGTAATTTCATGTTACTGTGAAAGTTAGTTAATAGTTACAGTTTTCTTAGTAAACGTTTTTTCGGTACTTCTATGAGTTAGATCTTGAAGTACAGTGTAAAGTTTTGTAAGAGAGATAGCTTATCTTGTAGCTATAAGTCTCTACTATAAATTGATCAAAAGAGTTTTGTGAAACAGGACATGTACACATGGTACAGTCTAACCGGAAAAGGCATCCAAAACTGGTGAAGTTTTTTTCTTAAATTTTAGGTAGAGTTCATTTGGTTCTCTTCCTTACTTCATGTACACACACTTGAAGTAACTACAAACAAAATTATAGTTGATTCCGGTAAGATTCCCATACGATTACGGTGACAGTCCGGTGGAGTTTCAGTGATATTTTGGTGAGTTTAAAACTCATTTTTGGCATAGTTAAGTGAAGAAAATATTATCTAACTGTAAGCAAACACAGTAGTGTAAAGTTTGAAGTAAATCAGTTCAGAATTGAAGCTTGAAGGAAACGCGAAGCTTTCTGTAAGTGAATTTTTCAGTTTCACTAAATACAGTTATAAAGTTTTAAGTTTCAGAAGGTTGCTAAGCTACTAATGATTATAGAGGTGTTCTAATATCAGTTTAGCTTAGTTCTTGTGGTGTAAGCGAATTCCGCAATACCTGATGCACCAACAGTGGTATCAGAGCTATAACACCAACAAGTGGTATCAGAGCTATAACATCCACAGTGGTATTAGAGCAGTGAGATCAAGAAGTGGTATCATAGCAGTAAAATCAAGAGGTGATACCAAAACAATAAAAGGTTCTGAAGAGCAGGAAAGGTTTCTCAGAAGAAGAAACAGAAAGAGAATTTGAAGAATTCTTATAAAGAAGGGTGAATGCTGAAGAGATCAATAGCAAACGACATCAAGAAGCATTCCGAAGTCATTCTCAAGGTAAAGGTTTACAAAAGGTAAAATCCTTTAACGTTACACTCACCGGAAGTAATAGAAACAAGAAGATCATGGCACATCATATCTCAATTGATAAGTTGGACAGAGATAACTATCCCACATGGGTAATGCGAATGGAAGCTTTACTTATGAGTAAAGACTTAATGAAATATGTAACAGGAGAAGAGAAGAAGTTGGTTTTTGAAGACGAGAGTCAACCAAAGAAAGAAGAATTAGAAGCCTTGAAGCTATGGCAGAAGAAAGATGCAACGGCAAGAGCGTATATCTACAATACCATTACAGATCATCTACTATCGCACATTAGAGGTCTAGAGAAAGCGGAAGACATATGGAGAGCATTGGAAGATCACTTCCAAAATACTACTAAAGCTAGAAAGGCTAGCTTATGGTTGGAGTTCACAACGTTCAAGAAAAAGCAAAGTCAAATCATTAGTGATTATGTCACTAAGATGGACTTGGCGGATAGTCTTGGATCGATTGGTGAAGATATCAAAGACCACAGGTTAATAGCACAAATGCTTACAGGTTTGAGAGGATATGAAAGGTGGAAACCTTTTGTACTCTCAACTGAACTTTCTTTAAATCATTTTGTACCAGATCTAAATCAGTTGCTTGGACTAATGCTAACATTTGAGCAAGACTTGAAGGACAAAGCCAAAGAGGCGGATATGGTAGAGGTGGAGCAAGAAGTTGGGGACAGAATCAGTCTCACAACACTACCTACTATAATTATGTGAATGATACGCAAAATGACGGTCATACAACGTTGATGATGAATTCAATAAGTACGTCAGAGAATGAAGACCTCAAGGTATTCTATATTGACTCTAGTTGTTCAAATCATTTGTCAAGAAATATAGAATTGTTATCAGAACTTGAAGGAGGTATTTCAAATCATACAGTACAGACAGGTGATAATACAAAACATAATGTAAAGTCAATTGGAAAGGTAAAGTGTAAGAATGGAGCTGACCTACTAACAAGTGCTTTGTATGTTCTAACAATCCCAAAGAATCTGATCAGTGTGGGTCAGATAGTAGAAAAAGGTTTTCAAGTCAGGTTTACAAATGGAGTATTTGTTGAAGATCCAGAGAAAGGATACAAACAAATTGTCCATGGCAAAAAGGAAGGTAGACTTTTTACTCTGAAAGTACAAGGGAATGTTGGTCAAGCCTTGATCACACATGGTGATGAGGTATTTATAGAACTAGATCTCTGGCATAAGAGGTTAGGACACTTTAATGAAACAGGAATCAAAACTATGGTGGAGAAACAATCCGTGAGAGGATTACCAAATATGAAGAATCAACATATGATTCACAAATGTGAAGCCTGTCAGATGGGAAAAGCACACAGGGTGTGCTAGAGCTCATACATACAGATGTATGGGGACCGACAAAAGAAGGATCTATCAGTGGATCTAGGTATTATGTTCTTTTCATTGATGATGCAACAAGATGGATAACTCTTTATGTTTTGAAAGAGAAATCAGAAGTATTTGGAGCTTTCAGACATTTTCATGCATATGTTGAAAGACTTACAGACAGAAACTCAAAAGACTAAGGTCTGATGGAGGAGGAGAATATTTTTCTCGAGAGTTCAATGATTATCTATGGAATGCAGGTATCAAACAAGAAATAACTTGCAGGTATACACCGCAACAAAATGGAGTAGTAGAAAGGAGAAACCGAACTCTAGTTGAGCTTGCAAGAGCAATGCTAAAGGAGAAGAAATGTCCAGATTATCTTTGGGGTGAGGCTATAAATACAACTACATACCTGGTAAACAGATTACCATGTACAACTTTAAATGGGATGACCCCTTATGAAGCTTGGTGGGGTAAGAAACCAACACTTGATCATTCTAAAGTGTTTGGGTCAGTTGCTTATGTTTATGTACCATCACAACTGAGACATAAGCTTGAACCAAAAGCTGAAAAATATGTGTTCATCGAATATGATGAAAAGCAGATGGGTTATAGGTTATGAAGTCCTCTAACCAAACAGTTTATTGTTTCCAGAGATGTGACATTTGATGAAGGAAAGAGCTGGTATACAGATAAAGAATATAGTGTTGAAACACTTGAAGAAGAGATAAGAAGGAATGAAAAAGGTAAATCACATATGCAGGTGAATGGCGATGAAGATTATATGAAGGCGAGTACGTCCAGGATCGGATCAGGTATGAGAAATGAAGATGATTCGAGAATTGATGAAGATGTGTATTCAGATACACATGAAGAGTTTGAACCAAGAAGGTCAAACAGAGTAAGGAAACAACCGACAAGGTATTCCTATGACACTTCTTATTGGACTCAGAAAAACTATGCTTACTTAGTAAAGGAAGATGAAGAACCTCAGAATTACAGTGAAGCAAAAGGTAAGAAAAATTGGGAAGAAGCAATGAAGGAGGAGTTCAATGCGCTGGAAGAGAACAAAACTTGGGAACTTGTTCCAAAACTTAATGGTAAGAAAGTGATTGGAAATAAATGGGTTTACAAAGTTAAGAAACTTGCAAATGGAAGGATAGCCAGATACAATGCCAAACTGGTAGTCAAAGGCTATGCTCAGACGTATGGCATAGATTATGATGAGACATTTAGTCCAGTGGCAAAGATGTCAACCATAAGGACATTGGTTGCTGTAGCAGCATCAAAAAGATGGAAGCTAAGTCAGCTAGATATAAAGAATGTATTTCTAAATGGATATATATCAGATGAAGTCTACGTGGAACAACATGAAGGGTTTGTAAGTTCCAGTTACCCAGACCATGTTTGTAGATTAAAAAGAGCCCTCTATGGATTGAAGCAAGCTCCAAGAGCTTGAAATTATAGACTTGCGAAGTATCTCAATGACCTTGGATACCAAAGCTCAAAGGCTGATGCAAGTCTACTCGTCAAGGGAACAGATGAAGGTATGATCTACATTTGTATTTATGTAGATGACATTATAATCACAGGTACCTCAGAGGAAGGAATCAAGGACGTAAAGAGATTGCTTGAAAAAGAGTTCAAGATCAGTGACCTAGGAAAATTATCATACTTTCTGGGAATGGAAGTTACATATACAGATCATGGTGTATATGTTTCACAAGAAAGGTATCCCCTAAACTTACTGAAGAAGTTTAACATGGAGAATTGCAGAGAAGCTTCAACACCGCTTGAAGTAAATCATAAACTCAGCAAATATGGTGGTGCAGATTTTAAAGATATGAGGAAGTATGAGTCATTAGTGGGAAGCTTAATTTATGCTACACTAACAAGACCTGATCTCAGTTATGCAGTGGGAGTTCTCTCACAGTTCATGCATTGTCCAAAGGATCAACATTGGGTTGCAGGGCAAAGGGTTCTTAGATATATCAAAAGAACTATAAAAGAAGGATTATATTATCCTTATACATCATATATAAAGCTGAGAGCATACAGTGATTCAGATTGGGCAGGAAGTCAAGATGATAGAAGATCAACACATGGGTATATGATATACCTAGGAGATAAGCTTGTCAGCTGGTGTTCAAAGAAGCAGCATACAGTGGCTTTATCGTCAACAGAAGCAGAATATAAAGAACTTGTAGAAGCAGCGAAAGAAGTGATATGGATGCAGACCTTGTTCAAAAGTATGGGTATTGATAAGGTATACCTATCATACATGGAGATAATATGAGCTCATTATATCTTGCAGGAAATCCAGTATTTCATGCAAGAACAAAACACATAGAGATTCAATATCGATTCCTGAGGGAAAAGGTAATGGAGAAGGAGATTGAATTAGTATTCACTCCTACAAAAGATCAGATTGCAAATATTTTGACAAAGAGCTTGGATGGAGTAAAGACAAGCAGATTCAAAGAAATGGCAGGAATAAAAGAAAAGAAGGATATCTGAAAGAACGGAAGATGCAAATTAGTGATTGAGGGGGAGCTCTTGGAGATTCACTCACTAATTAGACATAAATACCTGAAGACAAAGAAAGACGAAGAAAAGTAGAAACAAAGCATTCAGAAAAAAACAAAGCCTTATTGAAGGGACAAATTTACATCTGTAATATACAGCGTAGAAATTTCTAGAATTATGAGTTTGTTAAAACCCGGATCAGAAATTGTATATAAGAGAGTTGAGATATGTAGAAGAATAGATGAGAGGAGATTAATATAGAAGACGCCAGAGATTGCGTATGTAGAGATGAATAATAGAACTTGAACTGTCGGGTATTCATCTGAGAGAGATGGTGTATCGCGGCATTTCCCTCTATCTCTCTTTTTCTCTCTCTTTTCCTCCTTTTTCCCTCACCACCCCTACGGCCCCACCATCACCTCGACCCCTCCTTTTTCCCTCACCACCCCTGCGGCCCCCACCATCACCTCGACCCCCCTCCAACTCCACCATCCCCTCCTTTTTCCCCCACCACCCCTGCGGCCCCCACCTTCACCTCGACCCCCTCCAACTCCACCATCCCCTCCTTTTTCCCACACCACCCCTGCGGCCCCCACCATCACCCCGACCCCCTCCAACCCCATCGTCCCCTCCTTTTTTCCCCCACCATCCCCGCGGCCCCCACCATCACCTCGACCCCCTCAAACCCCATCATCCCCTCCTTTTTTCCCCCACCACCCCCGAATCCCTCCACCACTTCACACCGCCACAACCCCACAGCCCTCCACCACTCCACACCACCACCACCACTCCACACCACCACCACCACCACACCACCACCACCACCACTCCACACCGCCACCACCCCACAGCCCTCCACCACTCCACACCACCACCACCACCACTCCACACCACCACCACCACCAAACCACACCACCACCACCACCACCACTCCACACCACCACCATCACCACACCACCACCACCACACCACACCACCACCACCACCACTCCACACCACCACCACCACCACTCCACACCACCACCACCACTCCACACCACCACCACCACCACTCCACACCACTACCACCACCACTCCACACCACCACCACCACCACTCCACACCACCACCACCACACCACACCACCACCACCACCACTCCACACCACCACCACCACACCACCACCACCACTCCACACCACCACCACCCCACAAGCCCCCCACAAACCTCTCCACACCCCTCCACAACCCCCCACGCCCCACAACCCTCCACAAACCCCCACGAGTCAATTATCGTATAAAAAAAAAGGGAGGTCTGCGAATTAACTTGTCAAAAGGGACCACCACCACCACCACTCCACACCACCACCACCACCACTCCACACCACCACCACCACCACCACTCCACACCACCACCACCACCACCACCACACCACCACCACTCCACACCACCACCACTACCACACCACACCACCACCACCACCACACCACACCACCACCACTCCACACCACCACCATCCCACAAGCCCCCCACAAACCTCTCCACACCCCTCCACAACCCCCCACGCCCCACAACCCTCCACAAACCCCCACGAGTCAATTATCGTATAAAAAAAAAGGGAGGTCCGCGAATTAACTTGTCAAAAGGGATTCAAAAGGCCGTTTGCTGTGTGCGCTCTAGAGGAATCAAACCAAATCAATGCCATGAGAGGGGGATGGACTATCCAAGGCACCCGTTGATTTTCTTACATGGTTGTATGAGACAATATCTACTAGACAAAGTTCTGACCAGTTTTGGATGGACATTTGTAGGATCATTTCTTATCCAAACCCTATACTTTTATATATCGTTGGAAAGATCTTGATGAGTACTTTCCATTGGTGCAATAATAACTTTGAAATATTGGATCAATTTTTGACCACACCCCAAAACCCCCACAACTCCTCATAACTCACCCCCTATTCCCACCCAACCCACAAACCCCACAAACCCCACAACTCCACACAACTCCACACCCCTCCACAACCCTCAACAAACCGCATAATCTCTCTCAACTCCTCACAACTCACCGCCCACTTAATATGAAGGATCAAAAGCTACTACAAAAATTAGGTGAAGGATGTGCTTCTCAAGGTCATTCAAATATCGCGGGCGGCACAAAATGAGGATCTCAGCTTGCATTCAAAAGTGATAGTAAAGGTGTAGGTGGTAAAAGTAAAAGTGGAGAAATGAGTGTTGCGGCCAACCATTCAAGACGACTGCCTATTTTTGAGGATCCAATTCAAATCAAGTGGAATATTTGATCTACCCCTCCAATCTTGGGCAATCAACCGACACATGATCAGTGGATGTGAGGAATTGGCAAGGCCCTCTTGGCCTATTGGAACCTATAAAAGCAATGGATTTGTGTTCATTTTGGGATACATTAAGGTACACACATTTTACATACGTACGTAGAGAGGTCCTCTCTTTGCACCTTGTGGCTTCAAGCCTACTGTAGGAAGTCACCCTGTGGTGAGGATACAGAGCGTGGGATTCCCAGTGGAGGGCTAATAGCACAATAGTGTGAAGAGAGTGGCTTGGTTTTGTCATTCAGTGTGAGTCATTGGTATTTCGTGCTCTTTCCCTTAGAGCAAGTCTTCATACTTTGTATTGATCAGTGCTAGTCTGCATCTAGTTGTGTCCATTGTACGGATTGGAAGAATCCCTTGTATTGATGTTGTTTAGTTCTAGAGTGGCATGTTAGCCCAGAGCATGAACTTTTGAGCATCTCCTTTGCCTATGTTGTAATCATCTGATTCGAACTAAGGAGTGGATGGTCTTCCATTATTGTCATTTTGTCATTAATACTTTCTTGAGTATTCACAACTCTGTGCAATCATTGATATCTGCCTGCTCACAGAAGTGTTAAAGGGTATATTTCCCTAAGGAGAACCTCCCTTGAGTAGGTGAAGTACTGGAATGCTTGGTGCATGTTCCTGTTAAAGGTAGATACACCAGTACCTTCTCTACAGTTTGGCACGCACGGTGGGACCCTTGCATTTCTGTGAGAACCCCTGAGGATAGTAAATAGTCCTCCTTTTCAATATTTGCGCCCTATTACATTTGCAAGTAGGTACATGACCCATACGCGAGCAGATAAGGAGCCTCTTCGTATACGAAGGAGCCTTAAGAAGTCATCTATATCTTGAACTAGTGAACCTGAGAGGCTCTGAAGACGGCATTCTCACAGACATTTTGACCTAGTGACTCCTCGGAAAGAGCTCTAGAGCATTTTGAGAATCTAAGACTAAGATCAGGTGAATCCTTTCATGAACTTCACACTAGAACAAAGGCACTTGGTGCACATTTGCCACATGCTCCAGGTGACTTCTTGGTTAAAAAATGGATAGAAAAAGCTCTGCCCAGGTCATCTCAGCAGAAGCTACGTGAGTCTCTTAGATTGGATGCAACCCTCAATGATTTTGTTGCAGCAACATCACGCATTGAAGAAGCTAGGCAACATTTTGAAGGGGATACACAATTGAATTATGTTGCAGAACTAGAACCTATTGGGCAACTAAGGAAAGAAATGGAGGCCCTGAGAATGCAACAAAATCAACAAGAAGAGAAGGTCTTGCCACCACTACGTCGCACTGATGATGAAGTAGCCCAACTTCGCCGTGAGTTAGAAGATTTGCGGACCACTCATGATATAGGAAGGCAGATTTGGTGTACAATATGTAACAACAATGGACATTCCAATGCTAATTTCCCTAACAAAGCGAGAAGGCAATAGGTATTAATGATGAACTGGTGGATAGTAATCTCTTTCTAGTGGCAATTCGGACTGATTGGTATGATGGAATTCTCCATTTTCTCACTACTGGAAAACTTCCAGAATACTTAACACCTATAGAAAAGAGAAGATTGCTTCTGAAAACCAAAGCATATTCACTTATAAATGGAACTTTATATAGATATTGTCAGGATGGTATCTTGAGAAAGTGTGTTTATCCAGAGGAGGTAACCCCTTTGCTTGAGGCAGCACACAGTGAAGGGCATCTAAAGGGGGAAGAATTGGCTCGCAGAATCATCCACAAAGGACTATGGTGGTCTCACATTTACAAAGATGCGATCAAATTTGCTAAAGAATGCCACATATGCCAGAGGTGTGCTCCTATGCCAACCAGATTGAATTTCCAACCATTAGTCATATCTACAGGATGGCTCCCATTTGAACGCTGGGGTCTTGATTTCATAGGACCAATAAGTCCAACTGGCCAACCTGGTGGTAAGAAGTATATTTTGATGGCCACATGTTATGCAACTAAATGGATAGAAGCTAAAGCTACTGTGGACTGCACGTCGTTAACAGTAGCTAAGTTCTTGTATAAACATATTTTCTCAAGATTTGGTTGCCCACTGGAAATCACTAGTGATAGGGGAACACATTTTGTAAATCAACTGCTCCAATTTATATTTGACAGGTACAAGGTCTTCCATAAAAAATCTTGTGCCTACTATCCAAGGGCAAATGGCCAAGCAGAGAGCTCCAATACGATTTTGATCCGGTTGCTGCGCAAATTATCTTTTGATAATCAAAGCTTTTGGCCACAAGCATTGATCCGTGCAATTTGGGCTTTCAAAACTACAAGAAGGCGAACCACTGGTGAAAGTCCATTTCGCTTAGTATATGGAAAAGAGGCATTGGCCCCATTTGAATTCATTATAAAAAAGGAAATGGGAACCAAAACCATTGGAATTGAACCTCCCATTGAGAGATTGGTGGCATTAGAAGAATACAGAGAAGGAGCAATGCAAAAACTTCAGGTAACACAAGAAGAGTGCAAAAGACTGCATGACAGGTATCTGAGGTCCAATGAAGTACAAGAAGGATCCATGGTTTTAGTGCATCAGGTCCCAGCAATTCCAACCAAACTGGCACCCAAATGGATAGGACCTTACACGGTGGTGAAGGTATTGCCTCATGGAGCAGTACATCTCGAGGATTTGCAAGGTAAGAGGATACCCCTGGTCAATATTTCTAGGGTGAAGAAGTACCTGAATTAAGGTAAATTAGAAGCATTTCATTCACTGTACCTACTGTATTTCATTCAGTGATTGCAGTTTATTATGAAAAAAAAAGGTATGAAAAAAAAGGTGTGAAAAAAAGTGATTTTTTTTTTTTAATTTATCTCCAGGGTAAAGGATTATCTAAGTTAAGTCAAGGTGGAAGAACTTCCCTCACTATCTTGTTTTCAGCTTTGGGAATTGCACCGGGACGGTGCAAAGACTTGATGTGGGGGTCTATATCGCGGCATTTCCCTCTATCTCTCTTTTTCTCTCTCTTTTCCCCCTTTTTCCCTCACCACCCCTGCGGCCCCCCCATCACCTCGACCCCTCCTTTTTCCCTCACCACCCCTGCGACCCCCACCGTCACCTCGACCCCCCTCCAACTCCACCATCCCCTCCTTTTTCCCCCACCATCCCTGCGGCCCCCACCTTCACCTCGACCCCCTCCAATCCCATCGTCCCCTCCTTTTTTCCCCCACCACCCCCGCAGCCCTCCACCACTCCACACCACCACCACCCCACAGCCCTCCACCACTCCACACCACCACCACCACCACCACTCCACACCACCACCACCACCACTCCACACCGCCACCACCCCACAACCCTCCACCACTCCACACCACCACCACCACCACTCCACACCACCACCACCACCACCACCACACCACACCACCACCACCACTCCACACCACCACCACCACCACTCCACACCACCACCACCACCACCACACCACACCACCACCACTCCACACCACCACCACCACCACCACACCACACCACCACCACCACTCCACACCACCACCACTACACCACACCACCACCACTCCACTCCACACCACCACCACCACCACCACTCCACACCACCACCACCACTCCACACCACCACCACCACCACACCACACCACACCACCACTACTCCACACCACCACCACCACCACCACCACCACACCACCACCACCACTCCACACAACCACCACCACCACACCACACCACCACCACCACCACTCCACACCACCACCACCACCACCACCACCACACCACACCACCACCACACCACACCACCACCACCACCACTCCACACCACCACCACCCGACAAGCCCCCCACAAACCTCTCCACACCCCTCCACAACCCCCCACGCCTCACAACCCTCCACAAACCCCCACGAGTCAATTATCGTATGAAAAAAAAAGGGAGGTCCACGAATTAACTTGTCAAAAGGGATTCAAAAGGCCATTTGCCACGTGTGCTCTAGAGGAATCGAACCCAAATCTATGCCAGGAGAGGGGGATGGACTATCCAAGGCGCCCGTTAATTTTCTTACATGGATCTATGAGACAATATCTACTAGACAAAGTTCTGACCAGTTTTGGATGGACATTTGGAGGATCATTTCTTTTCCAAACCCTATAGCGTTATGTATCGTTGGAAAGCTCTCGACGAGTACTTTCCATTGGTGCAATAATAACTTTGAAATATTGGATCAATTTTTGACCACACCCCAAAACCCCCACAACTCCTCATAACTCACCCCCTATTCCCACCCAACCCACAAACCCCACAAACCCCACAACTCCACACAACTCCACACCCCTCCACAACCCTCAGCAAACCCTATAATCTCTCTCAACTCCTCACAACTCACCTCCCACACCGCCCACTTGATATGAAGGATCAAAAGCTACTACAGAAATTAGGTGAAGGATGTGCTTCTCAAGGTCATTCAAATATCACAGGCGGCACAAAATGAGGATATCAGCTTGCATTTAAAAGTGATAGTAAAGGTGTAAGTGGTAAAAGTAAAAGTGGAGAAATGAGTGTTTCCGCCAACCATTCAAGACGACTGCCTATTTTTGAGGATTCAGTTCAAATCAAGTGGAATATTTGATCTACCCCTCCAATCTTGGGCAATCAACCGACGCGTGATCAGTGGACGTGAGGAATCGGCAAGGCCCTCTTGGCCTATTGGAACCTATAAAAGCAATGGATTTGTGTTCATTTTGGGATACATTAAGGTACACACATTTTACATATGTACGTATAGAGGTCCTCTCTTTGCACCTTGTGGCTTCAAGCCTACTGTAGGAAGTCACTCTGTGGTGAGGATACAGAGCGTGGGCTTCCCAGTGGAGGGCTAATAGCACAATAGTGTGAAGAGAGTGGCTTGGTTTTGTCATTTAGTGTGAGTCATTGGTATTTCCTGCTCTTTCCCTTAGAGCAAGTCTTCATACTTTGTATTGATCAGTGCTAGTCTGCATCTAGTTGTGTCCATTGTACGGATTGGAAGAATCCATTTTATTGATGTTGTTTAGTTCTGGAGTGGCATGTTAGCCCAAAGCATGAACTTTTGAGTATCTCCTTCGCCTATGTTGTAATCATCTGATTCGAACTAAGGAGTGGATGGTCTTCCATTATTGTCATTTTGTCATTAATACTTTCTTGAGTATTCACAACTTTGTGCAATCATTGATATCTGCCTGCTCACAGAAGTGTTAAAGGGTATATTTCCCTAAGGAGAACCTCCCTTGAGTAGGTGAAGTACTGGAATGCTTGGTGCATGTTCCTGTTAAAGGTAGATACCCCAGTACCTCCTCTACAGATGGTAAGGAGAAACTACTCAGTATAGGAGAGTTCTCATGACTATGAGCGAAGTGAGGCCGAGTCATTTTTTACACATCTTCTCTAATAGAAAACACATGTTCATGTGGAAATATCTGAGTGCATTCTTCGTATGTGAAGAAATCTGAGTAATTTCATGTTACTATGAAAGTTAGTTAACAGTTACAGTTTTCTCAGTAAACATTTTTCCGGTACTTCTATGAGTTAGATCTTGAAGTACAGTGTAAAGTTTTGTAAGAGAGATAGCTTATCTTGTAGCTATAAGTCTCTACTATAAATTGATCAAAAAGTTTTGTGAAACGGGACATGTACACATGGTACAGTCTGACCGAAAAAGGCATCCAGAACCGGTGAAGTTTCTTTCTTAAATTTTAGATATAGTTCATTTGGTGAAGTTTATGTATTGCTTCCTTACTTCATGTACACACACTTGAAGTAACTACAAACAAAATTACAGTTGATTCCGGTAAGATTCCGGTACGATTACGATGACAGTCCGGTGGAGTTACGATGATATTTCGGTGAGTTTAAAACTCAGTTTTGGCACACTAAGTGACGAAAATATTATCTAAATATAAGCAAACACAGTAGTGTAAAGTATGAAGTAAATCAGTTCAGAATTGAAGCTTGAAGGAAACGGGAAGCTTTCTGTAAAGTGAATTTTTCAGTTTCACTAAATACAGTTATATAGTTTTCAGTTTTAGAAGGTTGCTAAGCTACTGATGATTATAGAAGTGTTCTACTATCACTTTAGCTTAGTTCTTGTGGTGTAAGCGAATTCCGCAATACTTGTTGCACCAACAGAAAGCTTACATTGAGATACAAAGGCCCATATCAGATTGTGCAGGATTTAGGACAAGGAACTTTTCGAGTGGCAGATGTGTTTGGCACAAGGATCGACAAACTAATCAATGGATTTAGGCTGAAACTATTGTTGGGGCTTCACTCACTAATTAGGCATGGATATATGAAGACATATGAAGACATATGATGGAGGAAAGAAGAAGTGAAGAAAAGACTTACAGAAAATCAAGCCTAAGTGAAGGGACAATTTCACTATTGTAAATTAGTGCAAAATTAGAATCTAGTTTCTCATTTGATCTTCAGAACTTACGAGTTCAAGTCTAGAAGAGTGTAAACCATAGGTATATAAGTTAATTTGAGTCAAAAATATGTAAGAGAGAACTCAATTTTGTAATCTGAGTGAGTAGAGAAAAGTCGTGTAATTTCTGAGAGAGATGGTGAGAGAAAACTTCTGAGTCTGAGAGAGTTTTCCATGGCTGTGAGCAAAATTAGGCCAAGCCATTTTGTACACATCTTCTCTGATAATCAACACATGTTTGTGTAGAAGGATTGAGTCTAATTCCTCTTGTACATTGAGTTCTAAGTCATTTTATATGACTATGTAAGGTAGTTGACAGATACGACTTTTCTGGCGCACATTTGACTGATCTTCTGAAGGTCAGATCTCGAAGCATACTGTAAAGTTTTTGGTAAGTGATAGCTCATTTTAAAGCTACTATCCTCAACTAATTTTGGTCAAAAGATCTTTAAGAAACGGGACGCATAGTCAGAGAAATCAGCTTAAGAGTGAAGGTATGTCAAATCGATGAAGTCAAATTTCAGTTTTCAGACATAGTGGAAAGATTGAAGCAAAATCAGAAGATTTTGAAGTTATTACTTGAAAGTTTTGTTTGTTATATGTTGCTTAACATTAGCAAGAACTTCTCTTAGCAAGTGATCAAAAGATTTGGCAAAGATTGAGCTAATACAGGTCAGATTGAAGGATTGAAGAAAAGGCGCAGATTTCTTTGAAGTGAAATTTTGATTTTCATCAAGTTCAGAGTTAAAGGTTTAAAAGTTGAGTATTGCTAAGCTAATGGTGGTTATGGAGGTCTTCTAATACCACATTAGTTTGGTTCTTGTGGTGTTTTACACACCAACAAGTGGTATCAGAGCAGATAAGGTCCTCGAGAGTAAAGGAAGAACAGATACAAGAAGTTTTGAAGAGTTCTTTATCAAAGAAAGTGGAAGCTGAGGTGTTCAACAAAGAAAAGTCATTAGAAGATTATTTCGAAGTTTCTTCCAAGGGTAAAGGTCTACAAAAGGTATCATTCTTTATCTTTATACTTACAGGTTGAAACAGAAGCAAGGATACCATGGCAGATCATGTATCCATTGACAAATTGGACAGAGATAACTATCATGCTTGGGTAATGAGGATGGAAGCCTTACTTATGAGTAAGGATCTAATGGTATATGTGACAGGTGAAGAAGAGAAGCCTAAATTTGAAGATGAAAGTCATCCAAGAAAAGAAGAGCTAGAAGCTTTGAAGCTATGGCAGAAGAGAGATGCAAGTGCAAGAGCTTATATATATAACACTATTACAGATCATTTGTTGCCACATATCAGAGGTTTAGAAACAGCTGAAGATATTTGGAATGCTTTGGAAGATCACTTCCAAAACACTACTAAAGCTAGGAAAGCTAGCTTATGGTCAGAGTTCACCACATTCAAGAAAAAGCAAAATCAGAGCATTAGTGATTATGTCACTAAGATGAAGGACTTGGCAGATAGCCTTGGATCTATTGATGAGGATATTGAAGATCATAGGTTGATAGCACAATTACTTCCAGGGTTAAGAGGTGATGATGGATGGAAGCCCTTTGTACTTTCAACAGAACTCTCATTAAACCATTATGTGCCAGAACTGAATCAATTACTTGGATTGATGCTCACATTTGAGCAAGACTTGAAGTCAGATGGAGACAAAAGTCAAAGTTCTGCAATGTTTATGAAGAACAAAAAGAAAGGAGATAAAGGCAAAGCAAAGGATGAAGAAGAATCAACAACTCAAGCAAATTATGCAAGAGGAAGAGGTTTTGGCAGAGGTAAAGGTCGAGGAAATGGAAGAGGTAGAGGTAATCAGAACAATAATAAGAAGACATGTTGGATTTGTGGATTGAGCAATCATCTAGCATCTGATTGTTGGCACAATCAACAAGGAGCAAGCCAAAATCAGAACAACAATGGCAGAGGAAGAAGTGGAAGGTTTCAGAATCAATTTCAAAGAGGAAGACAGAATTCAAGAGGAAGTTATGGAAGAGGTGGTGGAAGAAATTGGAATCAGAACCAATCTTACAACACCACATATTACAATTATGCAAATGATACACAGAATGACAACCATACAACATTGATGATGAATTCAATAAGTTCATCAGAGAAGGAGGATCTCAAGGTATTTTATATTGACTCTGGTTGTTCAAATCATTTGTCAGGTAATATAGAATTATTGTCAGAATTGGAAGAAGGCAATTCAAGTCATACAGTACAAACAGGTGACAATACAAAACATAGTGTGCATTCAATTGGAAAAGTGAAGTGCAGGAGTGGAGCTGATTTATTAACAAATGTTTTGTATGTTCCAACAATACCAAAGAATTTGATTAGTGTTGGACAAATAGTGGAGAAAGGTTTTCAAGTCAGATTTACAAATGAAGGAGTATTTGTTGAAGATCCAGAGGATGCATACAAACCTATTGTTTGTGGTAAGAAGGAAGGTAGACTTTTTATTCTCAAAGTGCAAGGAAATGTTGGTCAAGCCTTAATCACACATGGTGATGAAGTAATTACAGAGTTAGATCTTTGGCATAAGAGATTGGGACATTTCAATGAAAGAGGAATCAAAACTATGGTGGAGAACCAATCTGTAATGGGACTACCAAATGTGAAGAATCAACATATGATATACAAGTGTGAAGCTTGTCAGATGGGAAAAGCTCATAGACTACCATTTCAGAAGAAAGGTTTCAAGCATGATGGTTTGCTTGAACTCATACATACAGATGTATGGGGACCAACAAAAGAAGGTTCAATAAATGGATCTAGGTATTATGTTTTGTTTATTGATGATGCTACAAGGTGGATAACCCTTTATGTTCTAAAGGAAAGATCAGAAGTTTTTGGAGCCTTCAAACATTTTCATGCTTATGCAGAAAGAGTTACAGGTCACAAACTCAAGAGGCTAAGATCTGATGGAGGGGGAGAATACTTCTCTCAAGAGTTTAATGACTATCTTTGGAATGCAGGTATCAAGAGAGAAATAACTTGCAGGTATACACCTCAACATAATGGGGTGGCAGAAAGGAGAAATAGAACATTGGTTGAATTTGCAAGAGCAATGTTAAAAGAAAAGAGTTGCCCTAATTATCTTTGGGCTGAGGCTGTAAATACAGCTACATACCTTGTGAATAGGCTACCATGTGGAGATTTAAATGGTATGACCCCTTATGAAGCTTGGTGGGGTAAGAAACCAACACTTGAACATTGTAAAGTGTTTGGGTCAATTGCCTATGCTTATGTGCCATCACAACTCAGACATAAGCTTGAACCAAAGGCAGAAAAATATGTGTTTATTGGATATGATGAAAAGCAAATGGGTTATAGGCTATGGAGTCCTTTAACTAAACATTTTATTGTTTCCAGAGATGTGACTTTTGATGAACAGAAGAGTTGGTATGCAGATAAAGATTGTGATCTTGAAACATTTGAAGAAGAGATAAGAAGGAGTGCAAGAGGTAAGTCACATATGCAGATAGATGGAGATGAAGAACATATGCAAGCAAGCACATCAAGAGTTGAATCATATAGAAGGAATGAAGATGGACCAATATTTGATGAAGAACTACCTCCAGATATACATGAAGATTGTGAGCCAAGAAGGTCAACCAGAATGAGGAAGCAACCTACAAGGTATTCATATGATACTTCTTACTTGACTCAGAAAAATTATGCTTACATGGTTAAGGAAGATGAAGAACCTCAAAGCTATGATGAAGCAAAGGGTAAGAGACAATGGGAAGTAGCAATGAAGGAAGAGTTTGATGCACTTGAAGAGAACAAAACCTTGGAACTTGTTCCAAAGCCTAATGGTAAGAAAGTGATTGGAAATAAATGGGTTTACAAAATTAAGAAGCATGCAGATGGAACTATAGCCAGATACAAAGCCAGATTGGTGGTTAAAGGCTATGCTCAAACTTTTGGCATAGATTATGATGAGACATTTAGTCCTGTGGCAAAGATGTCAACCATAAGGACAATCATTGCCATTGCAGCATCAAAAGGATGGACATTGAGTCAATTGGACATTAAGAATGCATTTTTGAATGGATATATATCAGATGA
Organism: Ceratopteris richardii; assembly: GCA_020310875.1. Taxonomy (NCBI): domain Eukaryota; kingdom Viridiplantae; phylum Streptophyta; class Polypodiopsida; order Polypodiales; family Pteridaceae; genus Ceratopteris; species Ceratopteris richardii. Next base: position 41,278,737 of record CM035419.1, read on the forward strand.
GGTTTACATGGAGCAACCTCAAGGGTTTGCAGATCATAAGTTTCCAAATTATGTTTGCAGGTTGAGAAGAGCACTTTATGGTTTGAAGCAAGCTCCAAGAGCTTGGAATTATAGACTTGTAAAGTATCTTAATGATCTTGGATATCAAAGTTCAAAGGCAGATGCAAGTTTACTTATCAAAAGAACAGATGAAGGTATGATCTACATTTGTATATATGTAGATGATATTATAATTACAGGTACCTCAAATGAAGGAATCAAGGAGGTGAAGAAGTTACTTGAGAAGGAATTCAAGATAAGTGATCTAGGAAAATTGTCATATTTTCTTGGAATGGAAATCACTTATGCAGAACATGGCATCTATGTATCACAAGAAAGGTATCTCTTGAATCTTCTAAAGAAGTTTAATATGGAGAATTGCAGAGAGGCATCAACACCACTAGAGGTCAATCATAAACTCAGTAGATATGATGGTGCAGAGTTCAAAGACATGAGAAAGTATCAATCTTTAGTGGGAAGTTTGATCTATGCTACATTAACAAGGCCTGATCTTAGTTATGCAGTTGGTGTCCTTTCTCAATTCATGCATTGTCCAAAGGATCCACATTGGATTGCAGGTCAAAGAGTCCTTAGATATATCAAAGGGACTTTGAAAGAAGGATTGTATTATCCTTTTACATCAAATATAAGATTGAGAGCCTATAGTGATTCAGATTGGGCAGGAAGTCAAGATGACAGAAGATCTACCCATGGCTATATGATATACATTGGAGATAAGCTTGTGAGTTGGTGTTCAAAGAAACAACACACAGTGGCTTTATCATCTACAGAAGCTGAATATAAAGGACTTGTGGAAGCAGCAAAAGAAGTAATATGGATGCAGGCATTATTCAAAAGTTTGGGAATTGGTCAAGGTACACCCATCATTCATGGAGACAACATGAGTTCATTATATCTTGCAGCAAATCCTGTATTTCATGCAAGGACAAAGCACATAGAAATACAGTATCATTTTCTTAGAGAAAAGGTAATGGAGAAAGAGATTGAAGTGGTATACACTTCTACAAAAGATCAGATTGCAGATATTATGACAAAAAGCTTGGATGGAGTGAAGACAAGTAGGTTCAAGGAGATGGCAGGAATAAAAGAGAAGAAGACTATGTGAAGAAGTCAAAGTATGCTAATTAGTGATTGAGGGGGAGTTGTTGGGGCTTCACTCACTAATTAGGCATGGATATATGAAGACATATGAAGACATATGATGGAGGAAAGAAGAAGTGAAGAAAAGACTTACAGAAAATCAAGCCTAAGTGAAGGGACAATTTCACTATTGTAAATTAGTGCAAAATTAGAATCTAGTTTTTCATTTGATCTTCAGAACTTACGAGTTCAAGTCTAGAAGAGTGTAAACCATAGGTATATAAGTTAATTTGAGTCAAAAATATGTAAGAGAGAACTCAATTTTGTAATCTGAGTGAGTAGAGAAAAGTCGTGTAATTTCTGAGAGAGATGGTGAGAGAAAACTTCTGAGTCTGAGAGAGTTTTCCATGGCTGTGAGCAAAATTAGGCCAAGCCATTTTGTACACATCTTCTCTGATAATCAACACATGTTTGTGTAGAAGGATTGAGTCTAATTCCTCTTGTACATTGAGTTCTAAGTCATTTTATATGACTATGTAAGGTAGTTGACAGATACGACTTTTCTGGCGCACATTTGACTGATCTTCTGAAGGTCAGATCTCGAAGCATACTGTAAAGTTTTTGGTAAGTGATAGCTCATTTTAAAGCTACTATCCTCAACTAATTTTGGTCAAAAGATCTTTAAGAAACGGGATGCATACTCTGAGAAATCAGCTTAAGAGTGAAGGTATGTCAAATCGATGAAGTCAAATTTCAGTTTTCAGACATAGTGGAAAGATTGAAGCAAAATTAGAAGATTTTGAAGTTATTACTTGAAAGTTTTGTTTGTTATATGTTGCTTAACATTAGCAAGAACTTCTCTTAGCAAGTGATCAAAAGATTTGGCAAAGATTGAGCTAATACAGGTCAGATTGAAGGATTGAAGAAAAGGCGCAGATTTCTGTGAAGTGAAATTTTGATTTTCATCAAGTTCAGAGTTAAAGGTTTAAAAGTTGAGTATTGCTAAGCTAATGGTGGTTATGGAGGTCTTCTAATACCACATTAGTTTGGTTCTTGTGGTGTTTTACACACCAACAACTATTTCAGGGGAAGCCGCCACATTTGGATTGGCCATCTTCTAATGTTGTGCAAGTGATCCATCATCTTGAAAATCAAATCAACAATGTTTGTTATCATCGTAGTAAGAAGGCTTATTTCTCTACATTTTCATCCGTTGTGAAATGTTTTCTTGATTCTTGTTGGTCCAAAATTACATTAAGTACTTTCTTACGATTACAATGGGTTCCATGTCCAAAGCTGTAGTATAACATTTTGCTAAGGGTTATTCCACAGCCAAAAATTGAGAAGGAGGTATTACTGAATCGGATTGCAGATTCAAAGGGATATTTCGAGGCAGCAAGTAATGAAGTTCCGGAGACAGGTACAACAAGGGTTGCAAGTGGTCAAAGATATGATGAACAGGTGTATCAGGGGGAACATGAACAGAAAAATAGTGCTCAACCAGATATTATCTAGCAAAGTAAGGTTAGTCGGAATGTTGTGGTGGGAAGGTCGTGCACCAGAAAAGGGAGTGTTAATGAATTTAAATATCAGTTTGGTATTCTTGAGGTGTGCATTAGTTTTAATGATTATCGAGGCACGTGTAAAAGATCTTTGAGGCATGTTATGGTAATGCGGGGAAATAGGCTGCTAATGATTTTTAAAGTGACTCATACTAAAATATTATTGAATTGCATGAATTGGTACGTGAGTAAGTACGTCAAACATTTCCATCAGTGGCAAGTCGAACATTCACACTCGCGGTACTTGTGTTCTCAGTCCTATTTTATGGCCACGAAGGTAACATCTCTTCCTGTGTCTACTATGTTGGTGCCTAAACCAGAAGTCATGCGGGGACATATGAGAAAGAGAGAAGCTGTGTTGAACAAAGAAGAAACCACAACTGAGGAAAGTAATAGCTTGCTTCAGGATGACGAGGAGGAGATATCAACACCATCAGCGACTACCAAATTTGTGCAAACTCTCATGGAACCATTTACAGACTTCAAGGTGGAAATTGCCCACCACAAATGAGAATTGGCTCCGTAAGATCGGTTTATTTCAATTTGCTACTTTGCTATGGGCGAGATGGAGATGCAACTACTATGCAAAGAGTCAGCTAGAGATCATAAAAAAAATGAAAGGTCAACTGGCATTGCAGGTAAAATTTTCACCTAAACTAGTTGCATAAATATTTAAGTTACCTATTTACAATGATGTGCTCGTTCCAAAGTGTTTTGAGGATGTCTTGAAGAAAGAATTTGGGTCCAGGTAAGGGGGATGAGAATATTACATGATGAAGAATGCAGGTTATGTTCGAAGGGAGTAGTTAAAATGGTACTTGGAGAGGTTGTGTTTCATCATCAAATATGATTACATGTCCAAAGAAAGTTTTGCACCTTTGGCTTATGTAGAGACAAGTGGACACGTCAGTTGGGCTCATTGGTTGCATGATCGCATGCATAGTGAGATATTTGTAGGGGATAGATCTAAAACACAATCAAATAGTAGGATGTCAATATATTTGACGGCATTGTTTGAGTTTGTGCAGCTGGTGGACAGTCATAAGTTGTCATGGCCAAAGGAGATAAACATTCATAGTGATGAGCTGGTGGGTAAAAATCAAGAACAGCTAGCTATGAGAGAGCAGGACAGAACCTTAGAGACGTGTAAGGATCTTCTAAAAGCAGGTTATACTATACAAGAATTGGAGCCAGTTATGCAGATAATTCAAACTGATTTAGGAAAAGTAGTGATAAAGGAGGACAATCTCCTACAGGTGGTAGATGAGGATGAGCACCCAAAAGTACTAGGAAACATTTTTAAGTTTTCTAAAAAGAGAAGATTGGAAGAACAACTACAAGCAGTAGGGGATAAGTTGCCAGAAGATGTTATGCACCAATCAATAAGGAATACAGGGTATGATGTACTAGGAATGAAGGAAAGGTTGCAGGAAATTTCCAATTTTTTAGTCTTGCAAGAGGAGAAATTAACTAGGTACGAACAGACAAATGTATTTATTAATATGGAGGATTATCAGTCTTTATAGAGGCAGGTTGAAACACTTCAGGAAGAATTGAATAAGAAGGCACAAACATTAGAGAAATATATTTAATAGAGCAAGATGCAACAAGTAATAGAGTTTTCCAAAATAAAGCGGTCCATGGAGGAATTTGAAGAATGGCAGAGGTCTATACAAGAACAAATTCAAAAAGAGATGATGGATTTTTCAGCACTTAATGCTACTCTGCAAAATGAACAAGTTATTCTTCACTCTAGGATGCAGGTATTACAGGTGCTGGAGAAGCAGATGTTAAAAATCGAAGATGTGGAGATGAATGCAATATTAATGACAGAGACGGATATTGGATTATTAAAGCAGCAACTGCATAAGTATATTCAATATATTTGGACTGTGTTTCAGAGTCGTTGGCAAAGTATGTTCGGAATTCAGAATGAGCAGGTGCAGGCATGCTTTGTGTCAAAGTATGAAAAAGATTGACTCCATATTATTGAAAAACAAGAGAAGCAAATTGAAGAACATGCACAAATATTTAAAGAGTTACAAGAACAATTGTTACAGAAGAATCTAGAAGAAAAGGTGGATATGATAATTGAAAAGCAACAATTCATTATTGATAGGGACGTTCAAGAAAAGCAGGATTGTTCTGAGGAGTATTTCAATATACTGGAGAGTCGAAAGGTTGGAGAAGTGGAAGTTGAAGAACTTAAGTAGTCAATGTAGATAATATTATTTGATTAAGGGATTGTAAATTCGAGTTAGATTTTTGTTAAAAATCCCCGACCGGGCAGTGCCAGGTGTTGAGGGTAGAGGAATTTTGAAGATATATAGTTAATTTGAGTTATGAAACTCTACTAATTTGGAGAATACTCTATCAGATTGTTGCTGAATCAGATTTCTTCTAACTCAAATGTTGCTTATTCGGATTTTTAATAGACAATTACATTTTAATTGAGCTTCGACTTCGCAAGAAGGGAGTAGTTATATTTTGGTTCACGCGAGTAAAAGAAGAGAGAAGAAGAAAGTAGGAATGAGAGAGGCAAGAAGAAGTAGAAGAAACAGAAGAGAGCTTCTTCATTTTTGCAACAGTGCAGATATATATTTGAGCCAAGCCAAATTAATCATGTAATGATTTACTATTTGTATTACCTGAATGTTCTCATGAACTCTTTCTATCTTGTAAGGTCTGTTCTAGAAGACTCGTAATGATGATTTTTGCCTAAATCTGTTCAGCGCAAGCATAAAACTCTGTCTATTGCGAGTTAGAATCTTTAAAATTACTCTGTCTCAGCAGAGCAGTGATAGATCTGAAATTTGCTAGAAGTCAATTCTCTGCGTGTAGCAGACTAGTGCTGAGAATTTGGTTTACAAGAATCAAGTAGTTGATGTGTTGTATTCGAACCCCAATAGTGGTCATGCCAATATATGTTAGGGATACTTCATTGAGCTTTTCTAGATTTATCTACCAAGAGTGATGGCACATTTGTTTCTTTTGAGCTCACTCATTCGTGGATATTAAGATTTTCCTTGTGTACTATTCTTTATATATTACATTGGTTGTATTGTTGTTGTAGGCCGGTTTTTTACATTACTTTTTATGTCATATAAGAAGATGAAGATCATTATTCCTTGCATCAATCTATGTGTGTGCTCTTTGATTCTCTGTGTGTGTGTGTGAGTTCTCTTCCTTAATTGCTTCCTCCTGACATGATATCAAAGACAATGTGGCTCTTTAGAGCTCGTGGAGAAGGTCGACAGTGAAAAGTACACAAGAAGGCATGGAGAAAGTGTGATTCATAAACGAGCTCAGATTGCTATGAAGATTGGCATGAAGGTCTAGGCATCAAAATGTTTTTATGAGTTATTCCTTTAGGGTCAGTCATTTCTATCAGATTTTTATTTTGGAGCCATCTCGACCTCCGTTTCAAGCCTGCAAGATGGGGCCCATGGAAAAACCAAGTGAGTTTTCAAAATTTTAACTTGCATCCTATTTGGAAACACTCATATATTCCAGATCTAGAATTTCAAGTGATTTTGTGTACTGTTCATACACGAAAACTATGTTTCTTTGAGATCAAACTATCATGTCATAGTGTTACAATGTTTAGGGAGAAGTACTACTTGTAGTGTTTTTGTAGTGTTGTGAATTACTGCAAAAATGGTAGACGAAGATGGAATGATCCAACTTATGAGTGATAAGTTGGACAAGAACAACTTCCATGCTTGGAGATTCACAATAAGGAATTTCTTGATGGGAAACACTACAAGAAGCACATCAAAGGAGAGAACAAAAATGCTATGTAGTTACAAGGGAGGAATCAGACTACACACCAGTTAAGAGTATATGAGGAATGGAATGAAGGAGCATGAAAGGTAATGTACTAGCTATCTATTAGCATATAGGACAGCATGATTGGGCACAGATAGGATGCCAAGACTTCTAAAGAGGCTTGGAACGATTTGGTCACATTGTATGAGACCAATACAAAGGCATAGGAATTGCAACTCAAGAAGAAGCTGCATACACTAGATAAAAAGGGCATGTTATTAAGTGACTACACCCTTAAAAGAAAAAGCATATGTGAGTCACTTGCATCTATTAGCATGAATTTAGATGATGATGATAAGGTAGAAGTGCGCCTTCATGGTTTAGGAGTTTCATATAAGCAATTAAGAACTTCTATATAAACCTGGGAAAATATTCTTGATTTTGCTGATCTAGTATCCATGTTGATTATTGAAGAAAAGAATCTTGGTGAGGATTCAACTCCTAAGGAAAACCTAGTTTTGAGCAGGTATTCTACTCTAGTAAAGAAAGAGGTAGAGGTAGAGGCTTTGGAATTGGAAGAGGACATAATAACCAAGGCCAAAGACAACAACAGAATAATGCAGGAGGTAGATGATAGTTTCAAGGCAGTGGAAGTCAAAGAGGCTATAAAAATTTCCAAAGAAATGATTCAAGTAATGATAGTAAAAGATGTTGGAATTGTGGTAAACTTGGACACTTTGAACATGATTACAGTTTGAAGAATCAAAATAATACAAGGTGGGAAGCAAAACAACCATGCATCCACAAGTGGAGATGATTCTGAGAAGTTGTTCATAGTTCAACATCATATGATGAATACCATGTTTGTTAATGTTTCAAAATTGAATGGTAATATCTAGTGTATTGATTCAGGTGCTTGAAATCACATGAACAGTCATAAGGAATTGTCTAGTTTGCAAAAATTACCAATTCTTGGATATGTTAAAACAAGTGAAGACACATCACACCTTATTGAGCATAGACATAGCATTGTCCATGGAGGATGGGAAGGTAAAACATCTTGCTGATGTGCTACATGTTGTTAATGTAATAACGAATCTAGTTTTGTTGGACAAATGGTTGACGAGGGATTACAAGTCAAGTTCAATGTTGATGGGTTATATGTAGAAGAGTACAAACAAGATGGATGATTGATTTCCAAAGGGAACAAAGTGGGTAGGATGTTCATCCTAAATGTGGAAATTCCTAAAATGAATGCAACCATGTTTGCAAAAGGTGCACGAGCTATTGTTGATATGGAGATCTAGCACAAATGAATTGGACATGCAAACCTGTAGAGGCTGAAGTTGATTCAGTCAATGGACTACCAAATTTCAAAGTTGTAGAAATGCAAAAGGTATTTGCAACCTAACAATTCGGTAAACAATCAAGAAAATCATTTCTGCATGACAAACATTTAGTGAGAATGTGCTAGAAATAGTACATACAAATGTTTAGGGTCCTGCAAAGTCTACATCTATGAGCGATTATAGGTTTTATGTTACTTTTCTTGATGACCGTACATGGAAAGTATGGTATATTTCATGAAACAGAAGAGTGAGGTGTTCACTCACTTTGAGAATTTTAAAGCTTTGGTGGAAAAATAGACAAGGAAGTTTATTTAGACATTAAGACCTAATGAAGGAGATGAATACATGTCAAATGAGTTCAACAATTTTCTAAAAAGTCATGGAATTCAATGTCAATTTTCATGCACGTTGACATGAAAATAGAATGGCATTGTTGAATTCAAAAATAGAGATATTGCAAAAATAGCAAGAGCGTTGATGGCTGAGAAGAATATGCCTTATTGTTATTGGGCAAAATCCATGCATACTATTGTATACATAATGAATAGAACTCTAGGTGTTGTTGAAAAGAGAAGTTTAGAGGTAAAAAGCCAAACTTATCACATATGAAAGTTTTTGGCTATATTACATATGTACATGTTCCAGATGAGTTGAGGATGGAGATTGATCCAAAAGCAGAAAAATGTATCTTCATTGGTCCTTGAGCAAAACAGATATAAATGTTATAACCCACTCACATGACATGTGAAGGTAAGCAAAGATGTGGTATTGGATGAAATATCAAGCTGCTATGTAGATGGCAAAGAAAAACTTAGTCTTGAATAAAATGAGAAAGACAATGGTGAAAAATCAAGTGCAAAATCTCAAGTTATGAGTGGATCAGATGCATCACCGAGTAATAGTTCCAACTCAAATCCATGGAGTGGAAGATTGCATGGAAATTTCAGTCCAGAAAATTCATCATATACATCCAATAAAGATAAAGAAAAGTGTTAGGTGGGAAATCACTAGAGAAGGGAAGGTGGGAACCATCCCTTAGATTCAATAAGAAGGGCATACACATGAGTGCGAAGTGGCAGTCATGTGAGATGCCACTTATTGATCCTATGAAGAGAGAAATTAAAGATGGATACACGGCTAGGCGGAAAAAGAGAGGTATCGAGCTCCGTGTATGCTCTGGGATTGTCAGACGATTGACGACTTACTTCAGCCTCGGACAACGTGCAGGGGTATATAAAAAATGAAGGGATTCATCGGGAGGTAAATTACGTTGGTATCTGAGCCATGCGGTACGTGATAGAACTAGGCACTATGTGAACACAAGCGAAGGACACCAAGAGCGGAGGAATGATTCACACCACACCTTATGACAGTGAGCGTAGCTATTGAGGCTCTCTCCCTCTTCCCCCTCCTCTTGGATGATACAATGAGAATTATACCGCTTGATTTATACTCATTTTTTGGGTGTGGTAGATCCTATATGGGATAATAAACTCCATCAATGCCTGTTTTTGAGCTTGTGGAGAAGACCAAGTGGACATGGAGAGGGTTAAGTAAGCTCATTTTCAAGTCTTTTTTCTCAAATTGAGGGGAATAAAATACTTGGATCAAAATATTGGCAAAGGAATGGTATATACATGTAATATGGGCTGTGGAGATGGGGTATGGGTCTTGGGGTTGATAAAAAAGCTCCAATTTTTCAGTTTTGAGCTTCTCAAAGTCACGCTTCTATGAAGATTAGCTTTGTTTAAAAACCATAAATGTTGAATTTGGATGAGATTTGGTCAACCAAAATCTCTCTACACTACTTCAGAAGGAACTAGTGAGCCACTCTTGGGCATAGTTTTTCATCATCCAATGTCCAAATTCACTTTTTTCACTTGGGATAGTTTTAAATCTTTGAACTACAGGTGCTGGGATACATTTCTTGGACTGGAAAGGACTATTAAATCTCATAAGTTTTTTAGTTTTACTCAATTTTCCTTGTCAAGGCTATTGCTACGTGGTTTTGGCATTGTTCTTGTTGGTTTTTGGTGATTAGAACCTCCCTAGACCAACCAGACATTTCCAATATTTGTTTGGGCCTAGCAAGGATTCAAAATCAGTGGCCTAAAGCTTCAAGGATCACTTGGAATCAGCCTCCGCAACTTCATTTTGTAATAGGGAAGTGCTCTTGTGATATATTTCTCGTCTTCTTGCATATTTAAGCTTTACTTCCATTCATTTTCACATACTCTAGTAAGGAAACGGGGGAAGGGAAGTAAAACATGGAATCTACAGGGAAACAAGTAGTTGGACACACTTCTCCATCTAAAGAGCAACTAGAGGATCCTGATTCTAGAATGGAAGAAGTAGAATTAGGGCAAGAAGTAGAAGAAAACTTAGAAGAAAAAAGCCTCAACAAGAAGAATACACATATGAGGAACTTTTAGATGAGTATTTCACTCATGACCAATTCATGGCTTTGAAAGAGCAAACCCTTAAATTAGAGAGAGATCTTGGTAGCATCACATCTCTCATACATCAGCTAAAGTCTCAAATGATCTCACTTGAGACTAGTGACACCTCTTTCCTAGCTAGGAAGGAAAGAGAAACTCCTCCTATTCATTTAGAGATTACTAGGAAAGATAATTCTCTTCCTAGTAAGCACAAATGAGAGAGCTCTAGGGAAGCTCCCCTCCTGAAAGACTTGAAGCCACCTACCTTTACGGGGGATGACCGAGATAGGAACAATGATGCAATCTATATTTTTTTATAAAAGTGGCATGATTTGCATCAATTGAAGGGCACCCCTCCAGAGTACTGTGTGCTAGAGGTGAGTCTCTCCCTTGGCTCGTGTGCTTATAAGTGGTGGATGAGTCTTAAGGAGGTGAACTCTATCCCTACTGACTCGACTCAGTTTGAGACTCTTTTTCTAAAAGAGATTCTTTTTGAAAATGAGGAGGAGAGGAATTGGGATGAGTGGGATAGGATTACACAGAGAGGTAGGCCTCTTACGGTCTATGTATCCCACTATAGAGAAATCATTTTGAAACTTAAGGGCTTAGATGATTTCCAAAAGATGAGAGGGTTTGTTAGGGGCTTAGATAAAGCCATAAAGAGGGAAGTCAGATGGAATGCATCTAAGATGTTTGAGGAGGCGATCAAATATGCACAGATCTAGGAGGACCATAAGCATCCTCAATATACTCCTATGGAGATGGATCAGCCCCTCAAGCCTCTTAGTACGACTAAATTCAAGAAGAAGTTGACTTCTGGGAAAAATAAAGTTTTTATTAAAAAACAAAGATCACAAGGGCCTAGGTTATCGACAATCAGTTTGAGAGGGCCAAAAGAGAGAACTTATGCTTTAGGTGTTTGTCTCCTAGCCATTCACAGTAGAACTGTCCACTCAAGAAGGGGGAAGAAAAGAAGAAGGAAGCAGATACTAGTACGACCCACGAAAAGGGCAAAAAGGTAGTCCACCTAGTGCAGACCCTTCCTATTCATGGTAGCTCTAGCTGTAAGGGAGTGGAGGTGATGCACGAGGATATAGAGCACACCTGTTGTTTGACCCAATCATTGTGGTCACCGTAGTTTGGACCACATGACCTAGTTAAACTGCATGGTAGTGTGTACGGGACCAGGGTGCATGTCATGATAGATGATTTTGCTACTCATAAATTTATAAACTATGCTTTGGTCAAGAAATTAAAGATTCCCCAGAAACCTAGTGCACATAAATACATTGTATCTATGATGCAAGGGAAAGATAAGAGGATATGGGATACTATGGTATCCAATCTGGAAGTTAAGATGCATGACTATATAGATTATATGGACTTCCAAATTAATAATATGGAGAGGAGAGACCTTGTGTTAGGAAGAGAGTGGCTATGGGGGTAGGCAGATACACTTAAACATAGCTATCAAAACAACACACTTGAATCTGAAAAGAATGGAAGTAAAGTTTGTATTCAGGGAGAGAGAGATGTACCTAGTGCACCTCTCATTTCATCATTAGAGTTGTATAGTCTTTGTTATTCTCAGCATGTACCGGAGATGTTTTTATTGTATAGTCATGATATGGAACATTGTACAGACAGCTCATCTGATGTATATTTTCATGCTAGGAATGTAAATATGGAAAGGACTTTCTACTATTCATTTTTGCAAGAGTATGTGGTTAAAAGTTTTAAGAATCTTATGTTTGAGTATAGAGATGTTTTTCCCACTGACTTACCTAGAGGGCTACCACTTGAGAGAGGGGACATTGACCATGCCATTGAGATTGTTGCTAACACTAACCCTATTTGTAGGCCACCTTATAGGCTTAGTGTTTCTCAACATGAGGAGGTTGAGAGGAAATTGTAGGATTATTTAGATAAGGGCTTCATGAAACCTAGTAACTCACCTTGGGCATCGCCAATGCTCCTAGTTAAAAAGAAAGATGGCTCTATGAGACTATGTATAGACTATAGAGCACTTAAGAATGTAACTATCAAAAATAGGTTTTCAATGCCTAGATTGGAAGATCTATTTGATCAGTTACATCAATCTAGGTATTTTACCAAGCTTGATCTTAGATCAGGATATCATCAAATCAAGATTAGGGTAGAGGATTTCCCTAAGACTGCATTTAGGACTAGATATGGGCACCATGAGTTTTTCGTGATGCCTTTTGGTCTCACCAATGTTCCTTCCACTTTCATGAAGCTCATGAATAGTGTTTTACGGCACTATCTAGGACATTTTTTAGTAGACATTTTGGATGATATTCTGATCTATAGCGCATTAGAAGAAGAGCACTTGGAACACTTAAGAAAGGTATCTCAAGTGCTAAGGGAAAATTCACTCTTTGCTAAGGAGTCAAAGTGTGAATTTTTCAAAACAGAGGTTAGATACCTTGGGCATATAGTCTCCCAAGATGGAATCTAGATGGATCCTGAAAAAGTAAGGGCTATTATGGAATGGCCACATCCAAGGAACCTGGAAGAGCTACAGGTCTTCCTAGGTTTATCAAGTTTCTATCAAAGATTCATTAAGAATTATGCCAAAATTGTTGTCCCATTGATGGAACAATTAAAGGGAAAGGGAAAGCCTTTCATTGGGGAGAGGAATAAAAGCAAAGTATGGAGAAGTTGAAAGTAGCAATTGCTATAGCTCCACTTTTACATATAGCAGATCCCAAGGGCTCTCCAACCTTGTTTTCTTTCACTAGCTTTTCGTGCATTGATTCATAAGCAGGTTCATTTTGGATCTCAATGCATTCCTCCTTATCCTGCATCCATCTTGCAGGTATTTCTTGAATTGGGAAAGAGCATTCTTCACTAGTATATTTTACCTTGTCGTTAGCTTTAGTAACTTCCTTGTCTATGGTTGTTACATCCTCCTCCAAGTTGTATTTGAGGGGTGTCTTCCTGCCCCTTCTGTGGTCTGTGATGGGCTCTCCCAATCCATCAACCTCAACTTTCTCCTGATTTTCATCATAACCTTCAATTGTGCAAGAATTATTAAGAAAAAATCCAAAACAAGAGGAAGATTTGCCTGCTTGAAGCCAATTTAGAATATCTTCTTCTTCTTCGAATTCTAGTTGGGGTGGTCCTCTGTTTCTGGTTCCATGCAAATGCCAACTGTTTGCATCATGCTCGTGTTCCCTTGATTATCTCGGCCCTCCTCTAATGGATCTGTGTCAGCTCTTGCCCTTTTTTTTGTATCCACATAGTGTCCTTACCCCAATCATGGATGATACTTGCATGCCTAAGCCATGGTCTTCCAATTAAGAGGGGAAATCCCCCTTCAACCTGGGGCAGTCTTAAAACCATAAAATCCAGAATGAAAAGATTACCTCGGACTTCAAGTGGAACCTTTGGGATCACTCCCAAGTGCCTTACTTTGCTTTGATTTGCCAAAGTAATAGTGAAATTTGCAGGCTTTGAAGGGTGGAGTCCAATCTTTTCCATTGTATGTTCAGGCATCAAATTAATGTCAGAACCACCGTCCACAATAACTCCTTAAAATTTGTGACCTTTGATAGATACTCTCAGCCGAGGACTCTTATAATCTATAAGGGGTGTTTCCTAAAATTTTACCTTTATGCATAACAACAGCCTTTGCCACCAAACTTGTAGTGGAAGTCTCATCAATTATCTGCAAGAGTCTTGACCTAAATTTCCCATCCATCTTTATTAAATAAAAAATACTAACCTCCTTTTTCATGGACTTGAGTAGTTTTGAAGCCTCTGATTCCTTAAGAGCATGGGTTCCAATTGACTTATCAAACTCCTCATGAGCCCATTTGAAATGCATGCCCAATGGCATCATTGGTACATATGAGATCTCCTTTTTGCCTTGCATCTGCACATGCAGTGGCCTTGTCTTCAGGTGTCTCTTTGTCTTTGTTCAATCCATTAATTCTTGATTCTTGAGCTATATCTACTATAGCCTTCCCCTTACTTCTCATTTGCACTGTAAAAGATTCTATTTCTTCTAACTGCACCACCCTCGTAGATGGTGATGGCTCATTGACTTGATCTAACATTTCTTCTTTGTGCACAGAAATCATTTGAATATGGGGCCCGAAGGAAGAGGCTTGATTCTTAGGACAACAATTTGTATAGTGGTCTCTGGCCTCTGTTTCTGCAAGGAGGGGCATTTTCTGGTAGAGTGCATCTACTTTGATAGTTCCCATATTCTCCACATCTAAAATAGATGATTAGCATCCTAGGCCCATTTCCAAAGTTATTCCTCTGTCTAGGGTTGTAATTCTTACCTTGATTGGGTGCAGCCACCATTACATTTGTTGGTGGTAGAGGTCCTCCTTGTGTCCAATATGTTGTTGTAGGGATCCCTCTTGATTAGCGTTCTTGGGCCTCATGACCATAATTGGCAAGTCACACTTAAGAGAGGACACTTACTTACTATATGACCTTGCTTGCTGCACATGGTACACCAAAGTCCACTCTTGATGCCACCTGCTTTGAGCTCCTGTAACTCTTGTCGCAGCTGAGCCAATTCCTCTGCTTGAGCTTCCTCCTCCTTTTGGAGTTTGGTTGCCTCAATCTCCCTCCTCAACTGAGTAACATCATTTTCCTCCTTTTTGAGGGGCTTATTCTTTCTTAAGCCCTCCAACTCCTTCCTTAACTGGATTACTGGATCCTCCATTTCTGTAGAGTATGGTAATTGAGAAGAAGTTGCTCCATACTATTGCCTTATCTGCTCCAGTCGTCTAGCTGTGTTAATGAATTCCTCTATGGAGGTTGTAGGCAATAATAATTCCTTGATTTTACATTGGGTGGTCACTGGAAGTGTCTTGGCTAACAATTTCTTAACAAAAGAATCATGTGGTGGATCTGGTAATTTAGCCATTAGTGCTTTGGCTCTAGTCACAAACTCTGGGAACTTTCCACCTGGACCCAATCTCAAATTCTCTAATTCCTCTATGATGATCTCTGCAGTATTTCCATGCTGGAATTGATTTTTGAATGCATCTTTCATTAAGTCCCAAGTTGTAAAATGATTCTCAGCAAATTGGCTGAACCATTTATCTGCCAATCCTTCTAATGTGGCAGGGAAGAGTATAAAAAAGGCATCCTTCCTACCCATTAGACCTCTAGTTTTTCATAGTGCCAAAAACCTTCTAATATGCTCGTCCGGATCTTCTTGAGCTAGGCCTTTGAAAGAAGGAAATTTTATATTTAATCTTGATAGTAAGGTTTCCAAGTCTACCTGACCAGCCATGCTCCTTACTGATGAAGTTGATGAAAGTGGACTAGATGATCTTCTAACACCCTTCCTTCTTGTTTGCTTGCAGGTGACCCTCAATGTTTGGGACCGTTGTGGTTATGGGCTATTCATAGTCCTCTTAATAGGAGATAATTGATAAGAATATGTACCTCTTAGTCCACTGAAGTAATACTATCCACACTTGAACTCTTCTACCTTTTGCCCTTAGTCTCTCCTATGCTCAAAATCTCTATGGGGTCCCATTGGGCATGCCAAATTTTGTTGGGGGATTCTTGGACAAGAAGGGATTTGAGTATTTGTAGGAGAAAAGGGAAAGACAAGAGGAAAGATACCACTCGAAGCCTCTGCCGATTGATTATAAGGAGACAAATACAATGGTGGGACACAATACAACCAATGCTTCTCTGCAAAATCTCAGAGAGTGCTCAATTACAAAATACCAATTACCCAAGGTCTTGTTGCTGTCGGCCTCCTCTGCCACAAACCTCCAGCTGCTCCAAGCTTGCACTTGTGCACACCTTGCACCAAGCTTCCAATAAGGGGGAGGGTTGGACACCTTCTGTCGGCACGCGCACACTGCAGTAGGACCTTGGGAGCCTTTGGGAAATATCTTAGCACTCTCTACATACCTCCTTAGTCACTCTTCAAACGCACCTTGCACTTCACTTCTCTACGTTGCACATTGTGTCTCCTCCTTTCTCTCTCTCTTGCTTCCTTTAGACTATGCCCCTCTTGCTTACACTTAGAAGATCCAAGAATGGTCCTTGCCTTGTTTTGAGTGTCGATTCACGTACGCTCCTAACTGCAAGAGTATCTTGGTGCTCACTTTGATGTCCCAAGATTGTCTTTACAAGTGGCAACCAACGAATCCCAGAAAATCCTAATGACTATCCGCCTTATGATAATTAGGGGCAAAATCATCTTTTCAAAGAGTGTGCTTAAATTTTTCTTTCTACTCATGTTTTTGAATCTAATCCTTCTTTGATAAATCACAGGAAACCTTAGAAAATGGAGAAATGGAGGACTCCAAGTGTTTGGGGGATGTGAAAGGACCCTCTCTTCCTGTAAATTTGGATTCCCCTCATGAAACCATAAGCAGGGATGATCTACACTCATATGATCAAGAAGGAGATGATCAACCAATGCTTTGTATCACTGATGTGGAAAATGATGTCGACTCTAAGGTGAATCATGAAAATCCATCACCCATTTGTACACCTAGGGATTCTATGTGTAATAAGGATAAATGTCTCGATGAATATCTAGATCAATCTCAAACCACACAACCCATTGATCCCTTGCATAAGCCTGATGTATGTATAGAAGATCAACCCTTGTTGCATTCCCCATGTAAAGATGAGTTTTCTCAAAAAACTCACATAGAAGGCCCCAACGACCCTTACATCAAGAAACAGAAATCACATTTTCTTGGTAATGTCAAGCAAATTTGGGTGGCCAAGAAATTACTTAGAGCCCAACCAAATCGCACTATGATATGGGTACCAAAGAAAGCCCTTGCACAAAATCAGCCCCCTCACACTAGACTTCAAAATCTATGGTCTATGCCTACCATGACTTATCCTCAAGAAAGACCACTTCCAATCCAAGGATCCCAAGCAATCAAGCCTAAACTTAGAAAAAATCCAGGGGGGACTTCAAGGCAACAACCTACACAACAAAGACACCGAGCCGAGGTAAAGGACTGAATCAAGCACAGAGCTCCAACAAAGATCAAAGAACCTCTTCTACAAGGATATGGGTTTGGAAGACAAAAGTACCGATAGCATCCACCAAAGTAAAGAGCCAACCACGATGGATCAAACCCTCACGAAATGATTCAAACATGAAGCGGCCAAAGGTGATCACTACCTAGTCGTAGACCGTTCTCAAATGGATCCCTATAAGGAGGAATGATCAGTTGTCATCTCGAGATACAATGGATACCTCCATCAAAGATGGCAACAACATCTGCAAGTGACATCAAGCCTCGACGAGCGACAACCATGTGCTCCTTGCACAACCATGTCTTTTGCACCATTCAGGTCATGCATTTCCAAAGTATGCACTAATATAGGGCCACATTACACAGCCGTGCATAGACACACTTGAGAATCCCAAGCACAAGAGCACATTGACATATGTCAAATATTTCTATTGATACTAACTTTTGTGTTCTTGTTTTGTGATATTTTTCAAAAAAAAAAAAAAGAGAAGAAAAGCGAGAGAGAGCTTGTTCCTAGGTTTGGCTTATGGAACATGAATGAGTCATCAAACAATGAATGTAGACCATCAACTAGGGCATTCATCGACAATGATAAACCAACCAATGGTCCATCACGATGAAAGGTGTACAACACGAAGAGATCCGCATCGACTGACCTTTCCTTATGGTAATAATCTCCTAATTGGGCCACATTATAACCATGATAGAGTAGGAAACCTCTTCATCAACATACCCTTGAGCACTTAGGTCAAGACCTCAAATTTTTGCACCATACTTCTTCCAATGCATTTTCCAAGTAAGCATGCATAGGGTTACATTACAAGGTTCTGCACAAGGCACATACTTTTTTCAACCCATGCACTAACATACTTACCCATCATTCACTATGGGTTATGAGTACTTGGCATGAATACTCTGAATATCATCTTTAGAAGAGCTAGAGGACATCTTGGGGGCAACATCAATACCAAGGAAGCAATTCGAAGCTAGCAGTTGCTCCAACTCAATCTTGATAACCTCTTTTGAGTAACTCACAATCTTTGAAAGCTCACAACGACACATTCATGCGGAATCCACAAAAGAAGCACATACCAAGGGACTATGACTTGCAAAGGCTTGTAGTGACAAATGAAGAACTGGACAACCAATGCTGCCAAATTTGGAAGATAGACGGCTCTTGTTCATACAGAATGGATACTACCTCTCAAAGCACTACCTGGAACAACCACTACAACAAGGGTCTGTCAGGGATGACAGACTCGAGAGGGGGGGGGGAGTGTTGGAACTCAAGGTCAGGCACAAGCATGGAAGCACATCAGAAAGGTGGACACACACAAGAAGAAGGAGCAAGTAGGGAGCTCCATGAAGTACATGTCAACTTTTCAGAAGAATCCCCTACAAAAATAGTGATTTCCATCACTAAAACCATTGTAAATACCATTTTCTATTTTTGTAGCTCCATTTTATGCAAGCTGAGGAGTCCTCGAGCTTGAGGAGCATTAGAAGTATCATCCTACCAATTTTCATAATTTTTAGACTCCGTTTGAGCCTTCAAATAAGCCCTAGGACCTAATTTTTAACTAGGCCAGACACTAGGTCTGGACAGGGCCAAAACTAGTCCAAAAACTATAAAAAGAGCTAGAGAGCTCATTTTTGAGGCTAGCTTCTTGTAGATTTCAGTTTTGTAATAGATTTCTTTTGTAATCAAAGTCCTTCCATTGTTTCTCTCTTTGATCTTATCGTGTGCGTGTGTGTGCGTATGTGTGTGCATGTTTGTGTGCTTTCACTCACGCACTTGTGCCTTCACTTGCTCGTGGTCTTCATACCGGTCCTCACGTCTCCGCGGATTGACAAGTAAAGGAGGTGGTGCTTACGCTTGAGCTACAAGCGTGAAGAGAGACTCCGTGTGCTCTGATTTGCTGTAGAGAGAGCATGAGATGGAAGAGAGAGAGAGAGAGAGAGAGAGAGAGAGAGAGAGAGAGAGAGAGAGAGAGAGAGAGAGAGAGAGAGAGAACATATATATAATGGTGGTGCCACATATGAGAGAGAGATGGTGCATAGATGATTTCGATACTTAGGAAGATAGAGAGAGTGTGAGTCGTCCTGATCGTTACCGCTTGCATAGCATGAGAGAAAGACAGATCTAGGAACAGCTATAGCTGTGTGTGCCGACCAAAAGACCCAGAGAGAGAGAAGAATTAAGGCAGTTACTGACGATGGAAGTAAACTCGAGTGAGAGATTTAATGCAGCCCTCTTTAAGGGGAGGAACCCGATCTTTTTTTTTCTTGTGGTCTTCTTTTTTCCTCCCTAATTCTTGACTTATGATCCTTTTCTTGAGAGGGCTCTTCCAAGGCATGCCCGACGGTTGTTTCCCTTTAAGCTTTGACTTTTGTTGTGGTAAGTATGGCATGCAAACCGGAAGAGTAGGACCAAGGAAGGAGCTTTCACTGTCTAGGTTGTCTTCATTGCAAGTAGTGAAACCTTCCTCTTTACTCGTGGTGTAACCTTCCTGGTTGTCTTCTTTGCTGGTGGAGCACCCAAGTGTATTATCAGCAGGGTCTTCTTCATAATGGTTATCTCCTGGGAAGTTGACCTCATTAATCTCCTTTTCTAGGTTACAATACATGTTATTCGAAGGAGCAATGGTCATAACATTCTTTGTTGCTGATCTTCGAGGGCCAACTTTCCTCCTACGTCTTACTTCGGTGAATCCTTCTGAATCCATCTCTGCAACCTGAGTGCCCTCTGCTTCCTCCATCGGAGGGGCATGACCCTGAGTGCCAACTTGAGGGAAAGGATCCTGGGCCCCATCTGGTTTAAACTTTTTTTATTGGTACTTTGCTTCAAGGGGCAATCTTTGATCCTATGGCATTGGTGCCCGCAACGAAAGCATGCATTGGGCAAATTTTTGTAAGTAACCTCCTGTGACCAAATCTTACCATCTCCACAGTTTATGGATATCTTGGAAGGAAGGACCTAGTTCAAGTTTGTTTCAACGTAGATTTGGGGGTGCCATCATGCGTTGAAAGAATATTGAGCTTCATTGTAGATTAGCCCCCCAACATCCTCTCGTGAGGCCATCGGGCAATCAATTAGTGAAACGATTTCTCGCAAAAATCCATACAGGAAGTATGGTAGATTAGGAAGCTCCACCCACAGCGGGTAACGAAGAGGCTTTGACCTATTCGGAACAAAGTCTGGTGTCCACTTAAATAGACATAAGGTGGACCAGCCTACTTGCCAGGAGTCGGCTTGCAAGGCTTGGAAGGCCATCTCTTCATTCTCGAACACTAGGAGCAAGTGATTCGCCGGCAGAGATTGGCATTTGCACACAATTAGACCACGCGGGAACCACTCCTTGTGTAGCTAGATTGTCACATTTTCTAGAGGGGGCCTAGGGCCAAATACTTGACCGATCAATCATGTTTTCATTAGGTCTTCTTGCTTTGCCACCACAGACTCCTTGCACAACGAGACCACCTGAGGGGCGACATCCGAAGGGCTGGAATCTATCTCAAGAGGGCATTGGGACTGGGGGAGCCACATTGCTTAGGACCAATGAGGGAACAGAGATCGCCATTGAGGTGAGAACGATCATAAGTAACCAACCTTTGAAAGGGGCCGATTACACCCTTTTGAAATAAGGAAAGATTGTTGTTGCCCTTTTTTTTCTCTTTTCCTTTTCTAGTAAATGCCTTCACTATACGAAAGACCCAAGTAGCCGACGGGGGATTAAACTTTAAAGTATACTACTATGAGCTTAGCTTAAGAGATGAACCAAAGATTAAAAACAAGAAGGGGAACAAGAGGCAACAAACGACAAGGGAAAGAATGCACTGAGTGGGCCCCGTAGAGGCAAAGCATGACAAACGTCTCTCGGAAATTTTTGAAACCTTTTTTCTTTTTGTTTTTCCTTTTAGAAAGCGATGATGATAGTACTAATATCCCTGGGCGGCAAACCGAGAAGACCGGAGATTTCTAGTGCTCCACAAGTAGTTAGATGTCGATCGCGACTGCTAACGAGCGCGATGGATAAGGTTAGTTCTCTTGAGATGCACCAGCCCCCAGGTCCAGTTAGCACCTGTGCAGAAGGGTAGTTGTCGATCGCGTCGAACAAGGAACTCCTAGTCTCCCACCAAGTCCCTTAGAAGACCAGTTCCCCGTCGCTCGCGAGAGCAAAGCCGCCACATGCGCAAAGGGAACGGGGCTCAAGAACTGTCAATCGGCTCAGTCACCACAATGGACACCCGCTCCTCCAATCAATCGCGACTGATGAGCAAACCCCTCACTCAGTCAGTCGCACCGGTCCTCGATCGACACCTACTCACGAAGCCTCGCGAGTTCCCTGTCAATCGTGACGGACCACCAACCACTAGCTAACATTTCCAAGAATGAAATTATCGAGGTTATTGATGCTCTTCCGAATGGAAAAAGTCCAGATCCTGCTCACCAATGAGTTTTTCAAGTCCGTCAAGCATGTTGTGGCCACCCCACTATGTCTAGTGTGGCTCGAGGCTCTCTCCTTCGGTGCCTTTCCTGAGTGTCTTAATAATGACATCATCAAGTTAATTCACAAAAGGGGAGATAAGAACAAAATTGAAAACTGGCGGCTGATTACCATGCTCCAAACTGGATACAAGATAATTGCCAAAGTTATCGCCAATAGAATCTGTTGTCATTTAAAGTCATGGCTTTGTGAGGACCAGAAAGGTTTTATCAAAGGTAGATTTATCCTTGAAGCAATTGTTGATATTTGGGAAGGCCTAACATTGGCCGAAGAGTCTGCACAAGATTTGGTATGCATTAAGATCGACTTCGACAAAGCGTATGATAGATTCGAATGGGACTTTATTCTTCAATCACTGAAAGACCTTGGATGCAGCCAAAAGTTCACGAAAATGGTTTCCACTCTTCTCGGAAATGCTTCAACTAGAATAAATATCAATGGTAAGCTCTCTGAGCCCATACGTTTAAAAAGATCTATCAAGCAAGGCTGCCTTCTCGCCCCTCTACTCTTCGCTATTGCCTCGAATGGCCTCAGTCGTCTATTTAAGCATCACATGGACTCTGGCAATCTCAAGGGTCTTTCCCTACCTCTAAATCATGGCCAACTGATTGCTACACTCTTTGCCGATGACATAAATGCCTTTGTGCATAATGATATGAACAACATTGAGGTGTTCTGGAGATGCCTTGACACCTTTTGTGTGGTGTCAGGGTAAAAAATCAACCACACTCAAACTGCTTTCAGAGCAATCCGCGGACCCAAATTGTTGTTAGATCAGGGGTGTCAAGTTATCCCTAGAGGTCAAGTCTTCCGTCTCCTCAGCATCCCAATGGGCTTCGACATCACAATGGACCAACAATGGAAGTGGGTGATGGCCAAGCTGGATGGAAAACTAAATCATTGGAAAGGCATGCAAGTCAACTTGGTAGGGCGTGCTATGATCAAAGAATTGAAGGATAGCGTAGTAAAAAATCAAGTGTTAGAGAGAGAGAAAGAGAGAGAGAGAAATTAGGAATCGATACAATAAAGAAGGAAAATGAAAAATGAAAAATAAATAAAGAAAAAGAAATAAAAACAAACAAAGAAAGAAGAAGAAAGAAGAGAGGAATGGAGAGAAGAGAGAAAACAGAAAAGGAGGGTAAAAGAGATAGGGAAGAATTGAAGGGGACAGTAGGAGAGAACAAAAGAAAAGAGAGAGAGTGAAGAAAGAAGGGGGGTTCAAATTATTGATAGGCTCAAACTTACCCTCCTTAGGTGATTGCATAGACAATACTTCTCATGGTGTTTCAAAGATGGTTAGGTGGCTATCCTACATGGGTATGCTTTTAATAGCATTAGTAAGTCTCCAAATAAAAAGAAGAAAGAAGGGAAGAAGAGAAGGAGTGTTTGTGACCATGCGTATGTTTTTTCCCCATGCATCTATGTGCATAAATGCCATACAATTTCAAAGAGAAAAAGAAATAGATCTGAATTATAGTGTGTTTTATTATGAGTTTTAATGTGCTAATGACTTTTCAAGTATGTTTCATTCTTTTCAAGAGGTACTAATGATGCCCCACCCCGTGGATCTCTTGTGGGATGCTTCTCCAGGTATTGAGGTTGATGATTTTGGAGATTATATGAAGTGACGAAAGTGATTGAAGACTAAAGATAAAGATTAACCCCCGTGGATATTCCTATTGATCTTACCTCCAGGTTGGGTAGATTGATTATTTTGGAGAGTTTATATGAAGTGATTGCAAACTATTGAAGGAAAGAGAAGAAAAGCTATTGTTGAGAAGACTTGAAGAGAAGCTTGGATTGAAGACCAAAGATATAAAGGAAGGATCCATCCGCGAAGAAAAGAAAACATTTTTAAGACTGCTGAGTCCCGTGGGAGCCTTCCCGCACTGTCGCGGGGAGTCTGTATTATATTGGGCCGATCTGCACTGTAGCGGCGGCATATTGTATCACCATACCACACTGTAACGGTTTTATTGTACCATCGACCCGCACTGTAGCGGGCATATTTGTATCATTGAGATTTTATTGGAGGACTTCAGTTTCATTTCCGTTGTATCATTGAGCTTCGTGTTTAAGCGCAGTATCTGGATTTACTCGCTCTCGACGCCTCACACATACGCACGTTCGCTTGAGGGTAGGGGCCTTACAATGATTGCCACACTCCAAAGAGAGGGCGAGGTGCCCAACGCGCAGATATCGCTCATCCGACAGCGGGAACGACGCACACCAGAGGGTCCTGATCCAACCCCAGCGCCGGCTCTTCTCGTTCACCTGCTTCCTTCCTGACATCGCGATACCATCTTTGGTATCATATCGTCAAGTTGGTATAACGATCGGGATCTGCCAGTGGTATCGTATCACGGGCCACTTGGTATCGTATCATCCCAGTCACGATATCGTATCCTTGACCGAGCGGTATTGTATAGTGAGGGATCTTAGTATCATATCGTGCATTGTATCAGTATCGTATTGCTACTTTGCACCGGTATCGTATCGTGAGTATTCCTAGTATCGTATCATGTACACAATATCGTATCCTTGAATCTTTTAGTATCGTATCGCGATGAATTTTAGTATCATATCGTCTAGGTTTACGGTATCATATTGCAACATGCACAGGTATCGTATCATGAGGAGTCAAAGCATCATATCGTGGCAAAAGTGGTATCGTATTGCCTGAGCCATATAGTATCATATCATGTCAAGGTGTAGTATCGTATCGCTCAGTTCTCTGGTATCGTATCGTCGACTGCCCGTGTATCATATTGTCACCTGTAGAAGTATCGTTCTCAGAAAGATTTGCATCTTTTAGTTGACATCCAGGAAAATTAAAACAACTTTATTGCTGGATTATAACCCTTATATAACGCTATTGATCAGCTGTTTTGATTGGAATCAGTTACCTTTGAAGTGTTTACAAATACAATTGATGAAGAAGAAAATATGCTTATACTAGGGTTTACCCTAATTGCATATTTAATGTGATCTTTTATATTCATACGAGCAAGATGCATGGGTATAAAACCCTAGGGTTTCATCAGTTCATTAGATTTTATGTGAGTAGGGTTAATCCAAAGGGTCTCAGAAGATTCCAATGGGTTAATGCTAGGGTTTATTTAAATAGCAATGGGTTAATGATAGGGTTCAGAAGGATTTTAATGGGTTTACAAAGGGTTTTAGGGGGTTTTAGTATGTTTCAAGGGTTAAAACAATTGGTATTTAATTAAATTAACCTATAAATTGAATATTGATGTATTAAAAAATAAAATATGATTTAATTAGTTAATTAATTTGTGTGTATGAATTTAAATACTAAGGTACTTAATTATTAAACCCTTAAACTAAGATTAAATCAAAGGAATTATTTAATTATGAATAATTAGGCTAATTAAATTAAAATGATAATTTAAATATATGAATTATGAATGGTGTATGTGAGTAGCATTTAAAGTGTGGTGTGAATTAAGTGTGCAATTAAAGTGGATAAGTGAATAGTTAAAGGTGAGGTGAATGAGTGTGTGTGTAAAGAGTGGTATAAGTAGAGTATGGATTTAAAGTGTGTGGAAAGTCAATGAAAAGTGTGGTGAGTGTTGATGAGTTAAAGTATGGTTGAGGACATAAAGCAAAATCAAAAGTGTGGTTTACAAATGTGTTGAGAAAGTATATAGATGTGTATTGTACTTCAGTTCTTTCTAATGTTTTGCAGGTATTTTTCCTCCTTCTTCTCATCTTGCTCTATATGTGTAACAGAGAGTTTAAATGGGATCCACGCATGCATATAGGGAGAGAGAGACAAGAAGTGTCTTGCATCTACACTTTAGAGCTTCGATAGCAAAGACATGCCGCCATTGAGTCTCATATTTTCATAAGGATCTATTATTTCTCTGTATTTTGCTAAAGTGCATTCAGTGTCAGGTAGAGAATGGCGCTGGCGGCTATCGGATTCTTATGACTCACACAGTCTAGAAGAGAGAAAATGAAAGGAGACTTTTCTCCCTTCTCCATGTGTCCTCGACTCCTCTGTTTATGTGACAGATGAAGGGCTGGCGGCTCACGTGCAAAGATCTGATGTCCGTCGCACAGACAGAGTTAGCGCAGCTCTGGCCACGGCCGCTGGCGGCGTGGTCTAACAGGGCAGAGATAGAGGAAGAGAGAGAGTGTCCTCATTTAGCGCAAAAGTACAAAGACTCGAGAGCATTTTTGATTCTCCATAAAGATAGAGTAGAGAGAGTGACTTTAATCACCCCCCTCCCAGCTTCTGTTGGTAGGCGGCTCTGACGGCGCGTGACGGGATAGAGAGAGATCGTGCAATTGATAGCGCCACATGAGAGAGAGAGCAGAGAGATGAGATCTCTGATACTGTGTTCAAGAGATAATTAAAATAAAACAAAAAGTTATCCTCTAGGCTCCTCCCTCCACAGACGTTGCACGCGGCGGTGTCGTAGAGAGAGAGAGAGAAAGAGAGAGAGAGGTAGAGAGATTAGCGAGAGCAAGAGAGAATTAATAATTAAATTCATTTTAAATCATCTATAAGTAATTAACTTAACTAGAAGTTAATTAATTTATTTTCTATTTAATGAATAATATAAAAGTGAATGAATGTATGAATGTATGTGAATAAGGGTTTGTGGACTTATGTATGTGTGTGATATTGTTTTCATATGCATGAGTGCATGTATATGTCATGTGCATGTGAGTGTGTATTATCATAAGTATAAGTTTATTAATGTGAGTTAGTATGTGTATGTATTAGCATATATTAGCATTATTAAAAGCATGCATGTAAAATGCATTAGTATGCATGTGAAATGTATGTAAATGAATATATTAACATGAGTGTGAATGTATGCATTATATATGAATGCTTTAGTGTATGCATGAGTATATG
Source organism: Ceratopteris richardii (assembly GCA_020310875.1). NCBI lineage: Eukaryota > Viridiplantae > Streptophyta > Polypodiopsida > Polypodiales > Pteridaceae > Ceratopteris > Ceratopteris richardii. The sequence goes on from CM035419.1 coordinate 41,305,403, forward strand.
CTTTAATGTATGTGAATTATGTCTTTTATGTTTCTCAATGATTTTTTGAAACTTTACTTACCTTTCTAATGTTTTGCAGACAAACTTAAAGAGCAGTTGAAGTAAAGAGATCTGCGAAGTGAAGTGAAGTGACAGATTGAAGACAATCCATCTTCCTTATATTTTCATTTAGCCATTTACCCATTTGTTTTAGACATTTATCCTATCATTTAGACCTTACATTTGTATTAGAGAAATTGATTTAATCCATTAGCTTTTTCAACTCATTTGTTCAAACAGAGTTAGTATTAATATTATATTCCATTGATTTCTTTTACGTCTTCTGAGCTATTCCATGAGTCTGAGCATAGTATTCCTTATGGTTCTTAGGTGCATAAAAATATTAAAGTGTTTCTTATAAGTTGACTTTAGTTTGCATTTAAATATGTAATTTAACTTTTTTAGCATTAAAACCCTTGTGTTTTTCATAAGCCTCAGTCTGCTACAGACACCCTGCGTGTGCCGAATGATTTTGGCGGATGACTTGATCCACCATTCGAGCATCTCCACGACTCGACATTGGTGAACCCGACATGAACATCGGCGTGCGACTCAGTCAGAGATTTCCAATTACATTGCATATGCATATGTTCGATTCTGTATTATTGCAGTAGCATCTTCGTCCATGGGAGTTGTGGCTATCTCATAAAACTTGCAATCTTCTCAGTGTCGAGGGCTATTCTGTTGATCTGAGTGCCTCCACAAAGATTGGCAAGTAGGTGAACCTCCTCTCGCCACCCCTCTTATCAACAATTGAAGAACAAATGTTTGCACTCATTCTAGCAAAAGATGTATTTAAGCTTTGATTAAAAACAATAAATGTATTAAATTTTCACAAAGCACTATTTTGAGCCTCTGCTTCGAGTCATTGGTATAATTTCTTTTACTCTCAAATTCTTGCGTGCAAAATTTTGTTTAAGGGTAAATTATTGGTATAGGTTTAATTGCAACATATTAGCATATTTTAAACTTATCAAACTGGACTCTAACAAAATTTCAAAATTAGTAGCTGAGCATAAGGAAAGAGTAACGAAAGAAGTTCAGGATATTGTTAAGATTGTTCAAGCTAGATCAAATCAAACTACAAAAATGGATGAACTATTTCAAAATATGATGCATGAGATGCAGGTCAAAAAGTAGTTGAAACATTATTAAAGGATAAAGGGAAGTTCACTGGTATGAATGTTACAAATTATTTAGACACATTTGAGGAATTAGCCAAGTTACATAGTTTGCTTGATATGAAATGGAAATCATATTTAGGTAGACTTGCCATAAGCACGGTTAAGGCTATTATGGAACTACATGACAATAAGGAATGGGATGAGTTTTGAAAGGAGTTACATAAGGAATTTTACTTAGAGGACTATAGTCAATACAGGAGAGAGGGATTTATGAAATGGATTAGCTCTCTTAAGCCTCACATTTCTTTAACTCAACTCCATAGCAAATTTATGAAAAGATTCTCTCAGTTACCTGAACAGGATAGGGTTGCCCTTACCCTAGATATCGTTTTATATTTTCTTAAAATCTTGATTCCTTATATAAGGGTAGAGGTTGAGCGTAAACTTATTTTCTTTTGAAGATTTGAAAAGGTTCTTGTATATAACATCTATCTAGGATGTTCAAGTTAGTTATCTAATTCTAACCGGCTAACCCTGGTCTTTTGCAAAAGGAATCAGATACCATGTCTGAGCCTATTCCAAAATTTTTGAAAAGCAGAAAGAAATAACTAAAACTCTGTACAACCAATTCGTACTTCGAAGATACGTAAATTTACTATGAGTCAAAAGCTAGATGACCAAAGACTTTAACTTTTCAAAGATCTATTTCAACAGAGTATTGAAGCATTGTTTTTATCTTTAAGAGAAATAAGCTAGATTCTCAAAAAGATTCAAAGAAAATAAAAAACATAATCCAACCACAAGATACTAGTGTGGTAAGCAACATCAGTGTGTCGACCCACTGAGGTTTTGTTGATGATTTTTGTCTTCAGATAATGCTTCACTTGAGACTAAGTTCAGTTACATTCAGTCTTTTTGACTCCTAATCGTGAATGCAATTCTTGTGCATTTCTTTGAGTCAGAAGAGTGAATTTACCAAGTTACATTAGAAACTTGATGCTTGACTTAGTCAATTAAATCTTTAGTTGAAAAGATCAACTCAAAATCAAAGTCCAACTTCTTTCAGAATTTTATCAAATATTTCTTATCAATAACACTTAAGCTTGAAGTGTTCTAAGAAGATCTTGGAAGTTACTTACTTCATATCTTCAGTTTCCTTGATCTTGAAATCGTCTTGAAGTATCTTGAGATTCTTCTTGAATTTAAACTCCTTCTTTGAAGTTTTAATTCCCTTGACGATCAAACCTAACTTCAAGATCCAAACGAAGACTAAAAGATAATCATCATCTCACAGTCCGATGTCCCATACCATCTTTCCTACATCAATCTGAGTATAAAATCTGGTGTCCCATACCACCCTATTTTATACTCACACTGACATGTGAATAAATTTTATTCTAAAGTCTACAACATCTCTTTGATAGAGAACCTTCTAGCTTCAATTCTTGACAAGAATTTTGCAATTTTAGGCACTATCTCTATCTAGGTTTTAATCCCTTGACATGATCATTTCACGCTCTTGTGCTTAACCTTGGGAACTTGAAAACCTATAATAGAATATCTGCAATCCTTTTTGCTAGGATTTTTAAATAAAAACCAATCAGAATTCCAAGTTCTTGAATTTCTCAAATTCAAGTTCAATTGGCTATTCTTGACCAATTTTGTAGCGACAAGAGCTTTTGACTTCTTGTCTTTAGATTCCTTTCTACTAATGCTTTGGCCAGGACTTTATAGGAATCTCTCTACTGCTTAAGTCTAAGCATCCGCTCATGCTTTCTAGATTTGTACCAAAATCCCTCTAAGGATATGTAAACATTTATGTTTTACCTTCCACAGACTTAAGTACCGTTTGCACGGTTGCAGACTACATTTTTGGAATTCCTTCACTCTGTTCATACTTGGAACAACTTACTTTTTTCACAATTTCCCATTCGATAAATGGAACTTGAGTGAATAATTCCTAACGGAATTTTTACTGCCAATTCTTGGTGCAATCTACAAAGTAGTTCTAATCGCACATTCTTGGACAATCATGGCCAAGTTTTTTTAAGTCTGGTTGATATTTGCGACAAAAATAAAGTCTTAGTCTTTATCTTTAAGATCTCTTAAACTATCTTAAGCTTCTTTGTTTACCTCCAAGATTTTAGAGATCTTTCCCTCAACTTAAGTCCAAGCATTTTCTAATGCTTTTCAGATTCCAAAGCTAAGAATCTTTGATATACCTTAAGGTTATATCACTTATTTGGACTTAAATACCAAAACTGGTGGTTAGGGATTTGCTGGGAACTACTGGCTATAAAACTTCTCTTGAAAGATGCTAGTCTCACATCTGGAGAGATTTTTCTTTCAAAAACTTTTTTGATTCCTACCAAGGAATCAAGTAATACTAAGCTAGTGATTCATCTTGGAATCTTTTGCTTTCCACTCCAATGATTCATCTTGGAATCTACTCCTTTACTGGAAAGATCTTCAAGTGGAATTCTAGACTCTTGGATAAGACTTGTGGACTTGTACAGCGTCGGAGTGGTTATCGGGCATGACTAGAAATCATGTGGGCTCTGCAGCGGCAAATTCAAATGAAAATAACTTCATCCAGCGAACCATAATCACGTCGACGGCTTGGTTCCTTGGCTAACGGAAAACCTCAGGAACCAATAGGACACGGGTTCAAATCTGAATCGGACGGCCGTTAAGATATTCTTCTTTTTTGCTATGTTGTAATCCATTTCTACAGCGGAAACTTAAAATCAGCGCCTGCTGAGATACACACATCGCTTGACTTCATGGATAAGACAACGAATCCCCTACGGCTGGTATTGGGTTACAATCTTCTCGTTGTCTCCCTTTGATGTTGATAAAAGAGGCTTTTAGCAGCGCCATAGAAGACAATGATAAATAATCAATTGTAGGACAATTGATCATACAAGGATGTTGCCTACTTGGATAAGTGAGAGTCTCAAGATCTGATAGGTCACAGGATCAAATCTCATCCCTGGGCACAACAGAAAATGACTCCACCTTTTGCAACCTCCTCCTTGCCCACCAAAAGGATTTCGGATGGTGCTTCAGCACACTCGCGAGTAGAACTTCGATGTTTGTTGGAGAGCTATGCACGCCAAAATGCGATGAGCAAGAAGATATAGAAAGAGCTATAGAGAGTGCTCTAATACCAATGCAAGAGAACAAGGATTACGACCACCATGTGCTTGAGAGATGACTCTCCTCCCAACCAAATGCCTCTATATATAGCTCTCTCCGGGGGACTGCCTTCTTGGGTAGGTGGATACTAACCATCCAAGTGTCAGCCATGTAACTACATGTGCGCCAAGTGTCCCATTAACTTGAGTTAACTCAAGTGGATGCTTCTAGAAGGCTCTAGATTTCTTTGGGCAAAATACTCTTCCCATGTCCCCCATGGGGATTGAACCCAAGACCTCCTCCTTCACATCCTTGAGACTTTACTAAGCTAAGTGGATCACTTGTTCACAAGACCACAAGACCTCCTAGTAAGTCTAAACTCGAGATCTTTGGTCATACACACGGATGACCAAACGGTATCTGATTTCAGATCCGTCTGAACCGACCAGACCCCCTAGATCATAAACTTACTTTATTACAAGAACAAAGACTTGTAATTGATATTGACAAAAAATTGTGCGACTATAGAACAAATTTACCCTTAGCTGCAAATTGGGGAAAGGGAGGGATGCAGAAGCTTTACGAAAACCTTTCCGATCTAAGAAAACATCTTCTGCTGTTAAACTAGAATACATAGATGGTGACTCTGATTCTGAGAAAACAAGAGAAACGAGGAACTACTCAATTGAAGCTTTAATAAAGGCTAGAGATGACATTATGTAGAAAACTGCATGGAACTCTCCTATCGATCAATTCTCGATATATTCGCATATTGCGAATGTTGAAGAGAAGATAAAGAGGGATGATGAGCAAGAAACAAATGAATCAGGCAGACGAATGACTAGAAGTAAAATGAGAGATGAGCTGAGGCCTAAGAAAGTTCAATTTGAACAAGTTGAAAGTTCTAAAACAAATGAACAACGAAGAAATGAAATTAAGGAGGGTAAAAAACCTGTGATTAATGATCCAATTCAAACACCAAATAAAGTAGAGGAAAGACCTAGAACTGAAAAACAACCTGAAGAGAAACAAGAGAAGAAATAGAAAAGAGTTCCAAAAGCTATTCTTATTTCAGAATTAGAACAAAAAGTTGATTCAAAGGAAATATTTTATGACATTTTATTAAAAAGTGCACAATGACATTAGAACAAATCTTTTCAATGACAAAAATTAAATTTAAAGAAAATTTTATTAAACTAATTAAAAGGAAGAGATTCCCTCTTTCACAAGAGGTAGAGATGCAGGATGTTGCCGATGTAACTCAGTTAATTCATGAATCTCTTTCTTCTGACTCAGAGGATGAAGAAAAAAATACTTGTAATGTTAACAAATATTTCTTAGGGCCGATTGTACCAGATGGTGAAACCAAAAACTTAGATAGTGATTTTAGAAAAAGTTTTTTGGCGAGAGGCACACCTGAGATAAAAATTAGCTTAGGTGATCAGAAGAAATCATATTCTGCTTTAGCCCTAATTGATTATGGATATAAAATCAATGTGATTTCGAAAGAATTATATGATAAGTTTAAATGGCCTATTGATAAGAATCACAGCTGGATAATGCGAACTGTGGATAATGGTTGTGGATCACTCCTAGGAGCATGTGCTAACATACCTCTAATGATAGGTGGAATCTTTGAGACATTCCACTTTTTCATTCAGGACAACTGCTCTTATGAAATCATCTTAGGTCAACCATTTATATGTTAAGCTAGAATGGAGCCTAAAGTAATGGATGACGGCTCAGCGTACGCAAGAATTAGATCTAAAGATGATCTACAATCACTCCAAGTTATGATAGTCAATCCTAACCATGTACAAAATAGGGAGCAAATTAGAAAGATGCCCATCCGTTCTCATGAAAAGAAACGTGAAGATCATATGCCTCTTTGTGAGTTCGGAACTTATTATGATCAAAATTTTGCCTAGATGCCACTGTTGAGCGAGACAATGGTGATTCTTGGTTTGATGTCTCGCACCCATCTGTAGATACTTTAGATAGTTTTTCATTATATTTCCCTTCATCATATTTGCAATTCAGTCATTATAAACAAATTCCTAAAAAAAGTATAAAACATTATGAAAAATTTTATAAAGATAAGGGACTCATTTCTTCTAATGAACATATTGAAAATGTAATTGAAACTTTACCTTTTAACTCATTGTTTGAAGAACTTCAAAATATTTTGCATGAAACAGAAACTTTTAGATTTGTACTATTAAATTCTATTGAAGAATATGATCTTATTATTAAATTTGTTATGAGTGAAGAAAGTAACGAAGCGAAAGTAAATACAAAATATAAAACTGTTGATAAAAAAATTAAACTGATTGCCCAACCTTTACCAAGAGAGAGTGCAGAGAAGTTTAGGAAAGTTTCAAAAGATCCTCATTTAAGAGAGCGCACAAATATAGGTCATACCTTTATAGATGAAACTTTAAAACTAATCAAGATAGGAAATGATGATAATACCCGTTGAACGAGATTTTTTTCAAAGAGTGATAAGAAAGCATGGAAAGGCGTTTTCTTTACATCCCCATGAGATAGCAGACCCACAAATTGTTCCACCAATGATTATCTTTACTGTGCCTCACATTCCATGGAATCTTTGTTCCATACCTGTTTCGAAGCCCATTTACCTGAGTTAATGAGGCTTCTCAAGGAAAAGATTCAGATGCGAATTCTTGAGCCCTCGTCTACACCCTACTCAGATAGGTGGTTTACTGTTCCAAAGAAAAATGGCAAGTTATGATTCATACAAGATCTACAACCCGTAAATAAGGTTACTATTAGGAATGTAGATACTGGCCCCATTATAGGAGAATTCGCTGAAGCCTTTGCTGGTCATGCCATTTACTCAATGGGAGACTTGTATTCTGGCTATGATCAATTTCAGCTTGCTATTGAAAGTAGAGACATTACGACCATGAAAACTCCTTTAGGCTTAGTTTGCATGTGCACTTTGCTGCAAGGAGCTACTAATTCAGTAGCACATATGATGAATGCCATGAATTCTGTATTACATGACTTCATTCCTAATATAGCCATGCCATTTATAGATGATATTCCTATTAAAGGATGTATTGAGAGTGCGAAAGATGAAACTTTAGATTCTTCTGGTTGTAGGAAATTTGTTGTAGACCATATCTCTGACTGTAAAAAGATTTTCCAGAGATTTGAAGAGGTTGGTCTCACATTCTCCATTGAGAAATCTGTTTTGGTGTCAATGAGGTACTTATAGTTGGCCATTTATCTGGACATTACGGTCGGAGGTCACATCCACCTAAGGTTGACGCCATAAAAAAGATTTTTGAGACATGTAGCAATATTAGTGAGGTAAGATGATTTCTTGGTGCTTATGTGTTTTATTCCATTTTGATTCCACACTATGCACATGTTGCTAACTGTCTTTATGCTTTGCTAAGGAAGAATCGAAAGTTTCTTTGGACTGAAGAACACTCAAAAGCTATGAAAAAGTTAAAGAAATTACTTCTTGAACCTCCTCTTTTAAAACGAGTAGATTATTCTGATCAAAAACCTATTATTTTAACTATTGATACAAGTCCCATAGCTATAGGATAGGTTATTGGTCAGGACGATGACGAGGGTAAAAGGTATGCTATGAGATTTGGAGCTAAGATTTTAAATGGTACGCAAATAAACTATCTGTAAATTAAATGAGAACTCTAGGGTTTAGTCACGACATTAAAATCGGATAAAGAATATTTTATAGGAGCAAACGTAATTGTTGAGACAGATTGCCTACCTCTGATGGGAATGATTACAAATTGTTCATCACCCGACATTGCCATGCTTAGATGGATTTCATACATCAAGTTTATAAATCCTATTTTAATTCATATTGCATGAAAATCTAATTCTGTTGCTGATATGCTTTCTTGTGCTAGGTTTGATGATATTTGTATATGTGTAGAAGCATATTGTTGCATGATTCTTATCCATGAGAACCTAGGTCTTTCTTGTACATGCATCTAGATCCTTAGCTCGGATTAAGGGGTTAAGCGTTTCCCCTTCAAAACAAAAAAAATGCAAATGTAAAAAAAAAATAAAAAAAAAGAAAAAAAGAAAAAGAAAAATAGAAAAGAAAAAGAATATTGATATGGAAGTTATACCTTCTTTCACCCCAAAAAGATATTTACACTTCCAATGGGTTAATGCTAGGGTTTATTTAAATACCAATGGGTTAATGATAGGGTTCAATAGGATTTTTAATGGGTTTAAAAAGGGTTTTAGGGGGTTTTAGTATGTTTCAAGGGTTAAAACAATTGGTATTTAATTAAATTAACCTATAAATTGAATATTGATTTATTAAAAATTAAAATATGATTTAATTAGTTAATTAATTTATGTGTGTGAATTTAAATACTAAGGTTCTTAATTATTAAACCCTTAAACTAAGCTTAAATCAAAGGAATTATTTAATTATGAATAATTAGACTAATTAAATTAAAATGATAGTTTAAATAGATAAATTATGAGTGGTGTATGTGAGTAGCATTTAAAGTGTGGTGTGAATTAAGTGTGCAATTAAAGTTAATAAAGTGAATAGTTAAAGGTGAGGTGAATGAGTGTGTGTGTGTGTAAAGAGTGGTATAAGTAGAGTATGGATTTGAAGTGTGTGGAAAGTCAATGAAAAGTGTGGTGAGTGTTGATGAGTTAAAGTGTGGTTGAGGACATAAAGAAAAATCAAAAGTGTGGTTTACGAATGTGTTGAGAAAGTATATAGATGTCTATTATACTTCAGTTCTTCCTAATGTTTTGCAGGTATTTTTCCTCTTTCTTCTTCTCATCTTTCTCTATATGTGTAGGAGAGAGTTTAAGTGGGATCCACGCATGCATATAGGGAGGGAGACAAGAAGTGTCTTGCATCTACACTTTAGAGCTTCGATAACAGAGACATGCCACAATTGAGTCTCAGACTTTCTATTATTTCTCTACATTTTGATAAAGTGCATTCAGTGTCAAGTAGAGAATGGCGCTAGCGGCTGTCGAATTCTTATGACTCACAGAGTCTAGAAGAGAGAAAAGGAAAAGAGACTTTTCTCCCTTCTCCACTTGTCCTCGACTCCTCTATTTATGTGACAGATGAAGGGCTGGCGGCTCATGTACAGAGAGCTGACGTCCGTCGCACACACAGAGTTAGCGTAGCTCTGGCGGCATGGTCTAACAGGGCAGAGATAGAGGAAGAGAGAGAGTGTCCTCATTTAGTGCAAAAGTACAGAGAGAGCATTTCTGAGTCTCCATAAAGATAGAGTAGAGAGAGTGAATTTAATCACTCCCCCGTCCCAGCTTCTATTGGTAGGTGGCTCTGATGACGCGTGACGGGATAGAGAGAGATAGTGCAACTGAGGACCCCACGTGAGAGAGAGCAGAGAGATGAGTTCTCCTCCACAGATGCTGCGCACGGCAGCACCGTAGAGAGAGAGAGGGAGAGAGAGAGAGAAAGAGAGAGAGAGATAGAGATAGAGAGAGAGAGATTAGTGAGAGCAAGAGAGAATTAATAGTTAAATTCATTTTGAATCATCTATAAGTAATTAACTTAACTAGTAGTTAATTAATTTATTTTCTACTTAATAAATAATATAAAAGTGAATGAATGTATGAATGTATATGAATAACAGCTTATGGACTTATGTATGTGTGTGATATTGTTTTCATATGCATGAGTGCATGTATATGTCATGTGCATGTGAGTGTGTATTATCATAAGTATAAGTTTATTAATGTGAGTTAGTATGTGTATGTATTAGCATATGTTAGCATTATTAAAAGCATGCATGTAAAATGCATTAGTATGCATGAGAAATGTATGTAAATGAATATATTAACATGAGTGTGAATGTATGCATTAGATGTGAATGCTTTAATGTATGCATGAGTATATGCTTTAATGTATGTGAATTATGTCTTTTATGTTTCTCAATGATTTCTTGAAACTTTACTTACATTTCTAATGTTTTGCAAACAAACTTAAAGAGCAGTTGAAGTAAAGAGATCTGTGAAGTGAAGTGAAGTCACAGTTTGAAGACAATCCATCTTCCTTATATTTTATCCATTTACCCATTTGTTTTAGACATTTATCCTATCATTTAGACCTTACATTTGTATTAGAGAAATTGATTTAATCAATTAGCTTTTTCAACTCATTTGTTCAAACAGACTTAGCATTAATATTATATTCCATTCATTTCTTTGATGTCTTCTGAGCTATTCCATGAGTCTGAGCATAGTATTCCTTATGGTTCTTAAGTGCATAAAATATTAAAGTATTTTTTATAAGTTGACTTTAGTTTCCATTTAAATAGGTAATTTAACTTGTTTAGCATTAAGACCCTTGTGTTTTTCATAAGCCTGAGTGCACTACAGACACCCTGCATGTGCCGAACGATTTTGGCGGATGACTTGATCCACCATCCGAGCATCTCCATGACCCAACATCGTATTGTGGTGAATAGCGGTATCCTATCGTGGCAATAGTGGTATCCCCTAGTGTAGTATCGCTAGAGTGGTATCATCTAGAACATTCTGAGCATTTTTTTAAGGGTAAAATTTGAGGCAATTGAGGAGATTAGGGGATCGAGAGGAACCAAAATAGCCACAAGAGGGTGGATGAACTTAAGATTAGGACGGGTGCTCAGTAGCCAAACAAGTGTTATTTCATTGGTAGGAAGTGCAACTCAGGCCAATCACCGTTCTATCTATTCCGATACCTCTAGTGATTCAGAGGAGGAGAGACCCATGGCTTCTGAAGACATACAAGGTCCTGTTCACAGCAGAAACTTCATGTCCACGGTGGAGGGGGAATACCGTACCTCTCTACAATATGTGTCTACGAATTCCCAGGAGATTCCCATCCTCCTGGATGTGTTAAATAGATCAGTTTCCAGGATGGTAACTTCCACCGATTGCGCAATTGTGCCTAGACCAGCCCTCAAGTATGAAGGAGGATCATACATGGATAAGTTGGGTCACATCTAAGTAGTGACAGAACACCCAGATCTGATCAATGAGAGAGGAGGATTAGAAGGGCAAGAAAATTCAGGAAGATCGGACCCTGAAGAGTTGGTAACCAGTCTCAGAGGTAAATCAATAGTGACTCGAGTCTTGAGAGGGGATTTGATACCTCAAGAGAATTACCTCTTAGATGTCTATTTGATCCATGGATCAGACTTGCTATTACAAATTGACTCACCTACATGTGGACAAGAAGAAAGTCCAATGACCTTTTACGAGTTAAAAGATCCTGAAGACGAGTCTAGAATCACCTACCTAGACAAGAACCAAAGAAGGTATTGGCTTGTTGATTCCATAGATAGGGCTTGACTGAAGTATATGGGGTTGTCTATATTCCCTCAGCAAGAGCAAGAACCTACCTCTCAGAACCCCTTTAGGACACAACAGGAGTCAGAGCATACAATGTCGAGACAAACAAGCCATCAAAGCGTTCTAAACCGAACCCACATGCAATTTACAACACCCTGAATGCAAGCACACAATCAAACACACCCTAGATTAGGCAACCTACACTGACCACCAGTGAGACCAAGACCACCACTAGGAGTGCAACCTGGAATATCCCCAATTAGACTAGCAATTCTTGTAATGCCGAGACAACCAGAACCCATAATAAGATTAAGACCGATTCGAGTGGCTTAGTGTATGAGAAATCATTATGACAAGATGGGAGAACCTTATAAACACATAGCTGAATTTAAACAAGTTTTAATAGATGAACAAGTGGATGATTTCTTGGTGCAGTATGAGTCCGTTCGACTCACTCTCACAGGAACGGCTTTGCCCTAGTTCCAGCCACATGATCCCAATCAATTTGCAAATATTGAGCAATTCTTGCAAGAATTCATAGGGGAATTCACCAAGAGAGGGAGTAAACACAATTCTTCATCATTAATCCATAGCTTCAAACAAATCCCCAATGAAACTGGGAAAACAACTGCCATAAGTATGTCGATAGATGCCTAGTAGCAGAAAGACCCACACAACAAAAAATGATATCATTAGTCTTGGATGGACTAACGAACGAGAATCTAAGAACTTAAGACCTATAGTTTTCACTAGAGCATTTTCTAAATGGGGTATTGATTTCATAGGACCATTAACCCACCAGCCAAAGGATCACATGTAGAATACATAATAGTAGCTATAGATTACCTGACTAAATGGGTAGAGGCTAAGGCTACTAGAAGAAATGATGCTCAAACCACAACTAAGTTCCTTTTTCAGCATATCTTCACTTGATTTGGACTACCTATAGAAGTAGTGAGCGATAAAGGAACACATTTCATTAATGAAGTGATAGAATCATTAATGAATGAATTCTTAGTGATCCATAAAAAATCAGCCCCTTATCATCCTCAAGCCAATGGGCAAGCTAAAAGTTCCAATAAGGTGTTGTGTATTGTATTGATGAAGATAGTCAATAGTGGAAGGTCAAATTGGGACAAACAATTACATCATGCAATTTGGGGCTTCCGTGTTGCCTGCAAGACAGCCATTGGAAAAACCGAGTGTATGGACAAAACACAATCTTTTCAATTGATTTTTTAGTACCTACTTTGAGAGTGGCACAACAGTATGAATGGATGGGGCATGAATTATCCAAACAACTAGACCAAATTGAGAAGCTACATGAGACTAGAATACAAGATGTTGCAAGAATTGATGCAGCCAAGAGAAGAGAAAAGGCATATTATGATGCGCACATCAAAGATTAAGGACCAAAAGAAAGAGATTTAGTTCTTGTCTACACCTTGAAGCAGCATGCCAAGAAGCTACAAAAAGGTGGATATGGACCTCTAATAATCAATAGGATTTCAACGAGTGGATCAATTAATCTAGCGAATGTGGATGGAGATGTTCTTCCTAATTACATTAGTGGATGTCGAGTAAAATGTTACATGGAACCATTGACAAACCCAATGTTAGCAAGACTCGTAGGTGCACAAAATAGAAAAAGAGAGGTAGAGAGGATTAGAGAGGAAGCGAGGCAAGAGGCCCTAGAGCATATCAAGAAATGGAAAGAGTGGATAAGACAAAGGGATGAACAGTATCTACAAGGAAAAGAGCCTATTCCCATGGCCAACTATCAAGTTCACCAGTCCAACACGAACAATATTAGCAAATCCCAGCCGTACTTAAACCTAGGGAATGGAACAAGAGAGTACAAGCTAATAGATGCCTTGATAGACTCGGGAGTAGCACTGAGTTGCATACGACGTACAATCATCAAGAAACTTCAAACAACATATCATCTACTAGAGCACATATAATAGGTGTGGGAGGTCAAGTTATAGAATGCATTGGAGAAGCTATAGTATCCCTCCACCTAGGAAATTCAACTATGGAACAATGAGTCTTAGTGTGTAAAGATGAGGATCTAATAGAGCATCTGATCCTAGGGCAAGACTGGATCATTGAAAATGAGGTGTGCATTCACCTAGCTCAAGGATACATCACAACCAAGATAGGGCACAAGGAATTCTTTAGTCTATTAGAAGAGAAATCCTCGCATAGATAGGACATCATCAAGAATGAGAAGCCAATCCTTGAAAAAGACTTAGTAAATGACTCCATCACAAACCAACCAAAAGAAGGTTTGACGGAAGAAAGGACTTCAAGTCCCAATGGACCAGAGGAGAAAGTGGATTCAGAAACAAAGAGAAACGGTGAGCACACTACTCCTAAAGTCAACTACAACAAAGGGAGATTGCCAATATGAAAGTCCAATATCAGATTCTCCCAATCAGAAGGTGCCAACCTACAATGGGTTCACAAGGATCGAGTGAAGGAAGAGGCAAAGTCAATATCAATACCGGTCACTCATTTGAAGGAGGGAACAAATAACAACGGATCCTCTTCATTACAAGCGGGCAAAAATGACTTTTGAGAGTTTGGCTTCCAAAGTCATTGATAGAAGCCCACAAAACAAGGCAACACATATGGATTCCAAAGAAGGTCAGATAGATGGTGAATAAAGAGATAAACAAGTAGGAAGAAATATTATATCGACAAAACGAGGCCATTCAGCCAAACAAGACTAACCAAAGGTACCGAAAAAGCAGGACCCCAACCAATCAGCCTTCAAAAGAGAATGGGACTAGACTGAGAACTCGACAAAACATAGATAGGACGAGACCTTACACATCAACCACAAAATGGATATGGAGATCCAAGAGGCACTAGGAATCAAAACAACAGAACCAAAAAGCTTCCAATTGCACACATGACACATCAAATGCACCTAAATAATACATAATAGGGCCACATTACAAGGCCATGCATTCAGCACATGATGTACATAACAAAATTAGTGGTGCACATTCCCCACTTGGGGACAAGTCATAGCTTCGACTTCCATAGGAATGGACATACTATGTAAATAAGTAAATGCTTTGGCTACACTAATTCTTGTTTCCTTTTCAGGAATGAAAATAAATTATATATATATATATGGTAAGAGATCTTAATTATGCAAGCAAGGGGGAACGGAGTGACACAACGAACAAAACGTCATTACAACACACATCACTAAGGACATGTCTTTTAATCGAAGTTAATGCTCTTTTCATTACAAGTGTAGATGACTTTTGGCGACTCTGAAGCAACCATTCAGGAGGAAGTTGTTGGGGGATTCTTGGAAAAGAAGGGATTTGAGTGTTTATAGGAGAAAAGGAAAAAAAAAGAGAAGAAAGATACACACTAGAAGCCTCTGTCGATTGATTATAATAAGACAAATACAATGTGAAGCATAATGCAATCCAATGCTTCTGTGCAAAATCCCATAGAGTGCTCAATTACAAAATACCAAATACCCAAGAGACTTGTTGCTGCCGGCCTGCTTTGCACCAAACCTCCACCTTCTCCAAGCCTGCAGTTGTGCACACCTTGCACCAAGCATCCACTAAGGGGGAGGGATGGATACCTTCTATCAGCATTCACACACCTCACTGAGACCTTTGGATCCTTGGGGGACTAGCTTAGCACTCCTCTACACACTTCCTTGGTCACTCTTCATGCACACCTTGCACTTCACTTCTCTGCGTCGCACATAGTCTGTCTCTTGCACTTCTCTCTCTGGCTTCACTTAGACTATGCTCACTCTTGCTTACACTTAGAGTAGTCCAAGAATAGTCCTTGCCTTCAATTGAGTGTCGATTCATGTATGCTCCTAACTGCAAGAGTACCTTGGTGCTCACTTTGATGTCCCAAGATTTTCTTTACAAGTGGCAGCCAATGACTCCCTGTTTTGTCTTGTAGTGACTTTAGACTAAAACCAAAAATTTTAATGGGGGGGGGCCATACTTTCACTTCTGCATATGCTACCGCTTCACATACCTTCATAGTTTCCTTTTAAGTCTTCACTTTTGCACATAAGGGAGGGTTCACCTGAACCTTCCAAAACACTTTAAGAACACGTTGAACCTTAGAGAAATTAGAGAAATACCTCTATAACCTACAACCCACTTTCTCCAATTTACCCTTTATGGACAATTCATTGTGCACTACATGTACACTTTGACACCTGCACTTTAGCACTTTGACTTTGCACCAGTTGACTTTGACCTTGAGCTTGTTGACTTTGATAAGTTCGACTTTGACCTTTTGACTTTGACTATGATTGACTTTGACTGTGGTTGACTTTGACCAATATGACTTTTATGGGCTCAACAGAAGTACTAGAATTCCCTCTGCAAAGTGTGACTAAAGCAAAAGGTCATTGGTTTAGAGAAGATCAACTAGCAGGGGATTACTTGTTCCTGATGACCATCAAAATTATGGATATGGATCATCAGTTTCCTGTGATGTCCCAAGACTTTAAAGTGGTCCATGAATGCCATCAACAATAGACATTATGAAGAAGGTGGGCATTCACAAGTACTTCGAAATACCAATATACAAACCTGACTTTCAATGATGTACACAAGTTATGAACACCTTGTAGCCTGCTTTGCACAATCCATTGGTGCCTAAAGCTAGACTCCTGGATGCAATAGGCGAGTGGGTCATTATAAAATTCACACATGACCTGATTAAAGAGGCTTTCGGTTGGGAGAAGGATGGGAATACGATATTGAAAGAGGAAAGTCGAGGAGCAAAGAGCAGGACATTCACATATATTAACCGCATTGATATAGAAGAAGAAGTGTGACTCATACATCAGCACTTTTGCTTTCCCAACATGCATAGATACACTGCCCCATACAAGATCATTGTGCAAATGTTGTCGCATGCTATCAAACAAATTGGGAATCAAGTCAATATGACTCCATACATTCAAGAACGGCTGTTCGAGGCAAAGAAGCAGTGGAATCACAAGAAGTTCTTAAATGGAAGCATTGCCTTGACTATATTGATATATCATGACTTGGGCATTAGAAAGCATTTAAAAATAAATGTCGTCATCTGAAGCAATGGCCAAATATGCAAAGGTTGCCACATTCCCTAGGAGAAGAAAGGAGTAAAGATTGTAGAGGAAGTAGAGACAAGCTCCCAACCTAGAATGAGAGGTACCAAGAGGCTAAGGGAAATAATGCAAGCAGAGGTAGAAGTTCCAGCTACAAAGAGGGAACACGTCCTTCCAAGAACGAGACTTGAAGAAAATCCACCCATTATGGAAGAAGAATTAACAAGAGCAATGGAAGCTACCCATCAGTATACCGAAGGACAAATAAACCTCTCAGTACAAGGGCACCACTACCAACAAGCACACCAAGACTCGGAACAAAAAAAGAGGTTGACCAAATTCCACAGATAGAGAGAATTGGGATTGATAAACTCAAGCTCATCATTAGATGCACAAGTAGAACTAGAAACCTCCATGTTGAATGTAGACATTTGAAGTAATTCCAAGGATGATGGACAATGGGAGGAGTTAAATCAAGTGAACAAGGATGAAGACATGGAAGGAATGAAGGCAGATCGAGCGCCAAGAAACTCCATCAAAGACATGACAAGGAAGGAGGCTTCCCAAGAAAGGGTACATGTTATTAAATTGAATGAAGCATCTAATATTCAAATCCAAGAGACTCTACTTGCGAGAGAGTTCCTATTCAAGAACCCTAAGGAAAAGAAAAAGTGGAAAATACACTTGAAGAATCAGAACCCTTTACACCAATAAGGGTAGTGGCTGAACCATCTCTAATGGATTTCACATTTCAAGGGAGTGTCACGAAGACTGTTAATAAGGAAGAAAAAAGAAAAGAACACGAAGTGCAGATCCACATAAGGCAACCACATAATGAAACTATACACGTGGAGGAAGGAAAGTATGTACGAACAGGGGAAGTTCCAAGTATTCCCAAGACATGGTTAAATGTGGATGTCGCTCAACTTAAGCCAGTAGTACAAGACACTCAACAACTAATGCTTGAGGTCAATGCTGATTATGACAAAGCAATGCATGAAAAGAATCAATTGTAAGAAATAGGTGAGAATCTATCTACTCAATTAAGTCAAGCACAAAACATAATAGTAGAGAAAGAAGTAGAAGTCCATGAAACCAAGCATCAATGCAACTCACTAGAAGTGGAGAATCAGAAGCTAAAGGAACAATTGAAAGAACTAGAGAACAAATATGAGGCTAGCAAAACCAAAAAGGAAAGAATGAACACTAGAAGCAAGATCCTGGAGTCTCATATTAAGGTATATATGGACGAAGCAAACAACCTTCGTAACAGGAACAAGGAGCTAATGAGAGCACTGTTATGAATCAACCGATAGAAGCTCCTGAAGTGAAAAAGATAGACACAAAACCATTGGAAGAATGGATAGCAGTGTATGAAGATCAACTGAAGAAAGAGTAGGCTATCATAGCAGAATGGGAGAGACGATATATGGATGACACTAATGCACTCAAGAAGAAGTGGAAAATGGTAGAGAATCAATACTTTGAATAATGCAAGGAAGATGCGAATCAACTCGCTGCTATAGGAGAAGAGTTGCTCAAGAATAAAGAAGTTACAAGAGCAACCGCAGTAATGAAAGAAAAGGACGAACTCATAAAACAATTGCAAGATCAACTAGCAGAGAAGGTAACAGAGGGACACATGTAGTTCCACACTCCACATCGACTACTAAGGAGACTATGGTACGTCCTCTTGCTCCCCCCCTTACATCATTCACTGATAAGGGAGGAAACGGAGACCAACACTGAGAGATACACTCAGGATATTACAGAACTAAGTCGACATTAGCGGGCACTACTAGTGTCCCACCTTATTGAAGATTTTGAGGATCAAGTACTCAAGGTCATGAAGGAAGCAAGGATTGAAAGCAAAAATCTCGAATAGGTAATGAGACCCTTCAATGTACCATATGGATTACTTAGAGAGCAAACGCGACAGTACATAAAGAACACAACAAATAAAGAGCCAGATAACAACCTCCATTTTAGTATGCAAACATTCACCTACACACAAGAGGAATTTGACAATGCTGATCCTATATGGAGGAGGAAAGGTTTAGAGAAAAACCCTATGCTATGGGTACAATGGGAATCATCATCATATATACTCCATATATACCCAGAAGATTCTCCTGGACACAATTTTGGGAAGGAGAGTGCAAAGGAAGCATAAATAATCAGTGGCTTAACTATCCATTACTGCCAAGTCCACCGTGTAATTATCTATCGATCAAAGAATACATGGTTAAAACCATGGAATTTTGGATTCACCGATATGCAACCGTACCAGATATAGCTGTCAAAATGACTAATAAGATTTTGAGTATGTTACTTACAGTCATCAAAGTGTTCCAGCATGCCCAATATACTTTTTTGAACTTCATCGGCATTAATGAGGGATCAGACGCCCTCATTTTTTATCTATCAACTATACCTAGCCGATTAACACTTATGGCTATATACTCAAGGCTATTGTTTTTGCCAAGTACTTACATGCACACTTTTGAAGAGGCATTTTTCACAGGCTTTTTTAAATTAGATTCAGAAAGTTTTGCAAAAATGTCTTCGAACCTTAATGCAAAACTAGTGGCCTATGAGTTAAGTTTTTTTGCGGATCATAGAAAGCATCTAGTTGACGGGATCAAGTCCAACCAATGGAAATAAGTCATGTTCTGTCATGCCAATCTGCTTAATCAATGAGAGCAAAATGTAATCCAGACATGCTCACGTCTCCACAAAAAGCCTGTCGTGGATGACAGAGTTATGGAGGAAGGACATGTGGAAGGGGAATCAAGCAAAAAGAGAAGAAGGAGAAGATCAAAGAATAAAACTGCTCAGTAAGGAATTAATTTTATAAAGGAAAAGAACAACTCTCTACCCAAAGCCCCCCAGGGGCACGCATCAGGCGACAATACCAAAGAACCAGGTCATGAGCAGTGGAATTAAAGAAAGATAAAAATCAAGACATTCCATGGGAGGTTGCACACAAGTTCCTCATCCACCAAGAGCAGGACGTGAAGCGAAACAAGCTGGAAAGAGAGACAACACACGAAGGATTCTTCATCGGATAAGATAATCAATTGTCTGAAGGTCCTAGCTACCTCCTCGTCCACTAGATGCATGTGGTGGAAAGAAATGAATCAGAAGATTCACTTCTTTCCACCGCATGCAGAATGACAAAGAAGATTAAAAAATAGGAACTTTAAAATGTAATGCTCACTTAAAAGAGAGTAGAGGTCAGCAAAGTGAGGCATGTGACAGGAAAGTAGTAGATAGGCTCCAAGCAATACAACAGGTTAGATGTGTGACGACAAAGACATATCAGAAGACCAAAAGCTAGAAAGAGGCAAAAGGTATAAAGTTGAAGAGAGTGACTAAGAACATCACATTCTTAGCCACTAATGGCGTGCATGGCAGCCCGATTTAATGCAGCAACCCAGATTTATGAATGTATGGAATACCAAGGGGATTATAGAAGTAAAGGACTAATTTCGGATAAAGTAACAAATTATGTGATAGTCCTTATCGCTTCTTCGACCACTAGGTGCGTGTATTCAATGCCTTAGACAAGATGCAAACGATAAGCAAAAGCCTGTCAAGGGACGACAGAGACAAAGAGGGGGAGAGTGTTGTAGAGCAAAGAGGCACAAAAGAGGAGCCCCAAAATTTTCAAATTAATGGGCATGTTTTTGTTCTTCAAAATCCTAGAAAATTCCCTCAGATCAATGTAAATGCACTACAGGAGTCCTCTAGATGCATAAACCCAACTCTTTGTAACATAATTCTTGTAAAATAGTAGGAAATTAGAGATTTGCCAATAAAGTGCCGATCACTTGTTTGAAAGGACCATTTTTAGGGCACATGTATATAAGTCACTTTGTGACTCTTTGTAAGGAATTTTTTGCCATTGTGAAGAATGAGAGCTCCAAAATTTTGAACTTGCTTCTTTCCTGCAAATTTTCATCTTCTCTATGATCTTTTATGTGTGTGTGTGTGAAGCTTGGAATGTGTGTGTAGGACTGTTGTCTACTCCTCCCCATCACTTTTGAACTACTGTAGTGTGTGTGTGAGCAAGTACGAGTTGTGGAATGAGTGAAGGTGTTTCCTGCCAAGCACTATTTTGGCCATACCTTGAAGAGCGGTTGTCAAATTCGAGTATAGGACTGTTGTCAAGGAGAGCTCCAAAAATTTCGAACTTGCTTCTTTCTTGTAAATTTTCATCTTCTCTATGATCTTTTATGTGTGTGTGTGTGAAGCTTGGAATGTGTGTGTAGGACTATTGTTTAACCCTCCCCATCACTTTTGAACTACTGTAGTGTGTGTGTGTGTGTGCAAGTACGAGTTGTGGAATGAGTGAAGGTGTTTCATGCCAATCACTATTTTGGCCATAACTTGCAGAGCGGTTGTCAGATGTGTATCGTCAAGAGCTTCAAAATAAACTTGTTATTGGCCATATTCATGAAATAACTTGGAGAAGCTTGTCGAAGGTAGAAAAGTGTGTTTCGAAGCGACGAAGCTTGGTCAAGCCAACCGGCACATGACCAGCCCTTGAGCTTATGGAGACTCAGAAAGACCTTATAGGCATGTGATAAGTGCAAAGAAACACACTATGTACCGTGGAGCATCAAGGAGAATGAGTCGATACAAAACAGATAGGTTCGCGGGTCAACTAGCTCAAAAAACTTACTATCTATGGAAGATACAATGAACTTTAAAATCCCATAGCGACCAGTGTGATTACAGTTAGAAAAAATCCTTTTATGGGAGTGATACACATAGGGTTGAGTGTATGGAATGCACAAAAGTATAAGGAATAAGCAAGATATGCTATAGGAATGAATGAGACATTCACTAGTGGTACTTCCTATTTTTCAGGAATACGTAGAGATTGACCACTTATACCTTTCCAATGAGTTATCTTGCACTCAATTTGGAGCTCTAGAGAGAGAGCAACAGTCTCTGCAAGATTACCGTTGGTGAAGAAGATGATGCAGAAAATTGAAGGGGCAAGACAATGATGGTCACAAGTGTATGTATATTGCTTCCATGTAATGTACAAGTGATTCCAAGTCTTTATATAGACTCTAGGAGTGTTCCACGACTTTTACAACTTGAATTTGAATTCAAATGAAGGTGGGAATGGTTGTTGGAGGGAATCAATTCACTTTCCTACAATTTAGGAAAAGTGAAGATCTACTTTGATCTACTTTTAGGTGATTTGATTTGCTTGATTGAATGCAACTTCAACCACCAAAAATTCGTGGGATTTGGGCTCTATCTTTCTACCTTTACATGTGTAAAGCTCAAGGCTTTTAGAACGGTAAATGAACCATCAAAAAATTCTCAAAAAAATACAATAAATGAGCATATGAAAAAAAACTCTCCAACGGATATTCTTTCCACGCGATAGCCTTTGATGTAGATCAAATCCACCTCAAGCATAGTGTAACCTTGATGTTCCAACAGCTCCTCCTCAAGCTAAAGTATGCTTGAGTCTTCATTCTTTGATAGGTTGAATACCTGCCATAGCTTTGAATCTACAAAGCTTTATTCCATCAAGTGCCTTCGTCATCATATCTGCTACTTGCTTTTCAGTAGGCACAAAAGAAATGTCAATCTCCGTTGCCATGAGCTTCTCCCTGATGAAGTGGTCATGTACTTCTATGTGCTTGGTTCTCACATGGAAAATAGGATTTGCCGCTAGATGCATGGGACTTACATTATCTCCAAATATGCGAGGTTTGGAACTCACAAGTCCCAAATCTATATACAATGCTTTTAACCATATTGCTTCTTGAGTTGTTATGGTCAAGCCTCTGTATTCTGCTTCAGTTGAGGATAAAGCAATTGTTGGTTGCTTCTTGGAACTCCATGACACTAGCTTCGAACCTGCAAATGCTAAGTAACCGGATGTACTTTTTCTATCATCCTTAGGTCCTGCCCAATCTGCATCTGAGTAGATTTTGATATCCAAATCTGAAGAGTAAGGATAGAATATACCTTCGTTGATTGTACCTTTGAGATACTTAAGTACTCTCTTAGCCGCATCCATGTGTGGCCTTCTTGGTGAGTGCATGAACTGACTAAGCACTCCCACACTATATGAGATGTCTGCCCTTGTATGAGTAGCATATATCAAGCTACCTACCAAGCTTTGATATTCTTTAATGTCTTCAATTTTCTCACCTTCATAAACACTAAGTTTATGATTCATCTCCAAAGGTTTACCTGCATGTTTAGTGTTCTCCATTTTGAACTTGAGAAGAAGATCCTGAATGTATCTTCTTTGAGTCAAATACATTCCTTCATTTGTATATATCACCTGCATACCTAGGAAATATGTGAGCTCACCTAGGTCACTGATTTTGAACTCCTCTTGCATGTGTCTCTTGATCCTTTGAATGCCATTTAGATCATCACCTGTCACAATAATATCATCTACATATACACATAGATAGATAACCTCATTGTGATCCCTTTTGATGATTAGAGAAGGATCTGAGCTGCTACCTTTGAACCCTTGATCTTGAAGATATGTAACCAACCTGTAATTCCAAGCTTTAGGAGCTTGTTTCAATCCATACAATGCTTTCTTAAGTCTGCAAACATAAGATGGATGATTAGGGTTTTCAAAACCTGGTGGTTGTGACATGTATACCTCTTCACTTATCCAACCATTTAAGAATGCATTTTTCACATCAAGTTGGAGGAGTCTCGAGTTCCTTGCAGCAGCTACACTTATCAATGTCCTGATTGTAGTCATCTTTGCAAGTGGTGAGAATGTTTCCTCATAGTCTATACCATGAGTTTGTGAGCATCCTTTGGCAACTAATCTTGCCTTGTACCTGCAAACTGATCCATCTGAATTTCTTTTAACTTTATATACCCATCTGCAACCAATTACCTTTTGATTCGGTGACATTGGAACTAAATTCCAAGTGTCCATCTCCTTCAATGCATCTATCTCTTTGTTCATGGATTTTTCCCAATTAGGGTTTCCCTTTGCCTCTTCATAGGTTGAGGGTTCCTTTGAAATAGAGTCTTTTTCCAGGTAGATTGAATGCTTCGTAACAAATGTGGAATCATATGGTTACCTTTCTGGTTGTTTCTTCTCTCTTGCTGATCTTCTAGGTGCTTGTTTGGAGCATTCTCCAACCTCTTGCATCTTTGCTTTTCCTCTTGACTTCCATAGCTTGTAATCCTTTTCTCTTTCATCTTGATTGTCGTCTGTATCGCTTCTTGGATCCTGGACTTGTGTATCATGCTTGCTTCCTATTTGATGAGAGTCATAATCAAGATCATATGGTAGTGTTACCTTTTGTTTGTCTTCATCATACCAAGACCTGTGTTCTTCAAAAACAACATCTCTACTTGTAGTGAATTGCTTGGTTGAAGGATTGAAGAACCTGTAACCCATCTGAGTTGAATCATATCCAATAAACACTGCCTTTGTTGCCCTTTCATCTAGCTTACCTCTTATTTGTGATGGTACATGAACATAAGCTAAACAACCAAAAACCTTGCAATGTCCAAGACTAGGATTTCTTCCATGCCATGCTTCATAAGGAGTCATACCTTGAAGTGATTTGGATGGTAGTCTATGACAAGGTACACAGCAGTTGAAATAGCTTCTGCCCATAGATAATGTGGCAACTTCTTCTGTTCAAGCATTGTTTGGGCTGATCCAACCAATGTCTTGTTTCTCCTCTCTACAATTCCATTTAGTTGAGGAGAGTACGTAGTAGTCACTTCCCTTTTGATACCTTTGTCTTGCAAGAACTCATCAAACTCTTTGGGGAAGTATTCTCCCCCTCCATCAGATCTGAGCTTCTTTAGTGATCTACCTGTATGATTCTCCACATGTGTAAGATACTTCTTGAAGCAATCAAACACTTCATTCTTACTCTTGATAAAGTATAGAATAGTCCATCTACTATGGTCGTCAATAAATGAGACATAATACCTTGATCCTACCAATGAAGGTTCTTGACTTGGCCCCCATACATCTATATGTACTAAGTCCAATAAGTTGTTGTGGATGTAGCCTTTGTGGTTGAATGGTTGTCTTTGTGCCTTCCCAATCTGACATGCATCACACCTGTTGATCATGTGTTTCTTTGATATGTTCGATGTTTAAGCAACGATTCTCTGCTGAGCTATTGTTGATCATAGAGGAGTTCTAACATCACTCTAGGTTAGCAAATTTTGGTGGCATGGTGATTTCCGCAGGTTTGATAAGGTTCGATCCTTCGTCGGGTCATCAGAACACTAGCGCAGTGTATTCCGCTATAAGCAGTGCACCAATTGGTGGTATTATTAACCAGAGCGCACTCGAAGCGTGGCCCACCACCACCAACAGTCCGCTCCCTATGGCTTACTTCTATTGGGTGTTGTACAATGTGTTCATCAAGTGGTATTTCTACCTCAATTTGTGCTAATGAACTAATGATGGTGGGAGAAAGAGGGCGTATCCCAGTCTCCATAGTAGCCACTTTAGAGCTTTGGTCTATTGATTTCCCCATATGTTTTTTCTTTTCGAGTTGAGTTCATAGATTTTCGATCACTGCATCTTTCTCTTTTATTTTTGCATTGGCTTTTGTAAGTGCATCATTACTTTGGAGGTGTTGACTAAGTATAGCTGATAGGTATGCATCCTCATTGCACTATTCTATGATTTTAGCTTTAGCTGTCTTCCATTTACTCCTTAATTCATTTGAGTAATTCATATATTTTAACTCCCACTGTGTTTGCAATTCCTATTCTTGTTTAAGCTGAATAGCATAACTATCCAGCTTTTCTTGTAGTTTCACCATGTCTTCATTGGTGGCTTTAGCCATAGTAATAGGAGTAAAAATGAATTCATTAATTCTTTGTTTTAATTTGGTAGCACATCAACCATATCCATATGTATCTTGATTTGAGTTTCTAGAATTTTGCTTCTACTTATTAATCATACCTTTTCAGCTTCACTTGTCTCATACTTGCATATGATTGCTTTGAGTTGTTCTTTCAATTGCTTGTTTTACTCTATGAGCTTATTGGAATTCTCCATTGCTTCTTTAACTTCATCCTCCTTTTCTAGTGCCTATTGAGATTGTAATACCTATTCAGGCAACACTTCACTTAATATTTTGAAACGACCTCTTTTGATTTGTGCTTGTTCAAAATCCTTATCTCCTTCCATTAAATGTTGTTGGGTTTCCATGGATATTTGTATCATTTGCTTCAGGATAGGTTTAAGCCAGGCCACATCCACAGCCATGTTTGTGGTATGATGGGTTTTCGCCAGTTATCACATGTTTCCCTTTTTCAATATGAAGTGTCTCATTAAACAATTGGAGAATTTGAAGGTGAACATGTTATTCATCCTTGGGTGTGTTTCGTGGTGCTCCAATGGTACATCCATTGGTCAAGGCTCTGCCACCACTCTGATGGGTGCAGTCGACTCTTTTTCAAGAATTTCTTCTTCATGTGGCTCTTCCTTGGGTTGCTTTACTACTTTTTGATCATCAAGGTTAATTTCTATAAATTGAAGCTTCCTTCCTTCATTCATTTGAATGGTGCATGCATGATTATCTCCTTGGTTATCCAATGGTCCTTGCTCAAGTCTCTCTTTGTTTTGTTCATTGCTTGCTACTTCTTGCTGGTCTACCAATTGATTCAATTCATTTCATCCACCCTTATCATTTGTTTCTGTGTGCACATGCACATTCATCTCATAATCCTCTTGCTCTCTAGATGATAAGCATGAATTAACTAATCCCAATTCTCTATATCTATGGAATTTGGTTAATCTTTTTTGGGGTTGACTGTGATGTGCTGCACTTGTTTCATGGTAGTGATGACCTTGTACTAATAAGTTGACTTGTCCTTTGTTGAGAAAAGGGGAGCAACGGACCCTAACCGCCTCACATGGAAGTGAGAGGCTCTTCCAAGAGGAGTTGCAAGAAGTGTAAGCAACGCACACACCCATGTCCATGAACAATGGCACCATGGCCAACGTCAAAGGGAGCAAGGGAGGGCAATGCTCACACACAAGACAACCCCAAGTGCCAAACCCACACACATGGATCAACGCCTAGCACACAAGGAGAAATGTGGAAGCCAAATGAACCGTCTTTCCATTAGCATGGAGGCCAAGGGACCCCTTTTTACAAAATGAGCTTCTCCTTATATAAGAAAGGAGAAGGAATCCGTTGGATGCAAGTGGCCAAAGGCTTCATTAACTACAAATATTCTAAAAATGATAGGTAGTTGGAAAAATCAAAAAGGGAATCTTCCTAGAGAGAGAGAGAGCTTTTGCACGTATCCAAAAGTGAGCTCTCTTTTTGATACTAAGGCAAGAATTCAAAAAGGAGCCTTTTACAAAAATGAAGGGCAAGGTTGAGTTTTTATGGGTTTTCTCACATGAATAAGTAAGAGGGAGTTCCTATGAAGAAACTTATATACAAAAGGAAAAAATGGGAGATTTGAGAGACCATCACAAGGCCTTGAGCCTCAAGTATCCTTAGCTCTGAGGTAGGCCTCCAAGTACTCCATATCTTTCATAGCTTCATGGGTCCTTCATAACTTCAAGGTTCCAACACCCTCCCCCACCTAGTCTTTGTCGTCCTCGACAAAGTTAAGATGAAAGGAACATGCATAGCTGAACGGGATCATGTTGAGTCTTCAATTCTGCAGCAGTTCCAGTCTCAATTTTACAAGGCTGCAAATCTTTTGAATTAGCAAGCCGTCTGCCTTCAAATCTTCATTCCAACAATGCTGAGTGACACAATCCCCGTGGGGGGCAGTCAGCCCAGCCTCCATCCAATGTGCCTTCTCTCAAAGCTCCAATACCTGAAATTTAAACATACACAACAAGTAGACTGAATTTGAAAAGAAGCAGCCACAAAATGTAATTCCATGTTTAGTTTCCACTTCAAGGAACAACTTTCACTTAGGACTTGCTCTTCTAATGAGAAGAGCTCCTGAAAATCTTCTCATCTTTGCGCTCTAAAATATGATGCCAAAATCTGTTATTTCCAAGTGAGTGTGATATATTACATTATATAGCATAAGATGAATATGGATCATGATTTAACATTTTTTCCTGCCATCATTTATACTATGCTTGCATCAACAAGATTAGCATGAGTTTCATGTGTTCACAAAATGATTAGACAATAGTGCAACATTATGACTCTATCAAGCATTCATGAAATTCAAACCAGCTTATCAGAGTTAAGCCTGCAAAGCACAGTTTCAAATCATCTATAGGAGGTAAGAAGGATCAATGCTAAAGTTCTAAATGTGTTGACCTGTAATGCATTAGGAAAAATAAGCCTTAAATGAACGATGTGAAACTAGAGAGTTACTTCCCTAGCAAAAGACAATCGCTCATACAGTGACTTCTCACTTAATTTAAATCCAGGTTTGAAAACTGTCAACCCCCTATGTGCATGTTCACCTGCAAGTATCCTTAAAAAAATACATGCTCACATCATGAAGAACATTTTGCAGTACAAGCATTATGCACCCAACCTAGGAATTTTACTAGAAGCAGCCAATTGCTCTAATAAACAGTAGAATCAAGAGAGATGCATCTTCATGTAGCAAGAGCTGTGCAATCTTGGATCCGATTTTCTATAAGTGGGTTAATGGATACAAAACATCAAGCAATATTCATACCATCGTGACCTTTGTACCACACAAACATATAAGCAATTTAATCATTTCCAAAGAGTATGATAAAAGCATGCAGTAGAAACTCCACAAGACCAGGAAGCACCAACCTCAGTCTTTCAAACCTGCAATACTAAGAGTCAAAGGATATTGAGTTCATATTTAGCAGTTGAAGATAAAATTCACTTCGAAAGATTAGACAAGAAGGACTTAGCAACCCCCAAAAGTTTCTTTAAAACATTTTAGTCACCATA
The DNA here is from genome assembly GCA_020310875.1 of Ceratopteris richardii. NCBI lineage: Eukaryota > Viridiplantae > Streptophyta > Polypodiopsida > Polypodiales > Pteridaceae > Ceratopteris > Ceratopteris richardii. Next base: position 41,334,061 of record CM035419.1, read on the forward strand.
ATGGACAGCTTCCCCAAGGAGAAGAGTTACCAACACTCCAGTCACCTACATTCTTGCAACCCTATGAGAGAATAACCATAATCTGATTATGTGAATAATGGCCTGATTCAACAACACAAGGGTTCAAAAATAGAAATGCTCAGGTTGGACCAAAGAGAATCCATTATGTCTCGATTGCACATATCTTACTACGTGGCCACTCATTCACAAGTGCAAAAAACTCACAGAATACCGCTCAAAGTCCTATGTCACCATGCATTAGATTGGCATGCAAGTTCATTAGCAACATGTTACAATATCTCAGTGAGCATCGAAGAGGTGAAAAGCTTCAATGTGACACCCCTATCTACATGAAAGACATAGGAACCCCAAACCTTAAGAAAACAAGCCCCAATTTATTTTCCACTAGAAGAAAACATTCAAAGCTTAAGATACTGTATTTTGAAACATAACAAATTTTGAACAAAACCTGCAAGTGGTGTAAGGAAGTGTGGACACAATCCCCCTTGGGGCAGTCACACATCCCTAGCCCTTAAGCCTCTCGAGCTTGATGCTTTCCACAAGCGGTTTGAACATGCAAAGATTCCCGTTACATATGTGTGGAGTGAAAAAGAAAGGTCATTATGGGTGCCATTTGAACATCAATAGACATGAGCATGAACAACATAATATTATGATTTCACTTCTCTTTGAACTGTGTAATACAAGAGTCATATTTGTGAACCTTTAGGTGTGGAGATATGAACACATTGCTTACACAAGGATGTGAAAAAACATGACCGAAGTAGTACTCATATCAAGGTCCCCCAAGTGTCGCACAAGTGAGATGCAATGTGAGTGTTGACTATCCTCAACTTTGTCCGCCCATTAAAACTTCTGAAACAGAGATTCTAGATTATGATTCATACTAAATGTCCCCGAACACCACCATGGGAAGGCTTCAATAGCTAATGAGAGGGATCAATATCCCACCATGCATTTAGTCCTGCATGCAATATAATGAAATCAACCTTGTGTGATCAACAAGAAGCAACGAGCATGCACCGTTCAACCAACCAACAGTTTTCGGAAATGATAGGACATGGAATACCTATAGAGTATAACAATAACAATATAGCACTTGATTCAATTTCATATGGAAAATGAGACAGATGAGTATACGAGCAAAACAACTTCCTTTTCAATTTATTCTTAGCATTGCAGGTGGAACAGCTTCAACCTTCCTAGGGAGATTAGCGACATAAGATATTTAGACATTCGAGAAGATTCAACTAGGAACGTTCGGTGCACGCATAAGTAAATGGAAATAGACACAAAAGTGCACAAATGCCTAACCGATGGAGGGAAAATGGCAGAGTCTATAGATTGAGTAGGAAGACGATGAATGGCAAGGAACCAAAGCCATCACGTCTGAACCTATCACGATCCATTATCATTAAGCAAATGAGTGTTCACTTGCCAAACAATCGGAAAGCAAAGGCCAATGGAATCCCTGAAACAGAATTTCGAATAGCACGCAAGGGTAAGTAGGGAGCAGAGGAGAAGAAATGGGCAAGATGGACCCCCAATCTTGTCATCGAAGGAATCTTTGGGTGCAACAATAGATAGGAAAAAGAGACCCCTAAATATTCTCAAGCAACACGCAGAAGGAAGAGGGCACAGAGGTTCTCCCTTTGGAGTTTGCATATCCAAAGGAAAAGTTTATCGACAGACATAACCCATGCTTGGAATCCCATGAAACCGTCTTCGAGATATTGCAGGTCTTACGCGCAGAGCAACAATCTTCGAGAATCCAACACCCACGAGATTCAGACTTCCTCCTGAAGACATTGAGAACCTCAACGCAGCAAGATGGGAAGTCGAAGGCGAGGTGCAAGGAGTAGTAGAAGAGGTAAGGTGAGAGAGCAGAGGAAGAGTCTCCCCTGCTGCCAAAACCACGTTGAACTCGGTTCAAAGAACCAGTGAATGAGCGCCATCACATCCATGAGTTGGGCTTCATCCATGCTCACCTGCTCGAATGCATTGAAGGAAGGGCAATGCATGAACATGGAGCAATACAAGAGAGACAAAACGATGTGATGGAAGCCAGATACCGCGTGTTGTGCCTCAACGTTTGAGCCTATTTCTTTAAGTTATGGCAGATATCACGTATGTGTTGTCGTCCTCATTTAGGCGAGGGGCAGAGGAAGGGGAAATTAATTTCTCCCACCTACCTCACCTGAATTCCCATACAAAGAATTCTTCCAAAATGACATGAAACCACCCAATCGATGGAGAGGGAAGTTACTACCCTTCCATGCCACATGCGTCAAAATCTAGGTGATACTCAAAAAGATAGTAAGCATTAAAGGCCTTAAACGATTTTCAAGTCTATATTCGAATAAAATTTGAAAATGCTCAACGTTTGGATGCTCATACAGTTGACGGAGTAAGCAAACTCGTAGGTAATTGTAAAGAAAAAACCTCCCATATTTTTTTAAAAAAATGAAGAGTGGGAAGGAAAAGAGAAGAAGCACTACCCCTCCCACTTTTCAAGGAAATCACTACAACAGAGGTGACAGAGGTGGATAGTGATGCCCATTGTGTGTGTGTGGAGATGTGTGTATGTGAGAGAGTGAGAGAGAGAGAAGGGGTTAAGGGGGTGATTTCATGCAACACTCAAAAAATTGAGAAATAAGGGGTACCCTTGACCAACTGAAGGCCACACGTATCCACAACTCAATCCAAGTGTGAGGTGCATCTCACGAAGTATGGACACGCAAACTTGGAAAACCCACGGCTAAAGGCCGACGTCCCCAACAACGGCGCCAAAATGTTGAGAAAAGGGGAGCAACGGACCCTAACCGCCTCACATGGAAGTGAGAGGCTCTTCCAAGAGGAGTTGCAAGAAGTGTAAGCAACGCACACACCCATGTCCATGAACAATGGCACCATGGCCAACGTCAAAGGGAGCAAGGGAGGGCAATGCTCACACACAAGACAACCCCAAGTGCCAAACCCACACACATGGATCAACGCTTAGCACACAAGGAGAAATGTGGAAGCCAAATGAACCTTCTTTCCATTAGCATGGAGGCCAAGGGACCCCTTTTTACAAAATGAGCTTCTCCTTATATAAGAAAGGAGAAGGAATCCGTTGGATGCAAGTGGCCAAAGGCTTCATTAACTACAAATATTCTAAAAATGATAGGTAGTTGGAAAAATCAAAAAGGGAATCTTCCTAGAGAGAGAGAGCTTTTGCACGTATCCAAAAGTGAGCTCTCTTTTTGATACTAAGGCAAGATTCAAAAAGGAGCCTTTTACAAAAAAGAAGGGCAAGGTTGAGTTTTTATGGGTTTTCTCACATGAATAAGTAAGAGGGAGTTCCTATGAAGAAACTTATATACAAAAGGAAAAAATGGGAGATTTGAGAGACCATCACAAGGCCTTGAGCCTCAAGTATCCTTAGCTCTGAGGTAGGCCTCCAAGTACTCCATATCTTTCATAGCTTCATGGGTCCTTCATAACTTCAAGGTTCCAACATCCTTCCATATGAGTTTTTTGTAGAACCTCTTGTAAATCAGCCTCATTAATCAGTGTCGGCTTACTTAATTGTGTCCATGAAAGGACATGTACTTTCTTTGAAGTGGGGGTTGCATCCTCTTTGATTTGTTCTTGCAACCATTTGGATCCTCTCATTAATGGTTAGAGCTAGTTTTAGCCACTTTTCTAATGACTCCAGTTTTTCTCTTCTGGGGAACAGTTGCTGATTTTACATATTGTGACACTTTGACTGAGGATGGCATTTATTGATGTATGAAACAAGACAAGAAATGAATTAATGTGACACTAGAACACTTCTATGGTCACCATTAACTCATTGCCACTCCAAACTTTGAGAAATGATAGCCTAAAGTGAGAACTTTGCTTCTACAAAAATTCCTAGTCACCGAAATGACATACCTTCAGTATTTTGCTAATTTATCCAAGCTCAAGTATTATTTCTCCATGAAACTTATTAGGCTAAAACTAGAAAAGTAGAACTTTCCAACAAGCTATCATATGCATCAAACGGATCTCTAGAACTCAAGTTATGGCTCTCACAATATGACCCTGTATGACCTTCCAAAACTGGAAATCTTTCCTGTTATAGTAAGAGCGCCTGTTTAAAATTAGAATTCGATGCCTAGCATCGACTTGCAACGAGAATTCGATGCCGGGCATCGACTTGGGATATTTTTGGCCACTTTTCAGTAGGGATTCGATGCCGGGCATTGACTTCCCGCATAAACCTTGATCTTTTGGATACCAAAACTATAGATGATTTCATGCACACTTAGTATATGACTTATCAACTGGAATTCGATGCCAAGCATCGAGTTGCTCCAACAACATCATGTTTTCAAACACTTCAGCACTGAATGAAAAAAGATAAATGAAAATTTGACTTATCAGCAGAGATTCGATGCCAGGCATCGAGTTGCTTGGAAAACTTGATCTTTGTAACTCATCACACAGTAGGTAATCATGGAGATGATGGAGAGAGGCTCATACACAGAACTTTACTCAGTTCTTCTCATAACTATAAAAAAACTTTTACAGATGCTTTCTCACTCAGAGAAGCCCGACTATACTTAGTCGTATAAAATGAACTCCTTCTTCTACTTCTTCTCTCTCGCTCTCTCTCTCTCCGCGTCAGTTAATACAAACTAACTTATATAGATTTTCTCATTCCCGTGATTTTAAAAAACTTCTAGAACTAAAGTGAACTAACTTTACAAGTATGATACACTTGTGAATTTGTCCCTTCACATAGGCATGGGGTTTTCTTCCTAAGATTTGACCTTCAAATATATGTCTAATTAGTGATTGTTTCTCCAACAACTCCCCCTCAATCACTAATTGATATTCCCTGTTTCTTCATATCATCTTCTTTTCTTTTACTCCTGCCATGCTTTTGAATCTGCTGGTCTTCACACCATCCAAGCTCTTTGTCATTATGTCTGCTAACTGATCTTTAGTGGAAATGTACTCCACTTCAATCTCCTTCTCCATTACCTTTTCTCTGAGAAAATGATACTGTATCTCTATGTGCTTTGTCCTTGCATGAAATACTGGATTTGCTGCAAGATAAAGTGAACTCATATTATCTCCATGTATTGTAGGTGTACCTTGATCAATGCCTAAGCTCTTGAACAATGTCTGCATCCATATGACTTCCTTAGCTGCTTCCACAAGTCCTTTGTACTCTGCTTCAGTTGATGATAATGCTACTGTATGTTGTTTCTTTGAACACCAACTTACAAGCTTATCACCAATGTATATCATGTAACCATGAGTTGATCTTCTGACATCCTGGTTACCTGCCCAATCTGAATCACTATAGGCTCTCAACTTCAAATCTGATGTAAAAGGATAATATAATCCTTCCTTTATAGTTCCTTTGATATATCTGAGAACTCTTTGACCTGCAATCCAATGTGGGTCCTTTGGACAATGCATGAATTGTGACAAAACTCCCACTGCATAACTAGATCAGGTCTTGTTAGTGTAGCATAAATCAAACTACCCACAAGAGATTGATACTTCCTCATATCTTTGTAGTCTGCACCATCATATTTACTGAGCTTGTGATTAACTTCAAGTGGAGTTGAAGCTTCTATGCAATTTTCCATATCAAACTTCTTCAACAAGTTCAGAAGATACCTTTCTCGTGACACATATATGCCATGATCTGTATAAGTAACTTCCATTCCAAGAAAGTATGATAACTTTCCTAGGTCACTGATCTTGAATTCTTTTTCAAGCAATCTCTTTACCTCCTTGATTCCTTCATCTGAAGTACCTGTGATTATAATGTCATCTACATAAATACAAATGTAGATTGTACCTTCCTCTGTTCTTTTGATAAGTAGACTTGAATCTGCTTTTGAACTTTGATATCCAAGATCATTGAGATACTTCAGCAGTCTATAGTTCCAAGCTCTTGGAGCTTGCTTCAATCCATACAATGCTCTTCTCAACCTGCAAACAAAATTTGGATACCTCGAATCTATAAACCCTTGAGGTTGTTCCATGTATACCTCATCTGATATGTATCCATTCAAGAATGCATTTTTTATATCCAATTGACTTAGAGTCCATCCTTTTGAAGCTGCAATAGCAATGATTGTCCTTATAGTTGACATCTTAGCTACAGGACTGAATGTCTCATCATAATCTATGCCATAGGTTTGGGCATAGCCTTTCACCACCAGTCTAGCTTTGTATCTGGCTATACTTCCATCTGCAAGCTTCTTCACTTTATAAACCCATTTATTTCCAATTTACTTTCTTACCATTTAGTTTAGGAACAAGTTCCCATGTCTTGTTCTCCTCCAGTGCATTGAACTCTTCCTTCATTGCTTCTTCCCATTGCTTCTTACCTTTAGCTTCATCATAGTTCTGAGGTTCTTCATCATCTTTGACCATATATGCATAGTTCTTCTGAGTTATGTAAGAAGTATCATAAGAATACCTTTCTGGTTGTCTTCTAGTCCTGCTTGACCTTCTTGGTTCACATTCTTCATAAGTGTTTGGATACACTTCTTCATCAAATATAGGAGCTTCTTCATTTCTTCTTGTTAATCCACTTGTGGATGTACTTGCTTGCATATAGTCTTCATCTCTATTCACCTGCACAATTGATTTTCCTTTCTCACATCTTCTTACCTCTTCTTCAAATTCTTCAGCTGTATGACTTTGATCTGCATACCAACTTTTCTGTTCATCAAATGTAACATCTCTAGAAACAAGAAATTGTTTTGTTAGAGGATTCCACAACCTGTAACCCATCTGCTTTTCATCATAACCAATGAACACATATTTTTCTGCCTTTGGTTCAAGTTTATGCCTAAGTTGTGATGGCACATAAGCATATGCAATTGATCCAAACACTCTTACAATAATCTAGTGTTGGTTTCTTACCCCACCAAGCTTCATATGGAGTCATTCCATTCAGAGCTGCACATGGTAATCTATTCACAAGATATGTAGCTGTATTTACAGCCTCAGCCCAAAGATAATTTGGACAATTCTTCTCCTTCAGCATAGCTCTAGCAAACTCAACCAAAGTCATGTTCCTTCTTTCTGCTACACCATTTTGTTGTGGTGTATACCTGCAAGTTATTTCTCTCTTAATACCTGCATTCCAAAGATAATCATTGAACTCTTGGGAGAAATATTCTCCCCCTCCATCAGACCTCAGTCTTTTAAGCTTTTGACCTGTGACTCTCTCTGCATATGCATGAAAATGCTTGAAAGCTCCAAACACTTCTGATCTTTCCTTCAAAACATATAATGTTATCCATCTTGTAGTATCATCAATAAAAAGAACATAGTACCTTGAGCCACTGATAGATCCTTCTTTTGTTGGTCCCCATACATCTGTATGAATGAGCTCAAGTACTCCATCATGTTTGAATCCTTTCTTTTGAAATGGTAACCTGTGTGCTTTACCCATTTGACATGCTTCACATTTATAAACCATATGTTGACTTTGCACATTTGGTAATCCTAGTACAGAGTGATTAGCAACCATAGCTTTAATTCCTCTTTCATTGAAATGACCTAATCTCTTATGCCAGAGATCAAGTTCTGTAATCACTGCTTCACCATGTGTGAGCAAAGCTTGAACAATGTTTCCTTGCACTCTTAAAGTAAAGAGTCTACCTTCTTTCTTACCAGAGACAATCTGATTATATCCATTCTCTGGATCTTCCACAAATACTCCTTCATTTGTAAACCTGACTTGAAAACCTTTTTCAACTATCTGTCCCACACTAATCAAGTTTTTAGGTATTGTAGGAACATACAAAACATTGGTTAGCAAATCTACTCCACTCTTGCATTTCACCTTTCCAATTGAATGTACACTATGTCTGGTATTATCACCTGTTTGAACTGTGTGACTAGAAATGCCTTTTTCCAATTCTGACATCAATTCTATGTTTCCTCACAAATGATTAGAACATCCAGAGTCAATGTAAAATACCTTTAGATCTTCTTTATCTGATGTGTTGATTGAGTTCATCATCAATGATGTATGACTTTCATTCTGTGTGTCATTTGCATAGTTGTAGTAGGTGGTGTTGTAGGATTGATCTTGTCCCCAACTTCTTCCTCCACCTCTACCATAGCCTCCTCTTTGACTTTGTCTACCTCTTTGAAAATTACTTTGATATCTTCCACCTCGGCCTCTGCTATTGTTGTTTTGATTCTGTTTTGATCCTTGTTGGTTGTGCCAACAGTCATGAGCCAAATGATTACTCAATCCACAGATCCAGCAAGCCTTCTTGTTATTATTTTGATTACCTCTACCTCTTCCAAAACCTCTTGCTCTTCCTCTGCCAGTGCCTTTACCTCTTGCATAATAAACTTGAGAAGTTGACTCTTCTTCATCCTTTGCTTTACCTTTATCTCCTTTCTTCTTGTTCTTCATGTACATTGCAGAACTTTGTCCTTTATCTCCATCTCCCTTCAAGTCTTGCTCATATGTGAGCATCAAACCAAGCAACTGGTTCAAATCTGGAACATAATGATTTAATGAAAGTTCTGTTGATAAGACAAAAGGTTTCCACCTTTCATCCCCTCTCAAACCTGCAAGTAGCTGAGCAATCAATCTGTGATCTTCAACATCTTCATCTATGGATCCAAGACTATCTGCTAGATCCTTCATCTTAGTGACATAATCACTAATACTTTGACTTGGCTTCTTTTTGAATGTTGTAAACTCTGACCATAGACTTGCTTTCCGTGCTTTAGTAGTACTTTGAAAATGATACTCCAATGCATTCCATATATCTTCAGATGATTCCAATCCTCTGATGTGTGGTAGCAAATGATCATAGATTGTATTGTAGATGTATGCTTTTGCACTTGCATCCTTCTTCTGCCAATGCTTTAAAGCATCAAGTTCTTCTTTCTTTGGTCGGGTTTCATCTTCAAATACTGGCTTCTCTTCTTCACCTGTAACATATATCATGAGATCCTTACTCATAAGTAAGGCTTCCATTCTCATTACCCATGCGGGGTAATTATCTCTGTCCAGTTTGTCAATGGAGATATGATCTGCCATACTCCTTCCCTTCTGCTGCAACCTTTGAGCTTAAAGGATAAAAGATAATACCTTTTGAAGTTCTTTTTGTATGAGGATACTTTTGAAGTAACCTTTTGATGCCTTGTGTCTTCAAATGCTTCACCTTTGAACCTTTAATGGAAAACTTTCCAAAACTTCTCGTACCTTTGCCGCCTTCTGCTCTTCAGGACCTTTCTGCTCTGATACCACTTATTGATGTATGAAACACCACAAGAAATGAATTAATGTGACACTAGAACACCTCTATGGTCACCATTAACTCATTGCCACTCCAAACTTTGAGAAATGATAGCCTAAAGTGAGAACTTTGCTTCTACAAAAATTCCTAGTCACCGAAATGACATACCTTCAGTATTTTGCTAATTTCTCCTAGTGCAAGTATTATTTCTCCATGAAACTTTATAGGCTGAAACTAGAAGAGTAGAACTTTCCAACAAGCTATCATATGCATCAAACGGATCTCTAGAACTCAAGTTATGGCTCTCACAAGATGACCCTATATGACCTTCCAAAACTAGAAATCTTTCCTATTATAGTAAGAGCGCCTGTTTAAAATTAGAATTCGATGCCTAGCATCGACTTGCAACGAGAATTCGATGCCGGGCATCAACTTGGGATGTTTTTGGCCACTTTTCAGCAGGGATTCGATGTCGGGCATCGACTTCCCGCATAAACCTTGATCTTTTGGATACCAAAACTATAGATGATTTCATGCACACTTAGTATATGACTTACCAACTGGAATTCGATGCCAGGCATCGAGTTGCTCCAACAACATCATGTTTTCAAACACTTCAGCACTGAATGAAAAAGATAAATGAAAATTTGACTTATCAGCAGAGATTCGATGCTAGGCATCGAGCTGCTTGGAAAACTTGATCTTTGTAACTCATCACACAGTAGGTAATCATGGAGATGATGGAGAGAGGCTCATACACAGAACTTTACTCAGTTCTTCTCATAACTATAAAAAAACTTTTACAGATGCTTTCTCACTTAGAGAAGCCCGACTATACTTAGTCGTATAAAATGAACTCCTTCTTCTACTTCTTCTCTCTCGCTCTCTCTCTCTCTCCGCATCAGTTAATACAAACTAACTTATATAGATTTTCTCATTCCCGTGATTTTAAAAAACTTCTAGAACTAAAGTGAACTAACTTTACAAGTATGATACACTTGTGAATTTGTCCCTTCACATAGGCATGGGGTTTTCTTCCTAAGATTTGACCTTCAAATATATGTCTAATTAGTGATTGTTTCTCCAACAACATTCTTTGCAAATGCTCATGGATGTTCAATGCATGGTATATAAGTACTCTTAATGCCACACTCCCATTAAGAAAATTTTTCTGTACCCATTGTTTCTTGGCTTTGAATAGCCGTTCTTGAATATGTGGTGTGAAGTTTACTTGGTTACCTATCTACTTCTTTGCATGGGAGAGAAGTTGTACTACAATTTTCTGGGAGCAGTTTATCAATGCATATTTGAGATACAAAAATGAAGGTGTACTAGACAAACCACTTCCTTGAGGTCAATTTGGTATATATCCAAAAAGGTTCTCTTTTTTTCTTTGTGGCTTTCCTCTTTAAGGTTTGTGACACCATCTTTGGTCCATCCAAATTCTTCTTTAATCAGCTCATGGGTAAACTTGATAGTCATCCAGTCCCGTTGTGAATCGAGTACTTTTTCTTCAAGGATTGAGGGCATATCCAAGGCCAGATGAGATTTCTTCATCGCCTGAGTGCATCTTTGAAATTCTCAATTATAAATTGGTAGAGCAAAATATTTATGGATGGTGGCCTTTTCCAAAACTTCCACTATTGATAGAATTTCATGAATTGCCTTAGAAATCTTATGACATGACATGAAACTGATGATCCTTCTTGATGATCTTGATGAAGATAAAAAATAGATGCTCTCTTGTTGGTTAATCTTCACAAAACCAATGTCCCTTTGCCCTTGTTTCACTTTTCAAAGGAAATTTTAGGATGTCCTCTTGTGCAATTGCTTCAAAATCCTTGGAAGCCATCTACACTTGTAATGCAATGAAGATTTAGTCTTGAGTATGAAAAATCCCTTCCATTCTAATCGTGTACAATGACTCATTGTTCCTCTTGAATCGAAATCCCCCTTGCTAGTTTGAGTAGAGCATGATACCTAACCATATTTTTCTTTTCATTTTCTTATTTTCATGATTGAAAGAAAACATAACGGTTAGTTTATAGCCGATGCAATTATTGAAGTACATTAGTTTTATTTGAACTATTATAATACAAGCTAAGTTATATTCCTATAGAGGAAATGTGTTCTTCCATGTTTGTTGAAAAAGTTATCTGTCCTATGCTTCGCCTTGTAGGGTGGCCCTATGATGCATACTTTAGGTGCATTTGGTTCAACATGAGTGCAGGACTGATCTACTTGAATGCTCTCACATTCTCCTTGTTGTTTATTTGGTCTCCGTGCTAATGTTGTAGTCTGCATTCTTCGTGTCCCATCCTATTGCATCGGGGTCGGCAACGTCTTGGAGATAATCCTCTATATGCATCTATTCTTATGTCGAAACTTCTATTCTTCAGCTAACCATTGTTGTTTCCCACCCTTGGGTGTCTGTTTGAAATCTTGAATACATTGCTATGTTACTTCATTCAACTTCCTTTTCTCTTTATTGGCTTGTTTCTTGGCCTCTTTTGGAATCCAGATGAGTTGTTGTGATCATTGAACTTCCATCAGTCGTTTTTGAATCCACACTTGTACGATCCTAGATTTGTTCTACTGCATGTTTGGACCCTTGTGATCTTCTTGTGTCTTTGAGTGTGGACATGTATGTACCTTCCTTCACCATTGATAATGTTGCAACTAATCCTTCCAAATCCATTGTTGCTTTATGCTTGGGCGTTGCTATGTCATGGTTGTGGGTGCATTTGTATGTTTCTTGATCTTCTTACTAACTCTTTTGAGTGGACTATCCTTACTCAATCACTCAGGCTCACTTTCTCTAGACAAATTGAGTAATTTGTCATGTTGTTCAGGACAAGGTGTAGATGAATTGGAAGTGGGACAATCCTCGTTCAAAGTTATATCTAGAATTTTGTTCACTAAGTTCTCTCGACTTGTGGTCCTAGGTATTCTTTCTTTGGTTTTCTTTGATGGTCTCTCATCTAGATGACTGAAGACTTCTTTATGTCCTACTTTAGCTGACATGTGTCCTTGGGCTAGATGTATGCTGACTTTGTACTCAAAAATCCAAGCTTGAACTAGAATCAGTTCTACTAGAAGGTCTTGATCTTTGCATACTAAGAGTCTTTGATTCATGGTGGTGTTTCAAAGATGCAGGAATATTGAAAGCTCTCCTTGACACTCATGGACTTTAACTCCAATCCCTATCATATATGCTTTTGTGTGATGAATTTGTTTTTTGAGTTCCTTTATTAGCAAATCTCTCATGCAACTTAAGGTGGATCCTATGTCAATCAATGAGTCGACTGATTGGTAGTCATCTATACCAATTCCTAGGTTTAAGTATGGTCAATTGACATAGTTGCTTAGCTTCTCCATGTTACCCATTCTATAGTTTTCCATGGGAATAGGTTCTTGTCCTTGTAGATATCTTTTGTCACGTTGTCGTATCCATTCTTTTTGTTTTCTAATGTGTTCTAATGCTTCGACTCGAGCTTCTCCCCTTATTTTTTCCTTTTGCTTTTTTCTGTTCTCTGTTCCTATGAGTCTAGCTAACATCTTTTCAACTAGTAGTTCTGTATACATCTTCACTCTAGAGCCACTTGTATAGTTGCAATACCTCTCCATCTAGTGTAGCCAAGTTAATTGATCCACTAGTCAAGATTTGGTTTATCAATGGGGCCCATACCCTCGTTGTTACAATTCTTCGGATGATGTTTCAATGTATGCACTACTTCAAGGTCTCCCTCTTGTAGTCCCTTGTCTTTAACATGAGTATCATAATAGGCTTTTTGTCTCCTTTTTGTAGCATAAATGCTTGCCCCTACTTGTAGTCGAGTCTCATGCAATTTCTCAATTTTATCCAATTGCCTAGATAACTAATGTCCCATCCATTCATATTGTTGAGCAACCCGCAAAGTGGGAACTAAAAAGTCAATTAGCAGTATTGCATTTTGACCATAGACTATATTGAATGGAGTAGTTCCAATAGGTAGTTTTATAGGCTACAAAGAAGGCCCATATTGCAAGCTGCAATTGTTAAAATGATTTATGGTAGGGTTCTTTCTCAAACATGGGACTTCTTTGGAATTGTTGGAACTGGAAAGAAGTCCTAACTCTTTTATCTTCAAGATTTTTACTCAAAGTCTTTCTTCAGCTATTGATATTGAAGAAATACTAAATGGCTGAATGAGTTCTCTCAAACTCAGTCTGTTTCAAAATTGAATGGGTTTGACAAAGAAGTGCATCTATGATGTTTCATTGAGTTATCTACTGCATCCCATTGAACCTGCTCTAGAAATGACTTTGAAGAATCCTTCGTATTCAAATCTATGCTTCCCAAAAGTGAGACGGAAAAACTAAAACACTATGTAACCAACTCAACTTCTAAGACAAGAAAGTGATTTGAGTCAAACTAGATGAGAAGGCTCAAAACTTTACAGATTTATTCAAGTAAGTGGTTTGAAGAACTATTTCTATCATTATGAATAAAATAAATTCTCAAAAAGATTCTTTGGGTAAAGTTAAACCATCATCCATCACCAAAATATAGCCGTATAGAACATCAAAGTCTCATGCGACCATAATTTTTTACTTTTGATGATATTTATTCTATTCTAAAATAGTGATGCTTCAAATATCTTGATTTTTAAGTTAATTCCTTTCAATCTCTTGAAAATGTTGGAATTCCAATCTAGTGTATTTCTTTAACTCAAGGGATGCATTCACCTAGTTTTTCTATCAACAATGGGCTTTGGATTAGCTTGGTATAATTTCAATCATGTTAATTCATTCTTTTTCACAATCTCTTGACACTGCTTCGACTATTTTAATTTTTAAGCTAATTTCTTTCAATCTCTTGAGAAGGTGGGAATTCCAAGGTGGTGTATTTCTTTAACTCAAGGGATTGATTCACCAATTTGTACTATCAACAATGGCCTTTGAATCAGCTTAGTATAATTTCAATTATGTTAATTCAATCTTTTTTCATATTCACTTGAGATTTACATCTGTTTATACTAAAAGTCATAAATTTGAGTCAAGTGATTAATTCATTTAGTTGTATTGTCAACTAAGGTTTTATCCTAAATTGATTTAGTCAAAATTACTTTGCTTAAAAGGATTTTCTAGGTTCTTTTTCTTCAAAAATTCATGTAGAACTTTTTATAATAACTACAAAATCCTTACTTGGAAATCTAGTCTTACTAAAAACCTTTATGAAGGTCTTGGAAAAGATTTCAAATTCTTGGTATTCAAAGTTTCCTATCAATTGGTACTCTTAGCATTTTTTTTCCATCATGCTCCTGACCATGCTTCATTTTTATCTATGAAGGTTCAGTCCCCATTGGGACTGAGTCTCACTTGAAGTCATGAGCCCAAGATTAAGAAATACCTACCATCTAAAGGCTTGATTGTTGATATATTTTGGTAGTGATGTGTTTAAACACATTAGGACCATTGGGGTACGTTTTTCCCTCTTTAGGAGGTTTTTTGCAAGGCTTGTATATACACCTATAACCCTAGTGGGTTACTTATCTTTGTACATTCTCTTGGTAATAAATTCAGTATTGTGTGTTGTGCTCCAAGCTTCTTCTTCTTCCTTCTGTTGTTTGTGTGCTTTCATAGACCTCAAACTCCAACAATTGGTATCAGAGCACATCGCTACTCCATCTAGGGCATCATCCACATCCCTCCAGCCATAGTCTCAATATTGCATAGACATTGGTGTGCATATTTAGGGTGATTAGGAATTCAAAACATCTTCATTTTGTGGTGTCAAAATCATGATCTAATCTCATTTCCACCTCCAAATGCAATATCATAGTGCCTATGCAATCAATTTTGTCTTTTTGTGCAATATATATATATATATATATATATATATATATATATATATATATATATATATATATATATATATATATATATATATATATATATATATATATATATATATATATATATATATATATATATATATATATGTGTGTGTGTGTGTGTGTGTGTGTGTGTATGTGTTTTGGTTCATCAATATAAGAGTTTGCTACAAGTTTACTAGAACTCGACAAGGTAGTTCTGTTCAACTTTTGTGATGTAGATCAAATCCACCTCAAGCATAGTGTAAGCTTGATGTTCCAACAATTCGGAGTTCAGAGTTGGGAGAAACATTCGAATTTGTGTTTACTGTTGTAAGTGGTATCATTGTAGACACTTTCAAAGATTAAGTGAGTTAAAGAGGTAGTTTAGTCTTTTCTCTTGCATTTTAACTGAACCACTTTATTTTTCCATCATGTGTGCACACATCCTCATACACTTGGTTAGGTTAGTTCTTTGGATTGATAATTAAGCATGTGTCAATCCACCACTATACGTACTTGTGTGGCACATGGGATTTAGTCTCTTTGGCACAAGTCCCTAAGACCTCATGATTTACGTACACAACCTTTCGAAAAATAGGCCTACAAATTTTCATCTTCATCAAAGGATATTTGGAGGATCAAAGAGCATAAAATGTAGTTTTCAAGGTCACTAGAGTTTCGTACAATATGCAAATTGAAGGCTTGAGGGACTACCACATGGCAAACAATGATTTACCCATGTTGTATGGTCAAGATGAGCTCACATTCAAGGGTGGATATGCACTAAAGCCTAAAGCAAGGAGGATCCACGAGTTTTTTCATCGAATAAATGTTTTTTTATGGTCAAAGATCAATAATGCAAAGTTTGTCCAAAACTAGTAGCTTATCTTATGTGAATTGATATCATCAATGATCCAACAATCTAGATCAGCCCCACATCCAATGGTGGAGAATAAAGACACCTATTTTTTCCCCCTTTACCCTAGATATCATATATAGAACCAATCCTATCCATCCATTTGATAAATCCAATGGTTGTAATGAAAAGTAGTTGGTCCTAGGGTTGACAGTTGATTTATCTAGATCCAAGGGCAAAAACTCATTCAAAAAACTATAAAAACCCCTCTCCAAACTCATAGAGCATCGTTGTTGTGCATCCATAGGGCCCTTGCTAGCACATGGTTTCCGTCAGACAATGACCCCCAATTGAGCGTGTGAGGATCCATGGTGGGCTAGTAAGAGCATAGTTCCTAGAATCAATTTTAATTTAGACTTCCAACCTAGGACGAGCTCATAAACCCAATGGTTTCTCTTTCTTTGGTCACCCTGAGTGGAGCCTATGAGTGCTTTAGAGCTGGTTTTATGAGTCTTAGACTTCTTTAGTTAGATGTAACACTCCTAGAAAGATATAGGTCCAATGAAGTGCAACCTATCCTCTTACATGTGACATTCAGTTGAACTATCATGGTGAGAGGGTCGTGCAGGCCGCCTTTCACGAGTAGAATGCTTAGCTTGATGTATCACAAAATTCATGTACATGTATTTCATTACAATATCTTTCAATTCATGTCTCTTGTCTCTTAGTATCTTATATGTTTTACATGTCTCCTTCTATCTCTTTCTATGTGTGAGAAGGCTCTGCAGTCTTGCATTGAACCAAGTAAGGATTATCCATTGAGATTGTGATGAGAAGTTTCTATTTATTCATGAACAACATGCATTCATACCATCCACAAACACCCATGCATATGTTTCAATTTTTAGAGTGTACAAGAAGCTCCATTCGTGGAGCATTCTTCCTTTCAAAATTGATTCATGTGTGTAGTTTTCTTTCTTTTTTCATCATGCATACATACCATCCAAAAGAACCTGTGCATATGAATTAAATTTTGAAAGTGTATAAGAAGCTCATATTTTTGGACCATTCTTCCTTTCCAGATTGATTCATGTGAATGGTTTTCTTTTGTCCTTATCATTCATGTTCATGCATTTATCTTGCATCCATATGTTCCCCTTCCCATAATCAAATCATGACATCTATCCTCTCCATACCCAACTTCATCTTCACCTTCACATTTTTTATCACATAAACCTTCCAACACTCACTGGCTTCATACACTACCTATGTGGCGACTGGACCCGATCCACCCCGATTGTGATCACCTCCACAATGGTAGAGTGACAATACCTATCCATTGTTGGAGTTAGATGTATGTGGAATCACACAAGCAACAAAAGGAAACGAAGAAGATTGGAGCACAACACACAATAGTGAATGTATTACCACAAGAATGTACAAAGATAAGTAGCCCATCAGGGCAATAGGCTGAGGAAAAAACCCTAAAGAGGGAAAGAAACCTCCTAAGGAGGGAAAAAAGTGGCCCGGTGGTCCTAGTGTGTTCACATACATCACCACCGAAATATATACAAGCCGAGGGAAAGAATCTCCTAAAGAGAGAAAAAAGTGCCCCGATGATCTTAGTATGTTTACACACATCGCCACCTAAATATATTAACAAATCCCCTTGGGAGTGATATGGGACCAATAGCTACCTGATCATACCCTGAGAAGCCGGCCAGAAAACTATAAACTTCCTTCCCTGCTACTCTTTCCAAAAGATGATGAGTGATGGGTAATGGGTAACTATCTCTTATGGTGGCAGCATTTACTTTTTTCAAATTAATGCATACCTTTAACTTGTCATTCTTTTTTGGCATGACCACCAAAGGTGATACCCATTCCGTGTATTCGATCTCATAAATGAACCCAACATCTAAAAACTTGTCTATCTCTTCCTTAATTTTTGTTGAGTAAACATCATTATATGTGTAAGGTCTTTGTTAGAAGGTTTGGCTTCTGATGTCATAGGGATTCTATGGGTGCAAATAGAAGGATCTACTCCCTTCAAATCCTTATATGTCCAAGCAAAGACATCCCTATATTCTCTTATGAGTCGTATTAACTCTCGTTCTTCCTCCATTGAGACATCCTATCCTATAAAGGCACATCGCTCTTCTCCTTCTTCCAAAGTTACTACTATTTTCTTGGTCTGTTCCTTGTTGTCATATGCTATTCCTCTTTGTGCTTCTCATTTTGGCATTTGGATAGCAATTTTCCTCTCTTCTACTTCATATTTTTTGAAGTGGGCAGGCACTTCGAACTGATCTTTGGGCTTTTTCTCTCCATCTTCTTTTTCTCTATCTAGTCCAAGTTCTTCTTCCTGTGTCATTTCTTGATTTAACTCATTAATTATGACACTTATTCTTTGATTGTCACTTTCTGACTCAATTTGTTCCTGCTCCATTTCAATGCTCTCATAATCCTCCTTCCATTCTTTTTCAATTACTTCTCCTTCTTCAGTCTCTTTAAGAACAACCATGTATAGGCTTACATCATATCCTTCTTCGTCAATGCATTCATTCATGGTTATTACTTCTTCGTTTACACATACATCGAGAGTGGCTAAAATCTCCATCCAACCACGAGGTTTGAATTCTTCATCTAGGAATATTTGGGGCATGTAAGCTGGATCTTGTACAGACCTAGCAACTCCCTGCCTTTGCTACCATCCTTTCTTTCTTTCCTCTTCCTTTTTTGCTCTCTGGCATATCCATAGATGAGTGTCTTCGTTCATCCATGATTGGTCACTTGAACATATACTGTGAATCAACTGATCATCCTCCTTATGAATTAGATTCCATTGCAAAGGATGAACATCTTGATATGTATAGTTATGGATATTTATCCTGGTTGTGGTTCCTTCATGCTGCAAGTATACCGTGATCTTTCCCCAATCCTACACTACCTTTAGCTGTCTCATGAAAGGTCTTCCAAGTATCATCTCATAATTGCTAGCCCTTTCAAATTGACAGATTGCTAAGGTGTGCTCAAATTCCACTCTACAGGTAGTGAAAGTTACTTTTTCCATCAATCCCATGGATCGTTCAGTGTGTCCATCTGCCATTTGAATCTTCATGTGTGTTGGTCTTAAAGTTGGTTTTCCCCATTTCTTCCATATTTCTTTAGTCGCGATTCCTACTCCAACTCCACAATCTAAGATAGATTTAGTGGTATAACCTCCGTAAGTAATTGGGAGGCATGTGTTTCCTTCATCTCCCTTGCTGAAATCTCCAACCTTATCGACTGGGATTTTGATTGTGGTCACTTCATCAGACACCTCCTTCTCATTTGACCTGGTCTCCAATTGACTGGTTAGTTTCTCCTTTAAATGTGGTTTTTACCTTCAACAGTTCTTCCAGTGTCAGAGTACAAGGAATTTTTACTTTTTTAAGATGTTGTATAATGTCCGATGTTTGGATTGATGAGTTCAACTCTTTTTTTCTCACTGAGGGAATGCACTATAATCTAGAGTTATGTTCGTACTCCCTCGTATAATTTGGCAAAGCCTTCACACTGTCCTCATCTTTTTTGCTCTAGTCAAGTAGTAATAATCCTTCTGAGTTTAACTTAGGTATTGAGGCTTCAAATTCACCTTTTGCTTCTAGCTCCTCAAATGGTGGTTCAATTCCTTCCGCTTTGTTCCATCTATCTTCTTGGACTCTTGCTCACAAATCTTTAGGCCACTCCCCATCAACTTCGGGGACAACAAATCCTTCTTTTTTATTCTCATAGTAATTTCCATCACGTGTCTCATCTTCTTTTCCTTCCTCGGGATCATTAGGGATGACACACTCTTGGAATTCTTTTTTGGGAATCCGCAAATTGGCTAGTCGAAGAATAGGTTTTTCTAGGGTCTGTTGAGCTACTTCAATTAATTTTCTACAGATCTCCAACCTTTCTTTCTCTAAGTCACCTCTAGGATATTCTTTTTCATGTTGTTCAATGGTTGGTCCTGCTTGTTGGTGCATTTTACCCAAGCCTACATGCTTGATATATTTGATATCATCCTCATTTGTAAGTCACATGAGTAGTCATGTGAACACCTCTTGTAAAAGAGTTCATTTTTTATCTCTTGTAATTGAAAAAAGAAAAAGGAAAAGGATGGATTAACTCATGCATGATGTAAAAGCAATTTCGTGGCTCTAACTACCAAAACCCACGACTTTTTGAGCTGAGGGAATATCTCCTAACTTTGGGGATCACTTTTAGGTGGAGCCATTCGAATTCGAATTCAAAACTCCCTCCAAGAATAGCTATAAAAGGAGCAAGAAGGAAGAGGCGATTAGCAAGCCTTGTTCGTGACCACTTCATGTCATCTTGTAGAGATTGAAGAGCTTACTCCACAGCTCTATCATTCTACTCCCATTGTGCAAAGATTCATTGCCAATGTGGTTGTAATCATATGTGAATCTATACATTTATCATTATCTACTTCTCTGTTTTGTTCTCTGCTATACTCACTTAGAGCAGTACTTTCAGAAGGTCATATCTCGAGTTTTACTGATCCTTGTTTAGTGATTTAACATGCATTGGATAGCTCTTACTGTCTAGTTTTTGCATATCAATCTTCAAGGTCATTCGATTTACACTTTTCGAGATATCTGCATTTTATTGCTCACTGATCTATCTCTACAGAGCCCCGAGAATGGTGGGCATGTTCCAGAAATTGATAAATCTTGTTCTCAGTGCTCAGACATCATTTGAAGTGTTTTAACTTGGATTGCGAAGCTTGCCAAGTCTATTTGCTATGCCCAAAAGGAATTTTTCTAATTCCTTCCAGATTGAGAGCACTGTTCATTTTTTCCAGCAGGTGTATGTCCAAAAATAGCAAGTTTTGGGAGCTAGTCATTTTGCAACTAGTCTGTCTTGACTTAAACTTTTGGGATACATGTTCCAAAGTATTTGGCTGATATTTTGGTGGATTTAGGAAGCTTAAAGGGTCTACTAATCAACTCTGAAGTCTCATTTGGCTGGTGTGAAGCTGGTTGTAGCAGCACCTACTCATCTTTGGATTGCATCCACCATCTCTCTTCACAGTGGTATCAGAGCATAGTCAAGCAACATGGGAGATGGATTTCCATCAACAATTGACAAATTGGATCAAAACAACTACCCGGCATGGTCTCTAAGGATGGAGGCTTATCGTCAAGGGAGGAATCTATATCGATTCATATCCGGAGATGAAGCAATGCCAACCATGAGGAACAAAGGGCAACCATCACATGAAGAAGTGGAAGGACTTTCGAATTGGTGTTCGAAGGATGCACTTGCAAGGTCCTATATTTTAAACTCAATCTCTGATTTTCTTTTACCTCATGTCAAGGGATGCAAGACATCAAGAGAGACCTGGAATGCACTTGCTTCTTTCTTCTCTTCCAACACTCGAGCAAGGAAGAACCAATTGTGGATGGAGTTCACAACAATTAAGAAAAGCCCGAAGCAAAATGTGACTGATTATGTCACAAAGATGAAGGAGATTTCCGTCCAACTTGGAAGCATTGGAGAGGTAATTGAAGAGGAGCAAATCATAAGACAAATCATGAATGGAATCAAAGCAGACGACAAGTGGGAGTCATTCACAACAACCATGGATTTATACATGGATATGCATGTACCCGACCTCAACACACTCATGGGCCAACTCTTCACTCATGAAGAAAAGATTAGCAAAGGTGGTGAGTCCTCAAGAGGTAATCAAACTTCTGCCTTATATTCTGATAAAGCTAAGGTCAAGGACAAGTCAAAGAATAGGAAGAATGAAGATGAAGGAAGCTCTTTCCAAGAAAACTTTGCAGGTAGAGGAAGAGCTAGAGGAAGAGGCAGAGGTGGAAAGCAAGGCAGGGGGAGATTCCAATCATCTCAACCTTGCAACATATGTGGCTTATCTAACCATACTACTGAAGAATGTTTCAGGAATCCAAGGAACTCAAGAGGAAGAGGATTCAATAGAGGTGGCTATGGATCAAATAGAGGCAGATACAATGGAGGCTACAACAACAACAACTACTACAACAACAATTACAACAACAACAACTATCAAAGTGGCCATAGAGGAAGAAGAGACTACAATAACTATGCAGAGGACCAAAGTCAAGAAGATTCATTATTGATTGTGAATCTATCAGTGAAGAAGGGTAAGGATGATGATCACATATTTTACATTGATTTGGGATGCTCGAACCATGTAGCAAGAAATGTGGCTTTACTTTCTGATTTGGAAGATCCTCATAACAAGCATGAAGTGCAGACAAGAGATGACACAAAGCACTCAGTGGAGAAGATAGGTAATGTGAAGATATCAGATGGGAATATGAACCTCTTAAGCAAAGTCTTGTATGTCCCTACAATTACCAAAAATTTAATAAGTGTTGGATAGATTGTTGAAAAAGGATTGCAGGTTAGATTCAATCAATTTGGAGCATATGTTGAAGACCCAAGGCAAGGCTTTCGAAGGATTGCCAAAGGAGAAAAGACAGGAAGGCTTTTCACTTTTGAAGTAGAAGATACAAAGAACATAGCTTTGTTTAGCTATGGATCTCAAACTCTAACAGAGTTGGAGATATGGCACAAAAGGCTTGCTCACATTGGTGAGAGGACACTCAAACAAATTTGCAGGGACCAAAGTGTACTTGGTTTTCCTAATATCACAAGGCAACACATAATTTATAAGTGTGAAGCTTGTCAACTCGGCAAGGCTCATAGACAACCTTTCAATAAGAAAGGATATATGTATCAAAATCCTTTGGATCTAGTGCACACGGATGTGTGGGGTCCAAGTAAGGAGCCATCTATATCAGGCTCAAGATATTATGTGTCTTTCATAGATGATTGTAGTAGGTGGACCATTCTGTTTTTCATGAAGCACAAGGATGAAGTGTTTAATTGCTTTAAGAAGTATATTGCTCTTGTTGAAAACCAAACGGGTAGGACTTTGAAACGACTCAGATCAGATGGTTGAGGAGAATACTTCTCTTCTGAATTTGATGCCTTCTTGCATGAAAGAGGCATTAAAAGGGAAGTCACTACAAGGTATACACCCGAACTCAATGGTGTAGCAGAGAGGAGGAACAGAGCTATTGTCGAAGCAGCAAGGTCCATGCTCAACGAAAAGGGATTGCCAAACTACCTATGGGCAGAGGCTGTGTCTACAGCCACATATCTCATAAATAGACTTCCATCTAAGTCACTAGATGGAACCACTCCATATGAAGTGTGGAATGGAAGAAGACCTAGTCTAGAGCATTGCAAAATCTTTGGATGCTTAGCCTATGCTCACATTCCTTCTCAAGTAAGAGGGAAATTGGATCCCAAGGCAGAGAAGTGCGTATTTATTGGTTATGACCAAAACCAAAAAGGAAAATGAAGCTGCCATATGACTTGGATGAAGATTTTCCATCACTTCAACCAAAGGAGCCAAAGAAGATTGAAGAAAGTGATTTGGAGATTGACCTAGAAGACTTGGAAAGACTAAAGCTATGGAAGAACAAAGGTAAAGCAAAGATGTAGGATTCTACATATGGACCCGAGAGCTCACATCAACCACTTAGAAGGTCTTCAAGGGAGAAGAAGAAACCAGAGAGGTTTGGTTATGATACTTCTTTGGTCACCAAGCACTCAATCTACATTGCAAAGGATTCAACTAATGAAGAACCTACCACATTTGAAGAAGCACAAAGCAAGAAAGCTTGGAGAGATGCAATGGATGAAGAAATGGAAGCCTTGAAGGAGAATGACACTTGGGAGCTTGTACCTAACAAGCCATCTATGAAGATAATTGGATCTCGATGGATATACAAAATCAAGAGGAATCCATATGGAAGTATAAATAGACACAAAGCAAGGTTAGTTGCTAAAGGGTTTGCTCAAATCCATGGTATTGATTATGAGGAGACTGTCTCTCCTGTTGCAAAAATGCCTACAATTAGGGTTCTCATTAGTCTTTCTACATCTAGAAATTGGAATCTTCATCAACTTGATGTAAAGAATGCTTTCTTGAATGGATGTATTTCTGAGGAAGTGTATATGGCACAACCTCCTGGATATGAGGATGCACATCATCCTAACTATGTATGCAAACTAAGGAAAGCTTTGTATGGATTGAAGCAATCTCCAAGAGCTTGGAATTTCAGATTGGTGACTTATTTGCAGGACCAAGGATTCAAAGCTAGTAAGGCGGATACCTCTTTGTTCATAAAGAGGAATGGATCTGAAGTGATCTATTTATGTGTGTATGTTGATGATATTATTATCACAGGCAATGATCTTGAAGGAGTCAAACAGGTAAAGAGTCAAATGAAGGAGGAGTTCAAAATAAGTGACCTCGGACCACTCACTTATTTTCTTGGATTGGAGTTGATCTACACAGATTCAGGTATATACATCACACAAAGGAAGTATGTCCATGACATGCTCGTCAAGTTCAAGATGGAAAATACCAAGTGTACAGGTACACCTATGGAGCAAAATCATAAGCTTAGTGCTTATGAAGGAGAGCCAATTGAAGACATCACAAGCTATCAAAGCTTGGTTGGAAGTTTAAACTATGCAACACTCACAAGGGTGGATTTATGCTATAGTGTTAGCATATTGAGTCAATTTATGCATAAGCCAAGAAGACCACATATGGAAGCGGCGAAGAGAATCCTCAAGTACCTAAAGGGGACCATGAATGAAGGTTTGTTTTATTCATTTACTTCAGATATTGAGCTAAAGGTCTACTCAAATGCAGATTGGGCCGGATCTAGAGATGATAGAAGAAGCACATCCGGGTATATATCATTTGCAGGTTCAAAAATCATTTCTTGGTCATCGAAGAAGCAACCAACCGTGGCATTATCTTCTACCAAAGCTGAATATAGAGGTTTGGCTAATGCAACTCAAGAAATCATGTGGTTAAAGTCTTTGTACGCAGATCTTGGACTTCATTCTTCAACACCTCATATTTTTGGTGACAACACAAGCTCACTACATCTAGCAGCTAAACCGGTATACCATGCTAGAACCAATCATATTGAAGTCCACTACCATTATGTAAGGGATGTTGGAGTTTATTGATCTCCAAAGTACAGCTAGAAGTAGGTGAAACCCAACAGGACCTAGTTGACTTTTTCACAAACTTGTATGCACAGACCAATTTTCTTGCAGAGAAAATTTCTCTTTACTCACTTGGAATTTTCCAAAACTGTTTCACACACATAAACTAGACTCTAAGAGCTTTCCAACAAGATATAGAACACCTCAAATGGATAAATACACAATGAGCTATGACCTTTGCAATATGCAGCTTTAATGGAGACCTTGAAACAGAGATGAACCTGAGGACACACATCACTTGTAGAGACTACTGCTCTTAACTCACAACTTCAATGACTTTGAAACTTTCCAGAATACAAGTAGACTTAAAGAGCTTTCTAACAAGCCAAAGAACACATGATTTGGATACATACACAAGGATATATGACCTCTGCAAGTTTGAGGTTTAATGGAGACCTTCAGCAGGAATAAAAAACAGAGAACACACACTACTTGCAGAGAGTATTGCTCTCAGCTCACACCTCCAATGATTATGAAAATTTCTAGAAAGAAAGTAGACAGTAAGAGCTTTCCAATCAGCTATCAAACATGTAATTTGGATATATAATGAGGGAGATACAAGCTCTGCAATCTCTGCATACAAAACTACAGCAGTGTAGAGATACACATATGACTCTCTTGGACATCCACAAGATCACGACTTTTCTCCTCCTTTTATAGCATGGGAAACTAATCTAAAACCTTCCTAATACATCTAAATTCGTGGTAGACACTTGGATGGAGGTATTACATGACTCAAGTGCTCAAATAAGCAAAGTATTGATGGACTTTGAGAACTAGCCACATCGACCTTCCACTAGGACACCACTGAAGCTCCCTTGTGACTCACTAATTTGACTCACCATGTTCTAGAACTCACGTGGTATTTTTGCTACATTTTATGAATAATATGAGCCTTCTTGAAGTATTTGAAGACTTCCCAAAAGTATTTACATAATTTGAAACTTGTACCCTACATAAAACAAATGTTCGCAACATTCTCCCCCTCAAGTTTCAAAGGGTATTTCCTTCATGCCAAGAATATAGTTGAATCTTTGAAGCTTTGGTCCATCCAAGGATTTGGTGAAGATATCTGCAACTTGATCCTTTGTTCCAACAAAAGAAACCTGCACTTCATTGTTCATGGCCTTCTCTCGAACATAATGATAGTGAACCTCTATATGCTTTGTTCTAGCATGAAAAATAGGATTTGAGGTCATATGAATGCTGCTCAAGTTATCCCCATATATTAGTGGTACATCAACCTGCACATTCAAGTCATGAAACAACTTTTTAAACCACATAACCTCAGTAGTAGCCAATGCTAAACCTCTATACTCAGCCTCTGTAGAAGATAAAGCAACTGTAGGCTGTTTCTTTGAACTCCATGTTAATGTCTTGTTTCCTGCTATTACCACATATCCACTTGTGGATCTTCTGTCATCTTTGCTTCCAGCCCAATCTGCATCACTAAAGACTTTAAGAGTTAGATCAACATCATGACTATAAAATAATCCTTCATTCATGGTACCTTTCAAATACCTAAGCACTCTTTTCGCTGCATGCATATGAGGTACTCTAGGTTCATGCATAAACTGTGACAATACTCCCACTGCATAACATATATCAGGTCTAGTTTTTGTTGCATAAATCAAAGATCCTACCATGGATCTATATACATTCATATCATGCAACTCATCACCTTCCTTTGCGCTTAGCTTTACATTACATTCCATTGGAGTAGAAACAAATTTACATTCCTGCATACCAAACCTTTTCAGCATATCACATATATACTTTCTTTGTATCAACCACATACCTTCATCGCTATACACAATTTCAATCCCAAGAAAGTATCTGAGCAAACCAAGATCTGAAATTTTAAATTCCTTTCCCAAATTACCTTTTATCTCATCAATTGCTTTTGCATCATTCCCTGTAATCAACAAGTCATCCACATAAATGCATACATAGACACACATGCCATCTACATGTTTTACATAAAGTGAAGGATCAACATGACTCGCTGTGTATCCTTGCAGCATAAGATACTTTACCAACCTTGCATTCCATGCCCTTGGTGCCTGCTTAAGACCATACAATGCCTTCTTTAACCTGCATACATGATTAGGACATTTTGCATCCACATAACCATCTGGTTGTGACATATACACTTCTTCATTTAACTCACCATTAAGAAAGGCATTCTTTATATCGAGTTGATATATATTCCACCTTTTACTTGCAGCTAAAGCCAACAAAGTTCTCACCGTTGCCATATTTGCTACTGGACTAAATGTTTCCTCATAGTCCACACTTTGAGTTTGATTATATCCTTTTGCTACAAGTCTAGCCTTATATCTAGACACACTACCATCACTATTTCTTTTAATCTTAAAAACCCACTTACAACCAATTACCTTTTGCTTTGGTGTACTTGGAACTAAATTCCAAGTCTTGTTATCATGTAGTGCTTCCATTTCTTCTCTCATTGCTTTCTCCCACTTTTCATCTCCTTTGGCCTCATCATAACATGTGGGTTCATTTTCCTGCTCAACTTTTGTCATAAAAGCATAATGAGTATTCATGAAAGATTCATAAGTATACCTTTGAGGTTGCTTACTTACTCTTGAAGTTCTTCTTACCTCCAATGTAGATGCTCTTCCTTTCTTATTAGGAACCTTTGATGATTCTCCATACTCACATACATCACTAATTTCCTCTCCTTCATCATTAACTTCAACAAGTTTGAGTTTACCTTTACTTTTAACACTTGGAGGTGACTCTTGCCTTAATCTTCCATTGAAAGGTGATCCTCTTTCTTCATCTAAACCACTCCTTTCATCATTTAAACTTCCTGATGGCTGAACTATGCATTCATCTCCTTCAACCACACCTTCTTCATTTTCATCCATGACCTGCAAACAATTCTTATCTGCATACCATGAAAGTGATTCATCAAAGTTTACATCTCTTGACACAACAACCTTATTGGTATGAGGATTATAGCATCTATATCCTCTTTGAGTATCTGCATAACCAATGAATATACATTTTTCTGATTTTGCATCAAGTTTAGATCTCACCTCACTAGGTACATGTACATAACATACACAGCCAAATACTTTCAAATGACTTACACTTGGTTTCCTTCCATGCCATACCTCATATGGTGTCAAATGATGAACTCCAGCAGTCGGAACTCTATTCATAATGTAAACACTTGTGCTAACAGCTTCAGCCCAAAAATAATTAGGCAAACACATATCATTAAGCATGCTTCTAGATGCTTCTGCTATGATTCTGTTTCTTCTTTCTGCGACTCCATTTTGTTGTGGAGTATACCTGCATGTAACTTCTCTTTTGATACCTTCATCATACAAAAAATCAGTAAAAGCTTGAGAGAAATACTCTCCTCCTCCATCGGATCTTAGCTTCTTAATATACCTTCCTGTTTGCTTTTTGACATATGATTTGAACTTCTTGAAACAATCAAAGACCTCACTCTTATGTTTAATAAAATACACAAATGTCATTCTACTATGATCGTCAATGAATGATACATAGTACTTATTACCAACCAAGGATGCCTCTTTAGTAGGTCCCCACACATCTGTGTGTATGAGATCTAGCAAACCATCACTTACATAGCTTGAATGCTTGAAAGGTTGTCTACTCTGCTTACCCATTTGACATGCTTCACAAAGATGCACCATATGTTGCTTAGTAAGATCAGGTAATCCTTCAACAATCCTCTTCTTTGATAGCTCCTTTAACCTGTGTACATTCATGTGTCCAATCCTTTTGTGCCATAGATCAAGCTGTGCTATTCGATGCATACTTTGGAGATCAATAAACTCCAACATTGGTATCAGAGCAAGTACTTGGAGGCTTGGAGAAGGTTATCTTTGGATCCTCAATGAAGCAACGTGCATGATTAAATCTCACTTGTAGACCTTTTTCTACCATTTGACCAACCGACATCAAATTCTTAGTGATCGTTGGCACATAAAGTACATCCTTCAAGCACTTTGTCTTGCTCTTATCCTGCATAACAACATCTCCAACCTGCATAATCTTATGTGTTGTATCATCTCCTGTTTCAACATGACCTTTACATGACGGATTATGCATATTAGAAAACCATGAAGCATCATGAGACATGTGATTAGAACAACCACTATCTACATACCATACATCGCTATTGCAATTCATCTTAGTTTCTACATTCATCATAAGAAGAGAATCATAATCATCATTTTTACCTTCAACTGCATAATTTCCTTGTTGTTTACCTCTTCTTGAATAGCCTCCTCTTCGATTACCACCTTGATTATTTTCATTTTGATAACAATCTTTGGCATAGTGTCCATACCTTCCACATATATAGCAATTGTTCTTATTATCTTCACTCCTTTGTCTTTGGTTGTAGTTGTAGTAGCCTCTCGTACCTCTAGCGCTTGATCTTCCTCTTCCTCTTGTGTTGAAGAAGCCACTTGAAGTCCTTTGATCATCGCTCCTTCTTCCTCGACCTCTATTTGAACCTCTTCCACCTCTGTTTCCACCTCTTGATGATCCTACATAAAGAGCTTGTCCTTGAGATCCTTTTTGATTTGAAGTAGAACCATTTAGATTCATCTCCTCCGTGACCATGAGGGCAATAAGTTGATCAAAATCTGGTAATTCTCCTCTGACATAAACTGAAGTAATGAAGGGTTTCCATCTCTCATCATCTTTGAGTCCGTTGAGAGTATGTGCAACCAAGTCGTCGTCCTCCACATGAGCTTGAATTGATCCTAGTTGATCTGCAATCTCTTTAACTTTCAATATGTAATCATTGACCGATGTCCTTGTATCTTTCTTTATGTTATTCAACTCATTTTTGAGTTGAATCTTCCTTGCTCTTGTACCTGTAGCATACAACCTTTCCAATGCAAGCCAAACATCTCTACTTGTGTCTAGATCTTGTATGTGTCCTACCATTGAATCTTGAATATTTTGTGATAAAATGAATATAACCCTTTTGTCTCTCTCATTCCAAAGTCTAAACTCCCTCAATTGTTGCTGATTTGGGTCCTCTGGTAATGTGGGTTTGATATCTGTGCCGTCAATCAAACCATACAAGCCTCTACCTTGCTTCATTGATAACCTTCTCCAAGCCTCCAAGTACTTGCTCTGATACCAATGTTGGAGTTTATTGATCTCCAAAGTACAGTTAGAAGTAGGTGAAACCCAACAGGACCTAGTTGACTTTTTCACAAACTTGTATGCACAGACCAATTTTCTTGCAGAGAAAATTTCTCTTTACTCACTTGGAATTTTCCAAAACTGTTTCACACACATAAACTAGACTCTACGAGCTTTCCAAAAAGATATAGAACACCTCAAATGGATAAATACACAATGAGCTATGACCTTTGCAATATGCAGCTTTAATGGAGACCTTGAAACAGAGATGAACCTGAGGACACACATTACTTGCAGAGACTACTGCTCTTAACTCACAACTCCAATGACTTTGAAACTTTCCAGAATACAAGTAGACTTAAAGAGCTTTCTAACAAGCCAAAGAACACATGATTTGGATACATACACAAGGATATATGACCTCTGCAAGTTTGAGGTTTAATGGAGACCTTCAGCAGGAATAAAAAACAGAGAACACACACTACTTGCAGAGAGTATTGCTCTCAGCTCACACATCCAATGATTATGAAAATTTCCAGGAAGAAAGTAGACAGTAAGAGCTTTCCAATGAGCTATCAAACATGTAATTTGGATATATAATGAGGGAGATACAAGCTA
Source organism: Ceratopteris richardii (assembly GCA_020310875.1). Classification (NCBI taxonomy): domain Eukaryota; kingdom Viridiplantae; phylum Streptophyta; class Polypodiopsida; order Polypodiales; family Pteridaceae; genus Ceratopteris; species Ceratopteris richardii. Next base: position 41,364,990 of record CM035419.1, read on the forward strand.
TGCAATCTCTGCATACAAAACTACAGCAGTGTAGAGATACACATATGACTCTCTTGGACATCCACAAGATCACGACTTTTCTCCTCTTTTTATAGCATGGGAAACTAATCTAAAACCTTCCTAATACATCTAAATTCGTGGTAGACACTTGGATGGAGGTATTACATGACTCAAGTGCTCAAATAAGCAAAGTATTGATGGACTTTGAGAACTAGCCACATCGACCTTCCACTAGGACACCACTGAAGCTCCCTTGTGACTCACTAATTTGACTCACCATGTTCTAGAACTCACGTGGTATTTTTGCTACATTTTATGAATAATATGAGCCTTCTTGAAGTATTTGAAGACTTCCCAAAGGTATTTACATAATTTGAAACTTGTACCCTACATAAAACAAATGTTCGCAACAAGGGAGAAGCTATTGAGCAAGGATATTCAACTATCCTATGTCTCTACACATATGCAATGTGCAGACATGTTGACGAAAGCTCTTGATGGTACGAAGTTAAGTAGATTCAAGTTGATGATTGGCTTGCAGGAAATCAAGGACAATTGAAGACTTATTTGGAGGCCAAGCATGTTAGGATTGAGGGGGAGCTTTTGGTGCATTTTACCCAAGCCTACATGCTTGATATATTTGATATCATCCTCATTTGTAAGTCACATGAGTAGTCATGTGAACACCTCTTGTAAAAGAGTTCATTTTTTATCTCTTGTAATTGAAAAAAGAAAAAGGAAAAGGATGGCTTACCTCATGCATGGTGTAAAATCAATTTCGTGGCTCTAACTACCAAAACCCACGAGTTTTTGAGCTGAGGGAATATCTCCTAACTTTGGGGATCACTTTTAGGTGGAGCCATTCGAATTCGAATTCAAAACTCCCTCCAAGAATAGCTATAAAAGGAGCAAGAAGGAAGAGGCGATTAGCAAGCCTTGTTCGTGACCACTTCATGTCATTTTGTAGAGATTGAAGAGCTTACTCCATAGCTCTATCATTCTAATCCTATTGTGCAAAGATTCATTGCCAATGTGGTTGTAATCATATGTGAATCTATACATTTATCATTATCTACTTCTCTGTTTTGTTCTCTGCTATACTCACTCAAAGCAGTACTTTCAAAAGGTCATATCTCAAGTTTTTTTGATCCTTTTTTAGTGATTTAACATGCGTTAGATAGATCTTACTTTCTAGTTTTTGCATATAAATTTTCAAGGTTATTGAATTTATACTGTTGGAGATATCTGCATTTTACTGCTCACTGGTCTATCTCTGCAGAGCCCCGAGAATGGTGGGCATGTTCCAGAAATTGATAGATCTTGTTCTCAGTGCTCAATCCATCATTTGAAGTATTTTAACTTGGATTGGGAAGCTTGCTAAGTCTATTTGCTATGCCCAAAAGGAATGTTTCTAATTCCTTCCAGGTTGAGAGCACTGTTCATTTTTTCGAGCAGGTATATATCCAAAAATAGCAAGTTTTGGGAGCTAGTCATTTTGCAACTAGTATGTCTTGACTTAAACTTTTGGGATACATGTTCCAAAGTACTTGGCTGATATTTTGGTGGATTTAGGAAGCTTAAAGGATCTAGTAATCAACTCTGAAGTCTCAGTTGGCTGGTGTGAAGCTGGTTGTAGCAGCACCTACTCATCTTTGGATTGCATCCACCATCTCTCTTCACACTGCTCTTATTCGTGCTTGGTATGCCTGAATCCACATGGCTAACTCTTTTGGCATGGGGTCTGCTAAAACTCTTCAAGTTTCCGTTTTTCTTCTTGACCTTGTTCATTCTTTTCATTCTCCTTCTTTTGTTGTAGTTTCTTTTGCTTTAGCCTGTCTCTACAATTTTTCCATCTTTGTGTTCGTTTACTTGTAACACTTTTCCCTGATCCTTCCAAGTCTGCAACTATTTGAGGTGTGGGTATATTCACTTCTCTATCGGCTTGATCATTCTCTCTGTTTTTTTTGGGGTCTCTCTAGCTTTAGCTCTTGTTATTGCTTTCAATGGCACGGTGTACGCCTTATCTCTCCCTGACAACTCTATCACTTCTATCACATTGATTTGCACATTCGAGTTAACTTTGTTGGGGTTCTTGGGGCAATGCCTAAAAAGATGTTCTTTACCACAATCACTACAGTATCCTTCCCAAACTCGTGGTGGTGGCGGGTTTGGTAATGTACATTCTTTGATAAAATGATCACATCGCATCTATAACATGGCCCTCTAGATGCAGGTGGTCTATTCATTAGTCGGGAGGGTATGGGTGCTCTGGGAGTTGTGTACATCAATGACACATAATCCTGCTCATATCCGTAAGAACTATCTGGTCCTTCCATACCATAGGCATATGGCTCGTACATTTGTCCATATTCAACTATATAGTTCTCATATGCACAGTAATTTCCGTGACTATGGTCATAAGATGAGTCATACAGTTTGTTACTATCCAAAGACGTGGCTGGAACTATTGCTCTCTCTGGGTTCTCTTCTGGTTGAGCTAATTTTACTGGGACAACATTCTGAGGGTGGGGCGGCTATTGTCCTAACACTCATTGTGGTTGAGTGTACCCTTGGTAAGCATATGGTCATGGTGCTGGTGCCTGCTGCTGATATGTGTGATATCTAAAGGCTTCTCCTCCGTGATCTCTCGGAGGGTATCCATAAGGTCTCACTAGCAGTGTTGTGATTAGTGTACTTTTGTTCTATACTACAATAATGCATAGGGCTCGGGACGGGTGGTCTATTGTAAGCATAAGCAGGTGGTGGGACTACTCCCCTAGTGCACAAATGAGAAGGATGATCACCTCCACAATGCACACACCTTCTAAGCATGGGTAATCTCATTGGATTGTTGGGGTAGTTCCTCTGCCCTTGAACATTTAGTTTCTTTGCTACCAAATCGGCTATTTCCTCTACATTGTTCCTAGGGTTTGACATGCTCCTGACAGAGTCTTCACTTTTCACACTACCTTGAGGTATTTTCAAATCTTCTACTAGATTTTCCTCTAGAGCAATACATTCTTTCATACATTCTTGCAAACTTTGAACTTTGTTCACATATACCAATGATCTTAAAGATCTGTTCACTAAGCCTTCCAAAAATAATGACATCATTTTATTTTGAGTGGGTCTCTCTTCAACAGGGCATCTATCCACATATTGCTTGAATCTTCTCGCTGCCAATCTCACCGATTCCGTAGGAGCTTTCTTAAAACTATGGATCGATGAGGAAGAGTTGTTTTTTATTCCAGACTTGGTGAGTTCTTCAATTAACTCTTGATAGAATTGTTCCATGTTTTGAAAGTTATTGGGGTCTAGTGGCTGGAACCATGCTAACGCGGTGTTCGTCAAAGTCAATCCAAAGGATTCATATTGAATCAAGAAGTCTTCCACTTGTTCGGCTCTGATTACTTGCTTGAATTCAGCTATGTGATTGTAAGGTTCGCTAGAGCCATCATAGTGGTTTCTCATGCATTTGGCTACTTGGATTGGCCTTAATCTTCTCTTGGTTCAGGTGCTCTAGGCATTACAGGGAAGACTATTCTTCCTATCGGTATACCTGGTCCTCTTACTGCAGGTGGTCTCTCAGGGACAGGAATTCTATTCCTTGGTTCAACTGGTGGGTGAGGCCGATAATTAGGATTATTGCCTAGTGTAGTGAACTGCACATGTGGTCTCACTGAAATATGCATTTGTTGTGTCTGCCCCGAATGCTGATATGATTTATCTTGATAAGTTCCTTGGGGGTTTTGTGAAGTAGTGGCTTGATCTCTAGGAGGGAACATTGGTATGTTATGATATTTCAACCCTGGTCTTTCTAATTCCCTTAAGGGCCAATACCTCCTCTGATTCTTGTCCAAATACATGATAATGGTGGGGAATTCAGGATCTTGCAATTCATAAATAGTGATTGGGTTATTGGCTTCTTCCCATAACGAAAAGTGGGCTCTGAGAAGATGCTCCATCCCATTGATCAGATAAACATACATTAGGGAATCATCTTGGGGAACTAGGCCTCCTCTCCAAACCCTAATCACAATGGATTTCCCTCTAGGTGTAGACACTTGTTCCTCATGTCCCTCTTGATTAAGGCTGTGGGCATTGCCTTCTTCCGCTTGCTCATTGATGTTTTCATGATGTTTGGTGACTACGTACTAAATATCCCTTTTGTCCATGTAGAATCCTCCTACATATTTAACTGCTCGCCTATGCACTATGTAAGCATCTCTAGCTTTCTTCAGCCTAGCCGCTGACCTGTTTAGCCCATCTAGGTAGATAGGTAAACCGTGTTGGTTGGTGTTCACATATTCTAAAGATGTCCAATATTCACCCTCAATAATTGACATCATGCCAATCATTGGTACAGAATTTTGCATGTCCTCTAACGCCGTGAGAATTTTTTCCTCAGACTCACTCGAGGTTTCAGAGTAGTGTGAACGGCTACTTGGTTCGGCTACACTTCCCACAGAAGAAATTACACTTCTTCGACTCCCTAGGCTTCTTCCGGACCTTAGGTTCATTCAATTGAAGAATTCTAGTCTAATTTAGCCAACCTCCTGCTCCTAGAGTTCTTTATTGAGGGTCTGAATTCTAGGGAATATTTGGTTGACTTAAAACTTACAATGAATCCATGATACACGATACTTGAACCAAAAGAATTCCACGATACTCGATATTTGGCTGACTAGAAAAATGCCATGATACTCGATACTCAGCCAACTGGATAGATCACGATACACTATACTTGACTGGAAGATCGCGATACACGATACTTGCCCAATATCACGAGCCAATCAATGATACTCAATACTAGGATCTTCATGATACTTGATCTTTCACAAATGTCGCAAAAAGCAACCTCCACGATACACGATATGCCACAGGTATCGTGAACAAAAATTCACGATACACGATACTCGACTAAGAGAATTTCCATGATAGTTGATACTTAGGAAAATATCATTTTAGTGCCCCACGATACATGATATTTCACAATTATTGCGAGAACTTTCCCGACAATACTCGATATCCACCAAGTATCGTGAAAAAATTTGACGATACACGATGTCCGTCAAGTATCGTGAACAGAAATTCACGATAGATGATATGTGACTAGTATCGTGAGGATTTCTCAACGATACTTGATATGTGACCAATCTAAGTATCGTGATACTCGACCACAGGAGTTCACGATATCCAGATATCGGGATATCTCAACCGCGGTGTCGGAAAGATTTCAACCTTTCCGTTGATGACCAGAGAAAATGAAGTCAACTTTATTGGTGAACTCAAACCTTTTATATCACTGTTGATCAGTTGTTCTGGATTGATGTAACTACTTTTGAAGTGTTTATAGGTACGAGAAACAAGAATTATGGGTATTCAATCGTAGGGTTTCTTGAATTCATGTGTTGTTTATGACATTTGAGTTAACGTTAAGGGTTTAAATGAATTATAATAAGTTAATGACAGGATTCAGAAGGGTTTTAAGGGGTTTCCAAGGGTTGTTAGTGATCAACATGAGTGGGAATGAAGATTAGCCTTAGTTTCAAGGGTTGAAACAATTAATATTTAATGAAATTAATCTATAATTTAACATTGGTTAACTTATAAAATTAAAATAGGGTTTAATTAGTTACCTTAATAGTGCGTGTGAATTTAAATACTAAGGTTCTAATTAATTAAACCCTTAACCTAAGCCTAATTTAAATGCATTATTAAATTAAGAAATTTAGGATAATTAGATTAAAATGAAAAATGAAGTGGATAATTAATGAGTGGTGTATGAGAGTGGTATTTAAAGGGTGGTGTGAGTTAAGTGTGTAACTAAAGTGGTTAAAGTAAACAATTAAAGATGTGGTAGCTATTTGTGCAAGATAAAAGAATGGATTAGATAATTTATGCATTTAAAGTGCAAAAAGTATGTGATTAAAAGAATGGAACAAGTGAGTTATGCGAGAAACATTAATTTAAAGTATGGTGGAAAAATATGGGTTAAAGAATGGATGAGAAAATAAAGAAAATCCAAAAGAGTGGTAAAATGAAGATCTCTGTGTGTATAAATATGTGGGCTTTGCTCCATATTTTGCTAATATTTTTTGCAGGTACTGATTTTCTTTCTTTCTCCGTTCTTCTTTACTTTCTGCTAATATGTGCAAGAGAGAATGAGAATTGAGCTACGAATCTGTGCCATAGTTATCTATGCTTTATTGTATAGGCATATTCTCTTAGTCCTCTAGAGCAGAGAGAAATAGCACGTGATTAAGACCACCCATCAACTTGAGATTGATCTTTATTTTGTCCAATAGTCATAGTACTTACCTAGTGTCACTCTGTCAGAGTTGTCCTGAGGTGAGACGATCGGGCAGCACGCAGAGAATAGTTGGAGAGAGAAATTAGGCACGCAGGCCAAGAGAGATGTTTTTTTTTCTAAATTAATATTTTTATTTTTTGCTCTTCCTCTTCTATCTCTGGCAGCGGCAGCCACGTAGAGCTCTGGCAATGGGCGTCTGCATCAGAGAGAGAGCGAGAGTCTAGAGAGATGTCGCTTGTAGCACACAGAGAGTGGGCTCCTGGCGGCGGTTGGTCAGAGAAAGGAACATGTACAGGAGTCTGGAAAGAGCGACTGTAGAGAGAGAGGTAGTGGGAGACGGCGATCTGGTCAGGCATGCATCAGAGAGAGGAGAAAGAGAGATTTATATTATATTTTCCTCTCTCCACCCGGCTGGCAGTTGTAGATTCAGAGAGCGGCAGAAGAGAGATGTTTCTCTCCCTTTCCCTCCGCGGTCTGCGCGCGGCAGCGCCGAAGAGAGAGAGAGAGAGAGAGAGAGAGAGAGAGAGAGAGAGAGAGAGAGAGAGAGAGAGAGAGAGAGAGAGAGAGAGAGAGAGAGAGAGAGAGAGAGAGAGAGAGAGAGAGAGAGATAGAGAGAGAGAGAGAGAGAGAGATAGAGAGAGAGAGAGAGAGAGAGAGAGATAGAGAGAGAGAAAGAGAGAGAGAGAGAGAGAGAGAGAGAGAGAGAGAGAGAGAGAGAGAGAGAGAGAGAGAGAGAGAGAGAGAGAGAGAGAGAGAGAGAGAGAGAGAGAGAGAGAGAGAGGAAGGCAGAGAGAGAACGGGAGAGAGAGAAAAAAAGAGAGAAAGAGAGAGAGAGAGAGAGAGAGAGAGAGAGAGAGAGAGAGAGAGAGAGAGAGAACGAGAAAGAGAGAGAGAGAGATAGGGAAAGAGAGAGAGAACATAGTAAGAGAGAAAAAAATGGTATTCTGCTATTTTGTTTTTGTTTGGTTTTCTTTTATTTTTATGATGCAATTAGATTAATCAAGTTTAAAGGTTAATTATATGCATAGAATATTCACAATGCATGTATGTGTAAGTCTATGCATGTATGTATGAGAAAACATGCATGTGAGAGATGTGTGCATATGCATGAGTGATATGTGCATGAGCATGAGTGTACATAAATGCATGTTTCTGAGTGAAGCAGGAATGCGTGTATAATTAGTTTGAATGAGTTTATGTTAGTATATGTGAAAATGCATGTATGTGGATTGAAGTTTAATGTTTACTTATGATTGAATGCATAAGAATGATTGATTGTGAGAATATATGTATGTTAAAGGCAAATTATTATGCATGTTTATGTACAATGGTATGTGACTAATGTCTTTAAAGTTTCTTAATGATTTTGTAATATTACTAATAGCGAATATTTTTTGCAGAAACATTGAAGAGTACAAGCAATTGAATTGAAGTGAAGTGAAGTGAATTGAAGTGAAGTGACTTGAAGTGAAGTGAAGTGAAGTGAAGTGATAGATTGACAACAAACCTTTTACCTTATATCTCCCTTAGTTTTTATTTGATCTATATGCTAGCCATATTGACATATATCTTGTATTAGCATTGATCTTTTAGCTTTAGCAAGAGCATCTTTGTGAAAACCTGATTTGATTAATTTATCTGTTTAAATGTCTTTAGAAGAATCGAAAAGCAATGAAGTTAGAGTCTCATTTGAATCAACTAGTACTAAAGAAGATTCCGATATTCCAACTGTTGAAAACTTCCCACCAACTCTAGTAGAAGAAACCATTATGGAATGCGTAACAGAAGAGTCACTAGTTTTAATCTCATATCAGGAAGCTGTTGCTAGATACAGGGCCGCTCGTCCTTACGGTCCATAGCTACTATTTACATTTATGAGAAAATTTAGTTTTAGTCATAGAAATAGGTGATTTAAATTGTTTTGTCATTAGAACCCTTATTTCCATAAGCCTGAGTTTGCTACAGACACCCCGCGTGTGCCGATCGATTTTGGCTGATGGACTGATCCAACATCCGAGCATCTACACGACCCGGCAGCGGGAGAACCCGATACTTGACATTTTTTCAATTTTCAACAAGTGCATTTATATTTTAAGTGAATACAAGTGGTCTTAAAGCCTCTCTCCCCTCTTCCCAATGCTTGAATCACAAAAAATTAACTTTCCTTACCCCGGGATGACCCTCACGATATCTGTTGCAGGTCATTTCACTGAGTTGCTTGATTTCACCAGAATTTAAGAGTAAGGGATGGGTATGATTACCTTGGAAGCTACTCTCCCACTTCTCTACAACTCGTTCTTGCTCTGTGTAGCTCAATAATCTTGCTCCTGGATCACGATATTTGCTCTCTAATGCTCACGATACTTGCTTGGAGACAAGTGACTTGAAAAAGAGAATTTCTTATTTTTATACTTTCGAAAATTTCTCCTAACTACAAAGACTTAACAAGAACAAAGCTTGATTGCAAATCTACCTTCCTAACCTACTCCCTTCTTCCTCCTACTCTACTCATTCCACTCACTTCCCTAAGCTATCAACTCACTACACACACTCCAAGACCGAGAAGTAGTAAGTGCGGATGAGTGTGACTTACCAAAGAAGAGAAATTCACAACTGCTCTACTCGCTTCAATGCTAAGATCTACTTACCATCACACGAACGCCTTGGTTTGATTCGACTTGCCCCAAAAACGTGTGTACCTAAGAACCAACTTAGGGACTTGTGGAGAAAGAGACTATACCTTGATCCCCCTCAAGTGCATATAGTGGGGATTGATGCTTTATTTATCAATCCGGAGAGTATCATAACCTAGCCGAGTGTATGAAGACGTGCATTCAAATGATGATCAATGCAAATGAGATCTCACAGTGCAAATACATAAAAGTCAAATCCAAACAAGATTCAACTATCAGTTATGGTGTTGCGATACTTGGAGTAGTAGTTAGTAGTAAATTGAGCTTTTCTCTCAATTCTGAACTCCGAATATAATAGTGGGTACATTTTGAAGCTCTCGAGAAGACGCATCCAATAGTAGTCTTTTCACTCAATTGTGATGCTTCTGCATGAAGTTATGAGCAAAATACGGAGTCGTGGGAATTACCTTCCTACACTCTAGCATTTCCTACACTTCACACACACCTTACCAATAGCAAATAGACACTTTCATGGATAAACAACACTTCCAAGCACTCTTTTCAAGCCTCGCACATGCATACAAGCTCACAAAGAAGATGATACAGAGAGGAGAAGACACAAATTCGAATTTCTGTGCTCTTGATTCTCAGAATGGCAAAAAGTCTCTCCAAAGAGTCACAAATTGACTTATATACATGTGCCCTAAAAATGTTCCTTTCACACAAGAGACCAGCACTTTATTCACTAAGAGGCTAATTTCCTACTAATTTACAAGGATAAGATACAAATCTCTGTGGGTATGCATCTAGATGACTCCTCTAGTACATTTACATCAAAAAACTATATATATTACAAAATGGTTATGATACAAAAATAAAGTGTCCAAATTGAAAAAAGTTTGGGGCCCCTCCTTTTCTCTGCCTCTTGCTCTTCTTAGCTCTGCAAGAATGACCTTGGCTTCTTGTGTGAAGAGTTACACCATGAGTGTGTTGAAACCAAGGAATTGTGTATCCATGTAGAGATCTAGGAATATAGCAAAGGATTCCCATTTGTCATCAGCTTTGATCCCATTGTTGACTTTCCTTACTGCTCTACATCAATGATTTCTCCAATGCTCCCAAGTTGATCTACAATGTCCATCTTGGTGACAAAATCATTCACACTTTGATTGGTCATCTTCTTCAGTTTTGTAAAATCCATCCATATCTGATTCTTCCTACCTTTGGTACTTAAGGAGAAGAATGCTTCCAAATCATTTGATATCTCTTGAGAAGTCTTATGGTTCCTTATATGAGGGAGAAAAAAATCAAGGATAGAGTTGAGAATATATGAACTTGCTAAAGAATCATTTGCTCATCATATATTCAACCTTTCCTACTCCTCTTCAGTTGGTTGACCCTTACTTTTGAGGACTCACATCACCTCATCTCTTATGATATATCCATATACATCACCCATGAGGAAAGCATATATATATATATATATATATATATATATATATATATATATATATATATATATATATATATATATATATATATATATATATATATATATGTATATATATATATATATATATATATATATATATATATATATATATATATATATATCCATATCCAACTTGATAATAGATGAGGAGAATCCATCACCCATAATGCCTTACTTTTGACTATGCTCTAATACCACTATGAAAAGGTGATGGGAAGTATGGAAAGATGAGTTTGTCTTGGCTAACTCCTCGTCAAGACTAGTCTTGATAACTTTAGAGACCTTTAATATAATCCCTATGCACCAATTATATGCATTTAGATAACAATGGTACCTTAAAGCATCATTCCAAAAACACAGTGTCAAAATAGCTGAGTTGTGAATACAAAACACTTTGAAAACTTTTGGTTTGTGAAAGAAATTTCTCTATGTTTTTCCCAACTCTTAGAACTTGGTAAAATGCTTTACCAAGTTATTTCAAAAATTTAGAGGGACTACACTCAAAGCAATGCACATAAGAAATCTGGGGGTAAACCTAACTTTTCAACAGGAAGATGATACACAAACCTTGTCACATAGATTTTCTCATATCTCAAGTTCTATGCATCCAATGGTTATGAAAATTTTTAGAAATAATAATGATATTCCTATCTAGGATTGGATCAATGCATTGGATAGTAAGTACTCATACATAGAGAAATGATTCATAGAACCCAATCTTTACTTTTATCTTTAATAGAGATAGAGCTGAAAATCCAAATAACATCTAATGTGCATTTTTCAAGCATTTAAGTTTGTTCCATGCATCAACAACACTTTGTGGCCATACACCTCCTCCAATCCTACTGTGTACCTAAGTTGTAAAGCTGTAGGGACTTGTGTTAATTGAGGCTATACCTCAATTTCTCACAAGTGCATATAGTGGTGGTTTGATACCTGTTTAATTATCAATCCTTAAAATTAGACATATAAAGAGTATGAAGACATGTGCACACATGGTGGTAATGAAGTGAAAGTGCTACATAGTAGTAAGCACAAGTTTGGGATTTTCTCTCAGCTCAAAGATCCAAATATGGTCAACAATGGTTTCTTGTCAAGCTCTTGGTGAGATGCATCTAATGATGGTATTTCCACCTAATCTAACAAGCTTGCTTCAAGTTATGAGCAAAATAATGAATGACACAAAACACTACTTTAGCTCCATAGCTCACCAAGCTTCACATATGCATTAAAGTAGGTAAAACAAGAGGGGGCATAGGCAACACTCCTAAACACACATTTCAAGCATCAAATACACACACAAGCTCTTGGAGAAGAAGATACTTAGCAATGCAGAAGCAAATTCAAAATTTTAGCTTGATTACTCTCTATGGCAAAAAGCTCTTACAAAGAGTGATCAAGTAACTTGTACACATGTGCCCTAAAAATGGTCCTTTCACACAAGAGGCCGACGCTTTTATTGATATTCACTATATTACTACTATAATGCAAGAATAATTTTACAAGCTTCAGGATTCTTCCGTCTAGAGGACTCCTCTAGAGCATTTACATGGCTCTTGAGAAGACAACTTGAAAATTGGAAGAAGACAAATTATGCCCAAATTTGAAAATTTTTGGGGCTTGCTTTTCTTTGCCTGTTTCTTTTTCAAAACTCTCCCCATCTTAGTCTCTCTTGTCCCTTGACAAGCTTTGCTTCTAGTCTCTAGCATTTCTCATGTGGCAAATATGGTCCTTGGTTATCCTTATCCGAATCTTGAGTCCAATGCTTCCTTTTGCCTCTCAACATTCCTTATATCCATTCATCAGGTTTGTTGTATTAATTTTGATTGCCATGCACACACCCAGTGGCCACAATGTCATTCGTTTTAGTTACCTTTCACTACAATTCTTCCTATTGTTGGAAAGACCTTGTTAACGTGTTCGTACTTATCGGGCCCTGTTGTCTCTGTTTTAGCCTATTTAGTTCTCTCCACCGTATGCACTCAGTGGCTAGAGTGACATCAATATTGATCACTCTTTATTATGCTTTAGCCTTTGGTTGTCAAAAGGACCCTATGCTTGTTTTGACTTCTTGTTGAATTTCTAAATTATGGTATTTTAGTCAATGGCCATGGCTGAAAGTGGTGATATTCTGTATGTTGGCTATTGAGGATAATTTTGATGGTACCAATTACCCATTATGGGCTTATATAATGCATCATGATTTGTTCACAACAAGATTGTGGAATATTATACAAAACGTCCTATTACACCTACAAATACAATTACTAAAGCTGATGTAGATGGCATCGAAGATGGTGATATTCTTAAGGTTCCTATTCGTGCTATGGTTCGAGTTTAACCTATTGTACAGAAACTTCATTGGGATTGAAGAGATGCTTAGCCACATGCGTTGATAACCTTTTCTATCAAATGTGCCATTATTCCTCATATTTGGTCCTACAAAACACAAAAGGATGCCTGGGATACACTTACCACTTTATACTACGCAAGGAATGAAACTTTTGTTTCTTACCTCCAAAAACAATTGGAGAGTGAGCACATGAATGAAGAGATTCCACGGACAAATTTTTGAAAAAGATTAAAGATTTGAAGGAGGAGTTGATTTCTATTGATGAAGTCTTGCTTGACAGTCAGACTGTTTTGAATGGTCTTCCAAATTCATATTAGAGTTTTGCTTCTATTGTTTGATTGATGATGAAAAAAAATCCAAATGCCTTAACATTTGGAGAGTTAGCCTCTGTTCTATTGCAAAAATATTAGTCCAAGCACAAGAGGTCCATTATGCATGTTGCAAATCAGGCATTCTTGGCCAGTCAGAAGGGCAAAGGTAAATGGAGCTCATCTAGTAGTAAGTAGAAATTTGCTAAGTCCACACAATCAAAGAAGGATGAAAGAGATGAGAAGAAAATAAGAAAGTAATTTTTTTTGCAAATATTGTAAAGGAAATGATCATGTAATAAAGAGTGGTCCAAAAGTGGTTGCAAAAGAGGCAAAGAAAAAAGAGGCTAGAATGGTTGTTGGAGAGGCCTCTACACCTAAAATAGAGTCTGCTAATGTTGTGCAAAATGAAGAATGTGCATTTACTATTGTTTGCAATTATGACCCGTCTTCTCATGAACACTATATGTCTATATTAGACTCAAATGTTTGGTGCTTTGATAGTGCGCCAACAAAACATATTACCTCACAATGTAGTTTCTTCACTTCACTTGAGCTTGCCCCTATAGGGAATACTGTCACATTCACCAACAAATCCTCTTATCCTATCATAGGAGTTGGTAAGATCATTTTGAATAATGTTGATGGTAGTTCTTTTACATTGTTAGATGCTTTATTTGTGATAAGGACCAAGAAAAATCCGTTATCAATTGTAGCATTAGCCAAGATTAGCTTGGTTGTAAACTTTCTTGATGATAGATGTATAGTTCATGATTTGTCAAATGACAATGTGCTTATTCCGTCTAACATTTTATGTCATGGTCTGTATAAACTCATAGACTATCAAAAATGTATGAATGATTCAACATGTGCAGTACATGATTCTTAGGCTATGTTAGGTGCAAAGCTTTGGCATGCACGCTTTGCTCATGTGAATTTTACTAATTTGCTACATCTGTAGAAATATGAAATGGTGTCCTCTTTGCTCAAACTTGAGCCACTTGGTAGACAAGTCTCTGAAGTCTGTATTTTGGGCAAAATGTAAGATTCTTCCTTCCCAAAAGATGGTGCAATTTGAGCTACTCAAAAACTACAATTCGATCACAATGATATTTGTGTTCTTATGCAGACACCTACTTTTGGGAACTATCTTTACTTTGTGACTTTCATTGATGATTTTTCCATGCATGCATGAGTCTATCCATTGAAAGAAATGTCCAAAGTGTTTATGTGATTCAAATAGTTTTTGGTTTTGGCTGTAAAATTTGTGAGCATGTAAAATGGGCCCCTCCATTCTGATCTGTGGGGGGATATATGTCTTCTAATTCTAATGCACTTTTGGTTGAACATGGGATAAAATATAGTCTATAGTGCTGTATACCCCTCAAAAGGAAGAATAGGTCACCCATGGAGATGGTGAGGTGTATGGTCAAGAGTCAGACTTTACCACATAGTTTTTGGTTTGAGGTTGTTACGTGTGCAACATATGTACTTAACAGGTGTCCCACTAAAGCATTGCATTCTATCACTCCATATGAGGCATGGCATGGTCGGAAGCCACCTATTGCTCATTTGCATGTTTTTGGTTTTTTGGAATATGCATTAGTGTTTGAACAAGAATGCAAGAAATTGGATGATAAAGCAATGAAATGTATTTTTGTTGGGTATAGTTCTGAAAGCATAGGCTATCGTCTATATCATCCATAGACTATATGCATTTTTCTTAGCTGTGATGTTGTTTTTGTGGATGATGCAATTCAACCATTACTTTCGTGTACAAAGGAGACATCATTTAGCTCCAAAGATATGTATGACACTTTGTTGCCTCTTTTCACAAATGCATAGTCTAGTGCTAGTCCAAATGAGGCAGCTTCTCAACCTTTATAAGTTTTCAGAGACAATGCAAATCATTTCATTTCTGATGCAGATTTACGTGATGTACTTGTTGAGCAGAGAACTCATATAGAGGAGGCAAAGACTATGGCTAAATGGCTGGTGTAGAATTTGTGAGATACAAAATTAGATTTAACTCTATCATATCATAATCGTTCTTGCTCGCGTAGTGCTTCATTTGCATCAAATTGCTATGCTATGGCTACATCTAGTCTCTGTGATGAGAATGAGCCTGTTTTGTTTGATGAAGCATAACATTTAGAAAATTGGATGGCTGCTATGCAATCTAAATATGATGCTATTATGAAGAATAGTACCTTGTCTTTATGTGACTTGCCTCCTAGAAAGAAGGCCATTGTGACTAAGTGGGTATTCAAGCTAAAGAATAAGCTTGATGGAACAATTGATAGGTCTAAGGCTAGGCTTGTTGTAAAGGGTTATGCTCAAGAAAGAGGCATTGATTTTGATGAGACCTTTGCTCCTACATGTCAAATGATTAGTGTTCGTAGCATCTGTGCACTTGTAACTTATAATGGTTGGAGTGTGCATCAATTGTACATGAAAACTACATTTTCGAATGGTTGCTTGCTTGAAGATGTGTATGTTTTTTAGCCCCATGGCTTTGCACAAAAAGGGCATGAAAACAAAGTGTGCAGTTTGAAAAAGGCATTATATGTTTTGAAGCAAGGACCACATGCTTGGTATGAAAAGATACATGCCTATCTGATTGCACATGGTTTTGAGAAAATTCCAACTCAGAGCACCTTATATATTAAGCATGGCAATGATGTGCTTCTAATCATTGTTGTCTATGTTAATGATTTGCTATTCACTTGTCGTCATGAGAAGCATATTGCTAATTTTAAGGCTGATTTGCATGCCTCATGTGAGATGTCAGATTTGGGGCATTTGCATCATTATTTGGGCATTCCATTTATTCAATTTGATGGTGGAATATCTTTGTGTCAAACAAAATATATTGAGACATTATTGTAGTGTTTTGGCCTTGAAGATTGTAAACTTATTGCCACTCCTATGCAGAGAGGTTTACAATTGAGTCTTCATGATGCTGGAATATGCATTTGTTGTTGTTCTCTACTAGTTGGTTGTTTGATGCTTGATTTATTTATGCATTACTCAACTAGATATTCAATTTTTCATCTCATAGATGAGCAAGTTTATGTATTGCCCAGGTCTCAAGCATTGGTTGGTTGTTAAGTGCATCTTTTGCTACTTGAGTGGTACCCAAGTATTTGGATTCCAAGGGGGGATCACTACTACCTGATTAACATGCTCTTTTTTACTGTAAATGGGTTGGTTTCTATGACACTCATGTGTCCACCAATGGTTTTGCCTTCATGCTTGGTAGGCCATGCATATCTTGGTTGAGCAATAAGCAACCTACTATGGCCACTTCTAATTGTGAGGCTAAGTATAGGGTAGCTTTCATAGTGACTATTGAGTATGTGTGGCTCAGATGCCTTATGGCTGATCTGGGTGTTGGTAAATCTTTTGCTATCACCATCTTCATTGATGATCAAAGCACATTGGGAGTTGCAAGGAATCCTATTTTCCATGCTCGCACTAAGCACATTGAGGTGCACTATCATTATTTCATGAAGAGGTTCACTAGTGGAATTATAAATTTGGCATATGTGCCCACATAAGAGAACATTGCAGACCTTTTCACAAAGGTTGTACCTAGGGAGAAGTTTGAAGCATTCCACAAAGCCTTGGGCTTACTTCCTTTTGTGGATTGATTCCACATAGCTTCACACTTCCTTATACATATGTGCAAGCTCCTTTTTCACTTCATCACTCCGAGGGGGAATTTGTTGATATATTTTGGTAGTGATGTGTGTGAGCACACTAGGAAAGTTAGGGAATTTTTTTGTCTTTAGGAAGTTCTTCCCTAGGCTTGTATATATGCCTATAACCCTAACGGGTTGCTTATCTTTGTAGATTATCTTGGTAATACATTTGCTACTATGTGTGGTGCTCCAAGCTTCTTCTTCTTATTCCTTGTGTTTTTCATGTGCTTCCAGAGACCTCAAACTCCAATACTGATGTCCTATACAATCATTCCTTCATTGTTGTAATTATAAAGTATAGTGTTGCATACCACCATACTTATATCTAGGACTAATGTGTTGATGATATTTGTCTTATACTCTAGAAGCTATACTTCATAGAAAACCTTTTATTTAAATTCTTTAAAAAATAATTTTAAGTCAAGGAATTAACTATATGTTTTCTATCTCGGTTAGGATGCTACGACTTCCAATACGAAATCATTCTAAGATCTTTTATAATTTTCAATCATCCCATGCTTATGTTGGAAGCTTCAAGCTTGTTTGAAAGCATCCATCCTTTCTCTCTGAGGTGTCAAGTGTAATTCCAAGTGCCTTGAATTATATTCAAGATCTTTTTATTTCATTCTCAACTAACTTGTAGTGACTATTAGTATATGATCAATGTCTACCCCTCATGATTGTATGCACATTTTGTAAGGCCCCCATTATGAGGAGAAGCCAAGCATGCATTACCTAATTGATGGGAATCCCAACTTGCATGTTGGATGGATATGAGCAAAAAGGTTTTGTGCGACTGCGCTATCCAAGAATCGAAAACACGGGGGGGCTTTGAGAGGATCTTGGCCTAACCACAACGTTCAGGTTGCTTGTCTTCTACAGGGAGTAGTAAGAAATTATACACATGCTAATATACCTGAACAATTTGACCAATAGAACAATGAATAAACCATTGGAACATTGTTTGACCAATAGGAGATTGAAACCTTTGTTTTCCAACCTTTATTTCATTCGAGAGAAGGCTACTGCTTTTGAAAAATTTTAAATGTGGCATAAGTATGTGGAAAATGAATGAGGAAGGAAAGTAAAGAAATTTAGAACACATAGAGGAGGTGAATTCTTGTCAACAAAATTCAATAACTACTGTAAGGAGCATGGTGTGAAAAGGCAACTTACCACAACTCATACACCTCAACAAAATGGCATTGTTGAGCGTAGGAACATGATAGTAGTTGAAATGGCTCGTTGTATGTTAAAGGCTCAAGACATGTGTGATTCATTCTGGGTAGAAGTTGTCAATACAACAGTCTACATCCTCAAACGAAGCTACACAAAAGCACTGAACAGGATGAATCCTCAAGAAGCATATTCTACTAAAAAGCCTTCACCTTTGCATTTCAAAATTTTTGGTTGTTTCTGTTATGCACATATTCTCGATTCAACAAGATCAAAGTTGGATTCAAAAATAAAAAAGTGTGTCTTCCTAGGATATAGTGAAGAGTCTAAAGCATATAGGTTGTGGGATCCTGAGGCAAGGAAGATTTTTGTCAGCTGAGATATGGTGTTTGATGAACAACCACACTTAGTAGAAGATAAAGGTAAATCTACTATCTCATCAAATGGAGAATATCTCACCCTGTGCATATCAAAAGATAGGTTAAAGTTGAGGAGGAGTGTTAAACAATTTTGTTTTATCTTACTGGGTTCTTGGGATTGTTAGGGGTCTGTAAAATAGAGGCCATGTTTTGTATTTTCCCAGTCTACTAATTCAATGTATGCTACTACACCGACTTAACGTTTCTAAATTAAACTTTCGATCAACTACTTCTTTGTTCTGTGCATTACAACTTCTTCACTGCGATAACGCATAAACGTGTGACTACACCACTTCACCGCAATATCGTCTTAACTTAACACTTCAAGAGAGACTGAAATAATTAATGAACTTGATTAACAGAGTTACAGAATACACCAAGATGTAGACAATGCGCCACGCTTCAACTTCAGGTGCTCGCCTAGACCAACAGTCCGGCGTCCACCCCCCTTCTGTTTCACGCACGCTTCTTTCATTAATAAAAAAGGGTTACATTTATTGTGCTACATCCTTTCGGTGTGCATGCAAAATTTCAAAATTACATTTTAGAATATGTTAATTCCGTTCTCGCAGCTAACACGGGCATGCACGGTGGACTCAAACCCAAATTGCTAAATACAAAAATTTAGGAATCATCAATAATGCCCTATATATGAATGGAAGGGGCTATCTTGAATGTGCACAAAATTTTGAGCTTGAGCGATTCTAGCATATTCTACAAAATTTTCGTATCAATAAGCTGCGCATCAGTTCTGACCAAACTGGCAGCAATCACTAGATTGATCAGCGATTTAGTCTGAGTCTATAAAAAAGCTTCTTGCAAATAAAAGTCATTGGCGAGCGCAGCATCTCTATGCAACTTCATCTCTGCTATTTCTACATCGATGTGTGTTAGTCTTTCTTCCTGGACACCCAATTATTTTTCCCGGTGCTCTAATTCTTGAGACTGAAATTGCATTGTTTTATAAAAATCCTGCCTTTCTTTTTGAATAGCTTCGATACCTTTCTTTAACTTGAGATTCTTGGAAATCTATGTAGAAAGTTTTTGTCCTTGTTTGAATAGATGTTCAACAACTTTATCTAATTTGGCTTCAGCTTTGATGACATTTGTAGCGAGTGTCTGAGAAGCTTCTTCTAATATGATAAGCTTATCCCTTGTTTCATGGAGTGCATTGCCTAACACACTCATTGCATCTTGTTTATCTATAACTTCTTGCCACAACACTTTAATCTCTGCATCCTGATTGGTGATAATAGCATCTTTTTCGATCAGTTGTTCTTGCAATCTCTAAATTTGTCTTTGCACTGAATGAATATAACTTTTTGGCCTCGATGAGTTCTTCCTGCAGAGGCGCTATGCCTACTTCCAGGATGTCGACTTTGCTTTGAAGCTCATGACGAATATCTTGTTGTGCATTCTATAGTTGGAGGAGTAATTGTTGGGATAACTGTAATAAAAATTGACCCATTGACGCCAATTGGGTGAACGCGGCAGGGGTAGGAAGAGGAGGTGTAGGCCACAATGGTTGGGCAGAAAGGAGGTGTGGGGATGAGAGAATAGTCGGGAGAAGGAGGGAAATTGGACGAAGCTTCACGGGTTGCTGCCAGAGGCGAGGATGATGGAGAGTGTTAAACTCCAAAAGAACAAGCTATCCTTGATGTTAGACCACCTCTATATCAAGAATAACTTTAAACTCCAACCAGTTTTGAAAGAAAATCACCAAACTATCAAGAAATCAACTAACTATGAAGAAATTCATTTCACAGAAAAGTCTGTTGCACATTAATCACTCATTAATTAGTCATTTGTGTAAGTTTTCTGATGAAACTTTGTAGAATGTGTTGGCTAAAGTTTGCACACCTCCTCCAAGTTAAAACACTTCAAAAGCTTTAGTAGTTTATGATTGATGCTTCAAACAATCTACCTATTTCTGAAACTGCCTTCCTGTAAAGTCGATTTTGACACCTGCAACTTCTAACACATAGTTCTCCCAATCTAGAAATTGTTTAAGCAAATGCTTTTAGCCATAGATGGCTTACCTTCCAACTTAAATTTTGACTCCTGATTTATGTAAAACTTTACACTGTGCACTGAGAACTCATCATTTCTTTGACCATCAAAATTGCGCGTGTTTCAAAAGACACTCACACTTTCTAACATATAGATGTTCCTACACAAAATTCTCTCAGTCTGTTTTCAATTGAACTCTCAAACTTTAACCATAGATAGATTAACTATGGACTTAGATGTGTACAAAAGGATTTTTTATAAAATCAAATACAGAAGGAGAACTAGAGAAAATATCAACGCACAATTCTCTGAACATTCTTTCTATTCAACTCTTCATACATCTGATGGATGATACATCTAATACACATCATCTATTCATCTAGACTTCATCTCAATCATCTAATACGACCATCTACACGTATCTATATATACATATGAGTATTGGTTCGTCATTACTTCAAGTATATTGAAGTATTTACAAAGCTAATGTACATATGTTTTAAAGAACTTTGCTATCTGAATCTTCTCTTCACTTCATGAAGTTGGACTTCAATCTTTTTCTCATCTCTTCACTTCTAGGCTTTATATAATCACCAATTGTTGATTGTCCTGCTCCAACAACTCCCCGTTAATCATCAATTGTGATTACCTGCATCTTCTTTATTCTAGCCATATCTTTAAACCTCTGCAACTTTGGTCCATCCAAGCTTTTTGTCATCATATCTGCAAGTTGATCTTTTGTAGGAGTATGCATAACTTCTATTTCTTTATCAACAACCTTCTCTCTCAGAAAATGATACTGAATCTCAATATGTTTAGTTCTAGCATGGAACACATGATTTGCTTCCAAATATAAAGAACTCATATTGTCTCCACAAATGATAGGAGTACTTTGAACAATATCAAAACTCTTCATAAGAGTCTTTAACCATATTACTTCCTTTGCATCTTCTACCATGCCTTTGTATTTTTCTTCTATAGATGATAAAGCAACTGTATGTTGCTTCTTGGAGCACCAAGAAATTAGCTTATCTCCCACATAACACAAGTATCCATGTGTTGATCTTCTATCATCAGAATTACTTGCCCAATCTGCATCACTCTATATTTTGACTCTTGTATCTGAAGTAAATCCATAATACAGTCCTTCTTTAAGTGTGCCCTTGATGTACCTAAGTACTCTTTGTCCTACAATCCAATGTTCCTTTCTAGGACAATGCATGAATTGAGATAGAACTCCCACTGCATATGATAAGTCAGGTCTTGTTAATGTAGCATAAATTAGGCTACCCACCAAACTTTGATAAAGCTTCATATCTTTGAATTCTTCTCCTCCATATCTACTCAATCTATGATTCACCTCCATTGGAGTTGGTGCTATCCTGCAATCTTCCATTTTAAATTTGTCTAGCAAAATTTTCAGATACCTTTCTTGCGTTACATATACTCCATGTTGAGTATATGAAATCTCCATTCCCAAAAGAATGACAAATTTCCCAAATCACTGATTTTGAATTCTTTCTCCATCTGCTTCTTAATCATGTGTATACCTTTGTCATCTGTTCATGTAAGTATTATGTCATCAACATAAATACAAACATAAATAAATCCATCCTCACTTGCTTTGATTAACAAGCTACTATCTGCCTTTGAAGCTTGAAATCCAAGTTCCTTCAAGAACTTTACAAGCCTATAATTCCATGCCCTTGGGGCTTGCTTCAACCGATACAAAGCTCTCTTGAGCTTACACACATGATTTGGATACAATTGATCTTTGAAACCATCTGGTTGTTCCATGTAGACTTCATCTGAAATAATACCATTCAAAAATGCATTCTTCACATATAATTGAGATAATTTCCAACATTTTTAACCATAGATAGATTAACTATGGACTTAGATGTGTACAAAAGGATTTCTGATAAAATTAAATATAGAAGGAGAACCAGAGAAAATATCAACGCACAATTCTCTGAACATTCTTTCTATTCAACTCTTCATACATCTGATGGATGATACATCTAATACACATCATCTATTCATCTATACTTCATCTCACCCATCTAATACGACCATCTACACGTATCTATATATACATATGAGTATTGATTCTTCATTACTTCAAGTATATTGAAGTATTTACAAAGCTAATGTACATATGTTTTAAAGAACTTTGCTATCTGAATCTTCTCTTCACTTCATGAAGTTGGACTTCAATCTTTTTCTCATCTCTTCACTTCTAGGCTTTATATAATCACCAATTGTTGATTGTCCTACTTCAATAGAGGAAGGAGGAGAAGAAGAAGCAACAAGAAGGATGATTGGAAGAGGAAGAGGAAGAATAGGCTTTTGGACCAAGACGATGCCTGCTCCTTGCTGGGGTGAAGGCAGAACTTCGGAAATTTTGGTAATTGCCACTTCAACGATTCGTTGTTGATTCGATGGGTCTGCTTGATCATCTACTAGTTGCGAGGATGATTGATGACAAACAATTGCAGTGCTATCTTCCACTCTATCTATCACAACATTATCTTCAACGTGTTGTGTTTCATCTCACCTTGAAGTATTAGCCACATCTTCCATGGTAACATCGGGATCCAGCTGCTTAATAGGAGAAGATGGTGCAGATCCTACCTGTAATGAAGTCGTGGTATCGTGAAAAACTTCAGCTTTTTGTGTAGGGGCTCACACTGAGTCCCAAAATACGTGCATGTAAGAATATATCTGTTACTGGTAAGCGTCCCAGGAGGTGTAAGCAGTCCGATAAAATCCAAGCCCCATTTCTAAAAGGGTTTGACAGGTAGAACTAGTTGGACCGGAAAGTAATGTCTCTGTAAAGGTTGACTCGAATGCCGACACTCATCGCACTATCACACATACTTGGTCACATCACGATACATAGTAGGCCACCATAAGGCACTCTGCAGAATCTTTTGGTGGGTCAGGTCAACTGCAAAATGACCTCCAACTGGGGCAGAATGAGCCACTGTGATTATTGAAGCAGTTTCATGTGGTGGAACACATCTTAGCAGCACTCCTGATTGATCCATATAATATAACTGCCCTAAAATTAGCTAGAATCGTCGACTATACATGGCTAGTTTTCATGAAGCAGCAAGAGAGGTCATACCTGGAGGACATCCACTGGTCAAGAAAAGCATCAAAGTGTCATAGTAGGAGGATGTTACCAGAAATTCTTGTTGATTGTCCTGTACAGTGTCAGTTGCATAGATAGCGAGTGTGATATCATCAAATCCTTCTGGGAGTTCACAAGAATCCAAACGAGATAAAAGGTCAGCAAGTGCATGTGCGGACCTTAGTCGATGTACTACTATCAAACTCTTGGAGCAACAATACCCATCTTGCTAACCTTCCTCCCAAATGCTATTGGTTAACAAGGTACACCAAGGCTGCATGATCGACGTGGAAGGTGAATCGGCATCCCTGTAAATAATGCCGGAATTTCTTCACCGAATACACTAATCCAAGACATTCACGTTCGGTGATTGAATAATTATGCTCTGTCGGAGCTAACCTAGGACTCTTATAATACACTGGACTGAACCATTTCTTCGTTTGCTACATCAACACACTGCCAATTGCAATGTTAGATGCATCCACAAAGATGTCAAATGGGAGTTCCGAATTGGGCGCTTGTAAAATAGGTACCTGTGTTAACACTGATTTCAACCTATCAAAAGATAGGTGACCTGCTTCAGTCCATTCAAACTGGCGAGAAGTGCTAGTTATCAGTCGATTGAGAGGAGTGCCCAGATGAGCAAGCCACCGCAAATGTCGCCCATGCCACCGGATTTGGCCCAAGAGGTGCATCACTTGTTTGTGGGTCTTGGGAGCAGGTGCCTCCAGTACCACCTTCACTTTATCTAGATCAACTTTGATCCCCTGTTTTGAGATGATATGCCCTAGCAACTTTTTGCAAGATACAGAGAATACATATTTATTGGGGTTTAAGCACAAACAATATTCTTGACACTTTAAGAAACAGCACTATTAATGATAAAGATGCGCCGAAGTATCATCGGATAAGGAGAAGTCATGGATAAGAAGTCATGGATAAGGAGAAGTCATCCAAGTAAACATGAATGTAGTTAGATAAGGAGAGAAAACTTCCTGCATACAACGCTGAAACGTACTTGGAGCATTTTGCAGACCAAACCACATCACTGTATATGCATAAATGCCCCAATTTGTTATAAATGTTGTCTTTGGAATGTCCTGCTCCGTCGATAACTACACCACTTCAACGCAATATCTTCTTAACTTAACACTTCAACAGAGACTGAAATAATTACTGAACTTGATTAATAGAGTTAAAAAATACACCAAGATGTTGCACCACGCTTCAACTTTAGGCACTTGCCTAGACCAACAATCCGGCGTCGAACCCCTTCTGTTTCACGCACGCTTCTTTCATTAATCAAAAAGGGTTACATCATTTGTGTTATGTCCTTTCGATGTGCGTGTGACTTTTCAAAATTGCATTTCAGAATATGTTAATTCCATTCCGGTGGCTGACAGGAGTAAATATTTGATGGAGAAATTTCCTCAATAAAAGCCAACCAATTGTAGCTACACAGTGTAAGCCACTACCGAAGTGGGCACAATAGCTCTTTGATGATCATAATCCACATGTAGATGTACCAGAATCATCCTCTGATGGATTACAAAGATCAAAGAGAATAGAGGAGCAAAGAAGAGCCTCAGAACACATTGTTAACATGGCTCTAATGGCAGATATCATGGGCTCGATAAAGGAACCTACCTACCACCATTGAAGAAGCCCTTGATGATCCAAGATGGAGAACGGCAATGCAGTCTGAGTATGATAGTATACTAAAAAATGATACATGGGATCTAGTTGACTTTCCACCACAGAAGAAGGTAATAGGTACTAAATGGTTTTGGAAAGCTAAGTATAAAGCAGATGGAACATTAGATAGATATAAGGCAAGATTAGTTGCACAATGTTTTTTCACAGATCGAAGGATTTGATGTTCAAGAAACCTTTGCACCAACAACATGTATGATAATGATTCAGACGATACTTGTAATAGATCCACAAAAGGCTTGGCCTATTTTCCAGATGGATGTCAAATTTGCATGAATGGTCACCTCAAGGAGGAGGTATATGTATCTCAACCACTAGGTTTTTGAAAGAAGTACTTTTGATGCTAACTTGTATGTAATGAAAAGGGATAGCAACCTAGTTGTTGTCATTTTATATGTAGATGATTTGATCATTACAAGAGATCATTAGGAACTCATCAATCAAACTCGGATCAGCTTGGGAATTGAGTTTGAAATGACAGAATTAGGTCTACTCCATTTTTATCTGGGAATTAAAGTATGGAAAAGCAAGGATGGCATTTTCATCTCACAATAAAGAGGGATTTGTGGATATATTTTAGTAGTGATGTGTGTGAATACATTAGGACCACTAGGGTACTTTTTTCCCTCTTTAGGAGCTTTTTTTCTCCTGAATTCTTTGTACTCTTATTACCCTAGTGGATCACTTAGCTTTGTACATTCTAGTGGTAATACATTCAATATTGCATGTTGTGCTCCAAGCGTCTTCTTCTTCCTTGTGCCATTCACATGCTTTCATAGACCTTGAACTTCAATAGGTAGATAGACTAATAGATAAATAGATAAAGCAATAAATGAATGAATAAATGAAAAAATATATATATGGTATGCTAGTTAGATAAATAGATTTAAATATAAACAAAAAGTTTAATTATAGTCTTGAAGTGAATCTATGTGACTATTGAGATTGTAAGATTCAAAGAATCAGACATTCATAATATTTCATATACACTTTTTATAGTATCATGATTCTTGTCACATGAATGTATATAGCTATTGTGATAGTAAGAGCCAAAGAATCAGACAATCACAATAGTTTCTATGCACCCTATGACCCTATACTATGTGTAATTATGCTCACATGAATCTAAATGACTATTGTGAGAGCAAGATCCAAAGAATTAGAAAATCATAATAGTTCCTATATACTCCCTATATTGAGAGAATAGGAATTGAGGTGGTGATTCAAAAAATCTCAATAGATCTATTGCTCATAGTCCTATACTATCATGAGGGTAAGAATCCATGTGGTGAGTCAGAAAATCACAATGGTGGTTTATTTTAAATTTGATTCATCAAAGGATACAAGTAAGAAACACTTTCATGAGTGGAACTATTGTGTGTGTGTATAAGTGCGAGAGACACACGAGAAGCACACACAAGAAGAGCACAAATGTAGCAAGACACTTGGAGAAGACGGATGGTTGGAATAGCTCTCTCTATTGACAATGAATTGAACTAAAGTAAGAGCTGAATAAAATCTCTAAGTACAAAGAGCCACCACATCTGAGTGAATCAAGTACGTGGTAACATGGGGAAAAACCTCTAGCCAACACTAGAGTAAAGAGTGCCTATGTATAGGGAAACAATTCACATCAAAGCTACTCGAGGAACACGTAATTGTAACAAACCCACCTTGGTACAAATGATGTGAACACATATAGGGAGTGACAGATCAGCCCCCACAAGGTACTAAGCCTAAAGCTTTATGAAAAGCTTCAAAATTTTCCCATGGAAGAACTTGGGTGAATATTTTTTCCACATTATCTTGCGTAGACACATACCAAATTAATATCTCCTGCATGAATGCACCTCAATATGTTTGGTATGTGCATGAAACACTGGGTTGCATTCAATAGCCAATGCACTCTGACTATGAGTGAGAATATGTGTAGCAATATCAATCTCCATGCAAAGATCCATTAATAGATGTCTCAACCATATACACTCCACTGTGAGCTAACGATTGGCTGTTTTTCGCATTTAAGAAGAGGGAAAACTAATTTTTCAGCAATCTCGACTCACAATAATTGTGTTTGTCAATGGATGGTACAAACAATATCCCTTAGTTTCAGCACTATAACCAACAAATATAAATTTCTTTCCCTTTTCATCAAGTTTGTGACATTGTTCTGATTGCACAAGAACATATGTCAAACAACCAAACACACATATATGACTAACCATAGGCTTATCATCATTCCAAGCATCATACGAAGTGATGACTCCCAATGCTTTTGTAGGACAGTGATTCAACATGTAGTTTGCACACATGAGTGCTTCCATCCAAAACTTATTAGGAATGTGCTTTCCTTTAACCATATATCGTGCCATTTCAAGTAGAGTTATATTTTTATGCTCAGCAACACCATTTTTTTGAGGTGTATATGGAACCATAGATTGGTGTGAGATAACTCTTTCATGAAGAAAATCATTAAATTCATGTGATATGCATTCACCACCACGATTCGTGCATAGAGTAAAAAGCTTGTTTGAAGAAAACATTTTAGCAATAACTAAAAATTCTTTGAAGAAAGAAACTACCTCCTTCTTTGCTTTCATAGGATACACATGTATGGTGAGTAACATCATCAATGAAAGTAACACAATATACATGCTTCCCAAAAGATCGAGTCTTGATAGGACCACATACATCACTATGATCAAGTTGCAATTTTCTTGTAGTGTGTGTATGACTATCTTTTGGAAAAGAAGCATGATGCATTTTTCCAAGAGTGCAACCTTCACATGCATACTTTTAAATGGACTCAAGTTTTGACAATTTCACCATGGAAGAAGAACGAGCAACCAAGGCACTCAAGGTAGCCCTCTTGTATGTATCCATGCGATACAAACTGTTACATAGTGTACCAAACATCACAATAACATCACCATTGTTGAGATCATGAACCGTACACTTATCATCAAC
Source organism: Ceratopteris richardii (assembly GCA_020310875.1). NCBI lineage: Eukaryota > Viridiplantae > Streptophyta > Polypodiopsida > Polypodiales > Pteridaceae > Ceratopteris > Ceratopteris richardii. The sequence continues at coordinate 41,393,214 of CM035419.1, forward strand.
AAAGTGTACATGAAGCCCAACTTTGGCAATCAGCAGAACTGAAATTAAGTTCTTCTTGATATCGGGTACATACAATGCATTTTTCAAGAAAATCACACCTCCATTTGCAGTCGTAAGCTCAATTTCCTCCAATGATAGGATAAGAGGCATTGTTTGCACACACCACATGTCCTCCTTTGGGTGCATCTTTCAAAAATGCAAAAAATCTTTTGCATGAATCTATTTGCTTTGAAGCATCACTATCAAAGAACCAATTTGAATCATCCTCACTCACAACCATAGATTTAGAATGCAAAGATGCATCATAATGACATGTAACAACACATGCCTGCGAATCTTGAGCCATGTTAGCTTCATCATTCCTTGCATTTGCTGAATTTTCATCAATGGACATGCCAGATTCCTTCTTCTTTTCATTGTGCTTAGCAAGCTTTCTACACTCATCAATAGTATGACCAGACTTTGAGCAATATTTGCATCTCTTCTTCTTTTGCAAATCACTATCATTAGAGGAATGAGTAGAAGAGGAAGGTTGAGGCTTTGGTTTTGATGAACCAAAAGTTGAACCATACTTGCTTTTCCCCTTTTGTGAGAAAGCAAGTGCTTGTCTTCCCTCAATCAAACCACTCATATTCACTCTAGATTGCTCTTCTTGCAAAAGAAGAGACACAACCTCATCAAATGCATTCATATTGGGATTCTCTTTTGCAACCAAATGGAGTGTAGTAGCAAAGTTTTGAAAAGATTTTGGTAATCCTTTCAACAATGTAGAGATGAGTGATGGATCCAAAATAATCTCATCTATGTTTGCCAATTGCTCTTTCAAGTCCTTGATGTGTGTCACATACACATCCACACACTCATTTTCATCCATACATACATCCTCAAGTTGCTTCCGCAGGTATGCAACATGTGCTTCATTACACACGGCATACAAAGAAGCAAGATTGTCCCATGCCTGTCTTGATGTAGAACATGACATAATGTGTAGACCTATATGATGCTTCACAGAAAGTGCAATCAGTGCATGAGCTTGAGCATCTTTCCCATCCCATCTAAGTTGCTCCTATGTAGGTGGAGAAGGATTAACCACTATATTTGAAGAAAACGCTCCATCTATGATAGTAGAATGTGAAGTAGAAGAACCTACAGGTCTTCGATCTACATCTGCCACTATGTTCCGATAATGAACTGAGTTGAAGTAAGAGCTGAATAAAATCCCTAAGTACAAAGTACCACCACATATGAGTGAATCAAGTATGTGGTAACATGGGGAAAAAACCTCTAGCCAACACTAGAGTAAAAAGTGCCCATGTATAGGGAAAAGGTTCACATCAAAGCTACTCGAGGAACATGTAAGTGTAACAGGAACATGTATAGTGTTGATGAAAAAAAAAACCAATCATGCAAATATGAATCATACATATGTAAGAGACTCATATGCAAATCATAACATATGCATGAAACTTATTTTAAAACATAACAATAAAATAGAAATTAAATGAAAAAAAAATCAATACCTCAATGATATGATGAGAAAAGAGCTTTATGAATGCTATGGTAGTAGTAAAGCTCTGACAACTCCTAAAAAGCACGTGTGCAACTAGCATTTTGATTAAATGAAAAAATATGTATTTCTTGCTTAAAAATGACCTTTCAATCAAAAGAACTTTCAATCAAAAAGCTTTTGGATTCAAATACCTTTGGATCGAAAAGCTTTTCAATCAAAAGTATATTGACATCTAATTTTTTAATCGGGTCTAGTTGGAAATCTTTGAATAAACCAAACATGTTTGATATTTTTCTATTATTCGATCAAATAAATGCAACATAGGGTGGAAACAAAGTTCATCGTTGATCCATAGTTTTAAGCACACCCCCGAGACGATAAGGATAGTGAGACAAAGACTCAAACAATACATAGAGAGATATCAAGTCCCAAAGCTACCTTCACAATCCAAACAAGTTTCCTTGTTTTTAGATGGTCTCTTGAGAGGAAAACCATGATCATATGTGTATTGAAAAGATCCAAACACTCTAGATGTGTGTGCAAGAATGTGCATAGAAATAGAATACAACCTAGGAAAGGAGGTGAAATTCTCAAACCTCTATAAAGGTAGAGAATGCTCATCTAGTGCCACATCAAAACCCTCATCATCAGTTGAGGAACTAGCTAAGTTAGTTTCACAAAAGGTAGGAGAAAGCTATCATAATAGATAGAATGAAAAGGTAATTACTATCCATTGCTGTTATACATGGAGTGGTGATTGCATGGCAAATGTTTGACCTATGCAAACCTAGAATGTTTTAGTTTTATGCTCATAATATTGCATGATAGAGAGGAAGTATACTTACCATATGGCACAAGATTGTCCTTATAACAAGCAAGCAGTTAGACAACACTATTAGTAGTCATTTGTAGTAGCCTTATAGGTATCAAAATTAGTTTTAACAGAAGCACTACTGCATACCTCAACAAAACTACTAGCAACAATACTAGTCTCAATATAGATCACAAATAGTGCTAGGTCAACAACTTCCATCACTAGATAATGAAGGCTTATTCAAGTATGCATGCATGGAAGAAAACCCATATAGAGCTTTGGTAACAGTTTCCCCATTGATCACTCAAAAAGATGCCAACAGGAGCATTTTTGACTCATGGCAAGAATGTCTCTGTCTATTAGATGAAGTCTCTTAAAACATTTGGAGACTTATCAATATGCAACCACATGAAAAGAATATATATAGTTGGAAACATGATTACATGAATACTAGTATGCCAATCCCAAACATGGACCTCAAATGAGGAAAATGTGAGAACATGCTCTTGGAGGACCTTGTTATAGATGCCAATGAGATCATTTCATACATGAATGTCCTCATCCACCACCTATAGGTAAGTTTTACTATCTTAAAATCCAAGGATTTTTTTGTGAGTGTGATAAGGAGCATATCATCCATGAGTGCCCTGAGAACCCCACTAATGCTTCAAAGATGAACTTTATTAATGTGATAGACATAGTGTAGAACACAAGTGTATCCACAATGGTTCCCATTAATGCAATCACTAGAGCGCATGCTTTGCAACAAGAAAAAGAAAGAGAGTAGGGGAAGGAATGGGAATCTAGTGAAAGCAAAGAGCCTAGTAAAAAGAAATACAAAACATGGAAAGATTCTAGAGAAAGTGTGAAGAGAAAACTATCCACGAAACTTTAGAATTAAAAGGTAACCTTAAAAAAACCAAGGTAAAGATAGCAGAACTAACATAGAACCCACACATGCCTAAGTTTGATTCATTAGTCGTAGATCCCATCTGAGAAGACTTAGAAATTATTTTCAAGGCATATTGAGCATGATTAAGAGAAGAACCGAATACATCTGAATTAGACAAGAGTTACCCTAGCACAGACCTAGAGGTAGAGAGAATGAAATTGTGCATCAAAATGGTAGAATTAGCCTAGGTTGTTTTGAGGCTAGTCAAATCTTTAACCAAAGACTCCTAATCAAACCAAAGTTTTAGTTCCAAGGACCGTTAAAACAATTAGAGAAAATGGCATCAAAACTTGAGAATTTTGCATCTCAAAAGGCTCATTAAATTGAAAGTGAAACAGGAGGATTCCTTCTAGAAAATTCTTATATTCCTAACTCAATAGAGTGTAGGATCCTTCCCGCCATTACCAAATACTCCAAATAATTATTAATAGAAGTCCAATAAGAAAAATGGGATAGAGAACGTATGAATCCCCCACCCATTCAAGAGATAGATGATCTACAAGATCAATTCCACTAGGATATTCCCTTTAGATGTGAAGACCAAGAAGACATTCAATCAAGGAAGATATTGGACTTTGAATCCAATTCTTTACAACAAGTGTTGTGATTCATAGTTCCATGGGAATCCAAGTCCTTTACAATGTGATCCCTAAAATAATCGTTAGGATGAAGATTCAATTGTACCTAGAAACATAGAGGTGGTGAGAAAAACTAAAGTGCAATGTCATCTCACTCTAGGAGAGCTCTTATGAGTAAATCCAAAGGTATGGAAGCCTGTTGCAAACCAATTTCTAGAGCTTTCTAGTTTCGAATTGAAGGTAGAACCCCACAAAAAATTCCCAAAGATCCCAATTAATAAGATTGGAGATATGACTGAAGGAGAACAAAGAAACACTTATCTTCTTATCACATATCAAGGGCACACTACTAGCGATCTTGGAATCAAGACTAGTTATTGCCGTTTCAACCACATCCTTATGGATACATTGTGGTAAGCCAACTTTGCGGCCTACTAGAATGAAGCTTCAAATGGTAGATGTTCATATCAAAAGACAATTAGGATTGTTGGAAGGTATCACTCTATCCACCTATGGATTAGAGTTTGAACACACATTTTTGATATGTCAGTTTTTGAAAAACCATGCATACAAAATGACCTTGGTTAGACCTTTCATGAGACGATTACACCCATAGAGATTCCCACCCTTATAGTGGAAGCGCATCCATGAAACTCAAGAGGACATGGAGTCAATACACTCCATGTGTTCTTCGCTTCCTTCATATGTCTTTAAAGAGTTCTTTCACTAGAATCTAGAGGTCCATAAGCATAGAAATGAAGAGGACATCATAGAAATCAAAAAATAATTCAATAAACATAGAGAGTACCAAGTTTGCTTAAACCCAAAAAAGTGTGTATTCATGGGTTAGCAAGTGAAAATTGATCAGTTTGAGAAGCCATTTGTGGAATTAATAGGATGTTTGTGTTTAACCCAATGAAATGCATACATAACCTATCATTATCTAATGATTTCAGGAAATAAATTAAAAAGTTTATTGTATTTATGAGTAAGCTCCAAGAGCACTTTCTCCCTTTAAAGTTTTTGGGAAAACATAGGAGTGCCTAGTGGAGAGGAATTACATCACAACAGAATGTGAAGGATTAGGTATAGTCTACGCGATAAAGAAATTTTGACACTATCTTCTTGCCAATAAGTTCAAATTATTTATAGACCATCAAGATTTGCTCTATTTAGTGAACAAACCTTGTAATACTAGAAGATTATTAAGATGATTTCTCTTACGAATGAAATATGGTTCTAAAGTATTTGTTAGGAACGTTAAGACCCACCTCAGGGTGGATCACCTTTCACAACTTACTTTGTGAGAGTCCCCACAAGGAGCAAGATAAAGACACAAGTTCAAATTTGAATTTGAAAGCCTGGGCACAACAATCATAAGCCAAGTATCACACTATGTGATGAATCTTATAATCTAGAAAAAGTCATCTGTAACATCCATCAAGGGAACCTTTTCAAGACTATATCTACACACATTGTACTTTAAATGGATGATCCTAAGTGTGTTTAATCTCTTTACCATTTTGAATAAGCTAGTAGACCCTTTTCTTGCTTGAGTAATTACTTAGTAGACTTTGTGTAGCCATATCTAGCTGACAGACTCATATGTTTATGAGCTAGGTATCTTTGAGCATTGAGGAGAGTTCCCTTACAAAATCATATTCATCTCTTGCAATCACAAATTTTTTAGAAATCTATTGTTGTCTCCTAAAGTTGACACAAGGATCATATCCAATCTCTACATATTCTCAAACAAACAATTCTAGAAGTGAGTAGTAGTTTGTGTGTGCATGCCTAGTGAAGGAAATAACTTGTCTATCTTGGAGGCATTGGCTCTCACACTACGAGCGATAATTTTGAGTGAGATAAACTCCATAAGCGAGGTTATTAAGTATAGCTTATATGTGCGAAATTTCTTCAACCCTCAAGAGTTCAGAGAAGTATTCATTTGAGTGAATAGAGGTTCTATGAGTGTGCGTATGAGGCCACCCATGCTACAAGCATGCATAGAGAAGTTGAGCATTCTCCCATCAGTGGTATTAGAGCATTCTGACATACAAAGGCACTCAAGGAGGACCAAGAGAAGCCATTGAATGACCTTCAAGGAAGGAGAGCTATTGGATCAAGTTCAAAAGCACACAGTCAAGCAAAGGGAATCTACTAGTGGAAAAGAAGATTATCAACCTCATCTATGTGGTGAAGTAAAGAGGTAAAAACTATTGTGATTTCTCACTTTTCTTGCATCAAAGGGATCCAAGAGATTGCATCATAGTTAGGGAAAAAATTAAGACCACTCTTCTAACTCAAAAATATATAAATATGGGAAAAATTATATAGGCATAGCATTGATAAACCTATGTGCAACATGTTACTTCTTGTGCTTGTTTCTCAAGAATGAAAAATAAGAAAAAACAAAAGTAGGAAAACATAATAAAAAAAAAGTTATTGTGTACCTAAGAACCAACGTAGGGACTTGTGGAGAAAGAGACTATACCTTGATCCCCCTCAAGTGCATATGGTGGGCATTCACGTTTTAATGATCAATTCGGAGAGTATCATAACCTAACCGAGCAAATGAGATCTCAAAAAGTGCAAAGACATAGAATTCAAAACCAAACAAGCTCCAAATATCAGTTATGGTGTCGCGATACTTAGAGCAGCAACCAACAGTAAATTGAGCTTTTCTCTCCGCTGCGAGCTCTGAATATAGTGAATAGCAGCTTCATTTCGAAGCTATCGAAAAGTCGCATCCAAGGGTGGTATCTCCACTCAATTCTGAGGCTTTTGCTTCAAGTTATGAGTAAAATACTGAGTCGTGGGAATTACCTTCCTACACTTCACACACACCTTAGCAACAACAAATAAACACTTTCATGGATAGACAACACTTCCAAACACTCTTTCCAAGCATTGCACATGCATACAAGCTCACAAAGAAGAAGATACAGTGAGGAGAAGACACAAATTCGAAATTATGTGCTCTTGATTCTCACAATGGCAAAACATCTCTACAAAGAGTCACAAATTGACTTATATACCTGTGCCCTAAAAATGGTCCTTTCACACAAGAGATACTCGTCCTCATGAATGCACATTCGTAAATGATTATCCTTTCCTCGCTTGAAGAGTTGTTTTTGTATAAGAGCATATTCTTTGCTCTCTTCTATGAGGGCTCGTTTTCTCGCTAGAGTAGCTCCTTCTGGGTACTCTTGGGTCTTCAAGAATTTTACCAGAGGCGTACTCCACCTAGGTGCTATTGTGGAGTAACAAAGTGTAGAGTTCTCTTCTATATTTTGTTCTTGACAAATTGGGCATGTTGATACATAGTTATGTGCATCCCTCTGCATGGTTGGCCAATATATGCCTAATCTCTTCAGGGTTTGCCATGTACCATTCACATTTAAGTGGATTTTCCATTTATTTACATGTGCTTTTTGAAGCCACATTTCTTGTTCCTCATCTTCCACACATCTCATAGGTAATCCACTTGAGTCTTGGTGATATAAACTTCTAGCAATGATATGGAGGTTTTTAGTCTTCCATAATTCTTGATTTCTGTTCATTGTGATCCCATGTTTAGGTCCATATGTGAGGATAGGGATCAATTTTTCTTCCCATTGAGAACATGCTTCGAGATCAAACAGATAGGTATTTGGCAGGTCGTCCAGTATTCCTGTCTGGGGTTCTCCATGTGTCATTCTTGATAAGTGATCTGCTCTAATGTGTGTATTTCCCTTCTTGAACACTACTTCAAAATCAAATTCCATCAACAATAGAAACCATCGCACTAGTCATCCTGTATTGCAAGGCTTATTGACTAAGTACAGTAGTGCTTGATGATCGATGAAGAATTTGAATTTGGTTTCCAATAGGTAGTGTCGAAACTTCTTTACTGCGTACACCATTCCTAAGCCTTCTCGCTCCGTAGTGGTATAATTGCGCTTAGCTTGGTTCAATTGTCTACTGGAATAGGCTATAGGGTGTTCTAACTTCCCAGTATTTGCGGGTTGAGCTAAGATGCAACCAATGGCAAACTTGGAAGCATCTACGTGAATGTGAAATGGTTGGTTCCAATTAGGTACTCTGAGAATTATTGATGAACTTAACCGACTCTTTAATTCATTAAAGGCCTTTTCACATTCTTTTATCCAAATAAACTGAGTCAATAATGCATAAAGAGGTATAGCAATTATGGAATACATGTGTTTAAATCTATGGTAATATCCGCAATGTCCCATGAATGCTTGCACTTCATTAGCAGTCTTTGGTCTAGGCAAGTCCAGAATCACCTTGATTTTGTCTTCATCTCTGGAAATTCCATTTTTAGAGACAATGTGTTCTAACATCTTTCCTTGTCGAACCATGAAGACGCATTTTTCTGGGTTAAGGCATAGTACTCTATATTGTCCACATTTGGCGAAAATCTTTTCTAGTTCTGGGATATGTTCTGATCATATGGCTGAATAGGTGCACACATCATCCACATATAACTCCATGCTCTTCCTCAAGAATTCCTTGAATACATGACACATCAAACTTTGGAAAGTAGTGGGGGCATTGGTTAGACCAAAAGGCATAACCCTAAAGGCATACACTCCCCATTCAGTTGCAAAGGCTGTCTTATGTTGGTCCTTAGGGGCAATCACTACCTGATTGCACCCTGAAAAACCGTCTAGAAAACTATAAGCGTCCTTTCCTGCCACTCTTTCCAAAAGATGATCAGTGATGGGTAAAGAGGTAGCTATCTCTTATGGTGGAAGCATTTACTTTTTTCAAATTAATGCATACCCTTAACTTGCCATTCTTTTTCAACACGACCACCAAAGGTGATACCCATTCCGTGTGTTTGATCTCATAAATGAACCCAACATCTAATCATTTATCTATCTCTTACTTAATTTTTGCGGAGTAGACGTCGTTATAAGTGTATGGTCTTTGGTTAGAAGGTTTAGCTTCTGATGTCATAGGGATTCTATGGGTGCAAATGGAGGAATCTACTCCTTTTAAATCCTTATATGTCCAAGCAAAGACGTCCCTATATTCTCTTATGGGACGTATTAACTCTTGTTCTTCCTCCATTGAGACATCCTGTCCTATAAAAGTACATCGTTCTTCTCCTTCTTCCAAATTTACTACTATTTTCTTGGTCTGTTTCTTGTTGTCATATGCTATTCGTGGTTGAGCTTCTCGTTTTGGCATTTGGATAGCAATTTTCCTCTCTTCTACGTCATATTTTTTGAAGTGGGCAGGCACTTCGAATTGATCTTGGGGCTTGTTTTCTCCATCGTCTTTTTCTTTATCTAATCCAAACTTTTCCTCCTCTGTCCTTTCTTGATGTGATTCATTAGTTCTGACACTCATTCTTTGATTGCCACTTTCTACCTCGGTTTGTTCAATCTCCATTTCAATGATCTCATAGTCCTCCTTCCATTCTTTTTCAATTACTTCTCCTTCTTCAACCTCTTGAAGAACAACCACAAATAAGCTTACATCATATCCTTCCTCGTCAATGCATTCATTCTCCCTCCCTCCCATTGTGTGTGTGTGTGTGTGTTCTCCCTTCCATGGATATTGAAGACCTTGCCTTTGTTTAGCTCTAGCCCTTTCACACTCTCTTGTTCCCTTGACTTTCTTCTCTATCCCTTCCTTATCAGTAATGATTGTCTTCACTTTTCTTTGAGTAGCTCATATATGAGGTACTTTAGACCAAATTGAACATTAGCTGAAACATTCATTTTCTTTACTCCACGATTGGAACATTGAAAATAGTGGTTCAATTGAATTCATTTTTTCATTATAAACTAACCCTTTTCATAGAAGAAACTATTCACAAGCTTCAATGGAGAATTCAGGTCACTCTTGCATAGTGAACTCTCAACAAATCCTTCAATGGCATTCTAATTCTTTTAATGAGTAGGCTTTACATATGTTTTCTTTTATCAGACTTCAAAATCTTATCGTCTTTTGATCTCTTTTTAGATGCATATTTAGGAATTGAACTACTTGTGGAGAGACAAAAGTTTATCAAAAACTTTATGAGCATGTAAATACCTCTTTCATTTGCATGTAAATGCCTCTTGATTTCTAGCTACCGGTTGTTCGCATCTCCTATTTATATGCTAACATGTCTATAGTGCTATAACAATTTTCATGCACAACAACCATAGCCTCCATGATCTTCTATTATGCCCCTTGATTTTGGTAAAACATAATGTGGATGCTAAACCAATGTAGATGACTTTGTAGAATTCCTTATTTCAAAGATTATGAAGATTTCTCTTGTCCTAAACACTTGATGCCTTAGAGCTAACATCCTTCTTCTTTTCTTGAACTATTATAGCAATATTTTTTAGCTCCAATCCATTGGTTCCCTTTTTCTCTACTACAAAATCACTATGGACTTCTTCCCATAGCCTTAGATCCCTTCAATCAGTTACTTTTGTTCTATGGATGTCAAGAGCTTGTCCCTTCCTTCATGAGGGGTTGCACTTGACTCTCAATGCTAATGTCCTCTGTTCTCTCTTAATACAGGTGTAGTGTCAACAAGGTATATATGTAAGCCATGGTCTCACATGCTTCCCAACAATCGATGCACGCCTTTCCTTTCATCATCTCCTTTATGAAATATATAAGTCAATGTTACAATGAGTAAAAACTCATGAACACTATAAATTCTCTAGACTTCACATATTGAAAATAAGAAAATTAACATCATCACTTCAATGCTTCTATATATGTACAAAAACATAAGATAAACACTCCCATCATGGCCTCCACTGCCTCTCATTCAAGGTCTCAAAGCATGAACTACGGACTTATCTCACGTGACATCGCCCCAAATAAGATGGAGAGAGAGAGAGAGCTAAAAGTAAAAGTGAAAGTGTTATTCAGATCGTGTTTAGTTGAACTTATCTTTAGTGGGTCTCAGCAACTTCTCTTGTTCTTCTTAAGCAATAATGTAATATTGTAGACAAAGTTACATAATTCCAACTCATGTCTTCTTCGCATCAATGCTGATGTGTAAGTGGGCACTACAATGCAAGCTTAAGATTTGGGAGTTACATAAGCACGTTGCCATGGCAACTGCAAACTACCTTTGAGCAAGCATCTTCTTTTTTCCAGCTTGCTAGTTGGTGCATCATTAGTAATAATGAAAAGGGAGGTAAGGGACCCTTGAGAACAGCTCCAAAAGCAAATGTTTCACTATATAGAAGAGACCTTTCAGTTTGGGCAATGTGTGTCTTAACTACAACCTTAAGATGGAAGCGGATATGATTAAGGAAAGTGTGGATGTATGTAGTCAAGCGCAACCCACATTGAGAGATTTGAATGTGTGTATTAAAGAGCAAGACCCATATTCTCTTAATATAGAAAATGCTTTGTGACATAAAAGCTGGACATGTTGAGGCTATGTAATAAGCATTTTACATCATCTCTCACATAGTTCAACATACACACTTAAATTTCAACTTCTATTAGCACTTTGGCTAATTTTGGGCATGAATATGGTGCTATAGGACACATAGGGAGACCTTAAACCCTGTTTTAGCCCTAGAAGCTTGAATAGACATAACTTCCTAATATGAACTCTATTTCTATCAATTTTGGTCTTGTTGGAAAGCTCATTTCTAATTATTTTGGTCTTGTTGGAAATCTTGTAAAACTAATATGGGAAGTTATAGATAGAGTATTTTGAAGTTGACTATGCCTTTCACAAAGACAAAGGGGAAGTTGGTCTCTGAGTTACATGAATGAAAATGGTTTGTTGTGTCAATTGAATTTAAAACTTGAGCTAACTTTGGAACTTGTACAGGTTCACTAAGAGCATTGAAGGGCATTCAAGGCAAGAGTGAGTGCAGGCTTGAGAACACACTTCCTAGGGTTGCAAACACAAGGGATAAGCAACTTGAGGTTGGATTATTCTCAACTCCCTCTGTCAATTCTTAGCATAGGCTAAGTATGGATAGAGGTATTGATTAATTAGGGCGACATTAAGCATTGTCAAGTCCAAGAACTCTAATACTCAAGTGCAAGTATAAATAGATTAAGTTTTTGTAACACCCTAAGGGAAAAGAATTTAAACCAAGAGATCAAAATCAAGTATGACAAAACCCCCTTGTGACGAAGATCGATTGGACAAGAAGTGACATCCTAAGAAAATTAAAGAGGACAAGTGAATACTACAAAAGAACTCAACAACGAGGTTGTACTTGGGATTAAATTGGGATTGTTCAATCAGGCATATGAACCTTAGGTCACGATGACACCTACGGAGACGCACATCAAAAGGATGTAGCATACCTTTTTGGATAATGGAAAAAGTGCGGAAGTAGATGTGGGAGAAGTGAGACGCCGAATTGTGGGTTTGTGCGTTGTGCTTCTGGAGTGCTTTGGAGCAAGTTTGATTTAAACTAGTGTATTGAATTCCTACTATTCTCTATGTTTAGCCGTTCCAATGATCTTGTCTGTATGATACTTTGTTGATGATGATATGAATCCAATTGTGGTTGCGTGTAATTTGTCGATGAAGAATCAATATTATTTTGCATTAATGAATGTTGTAACTTTATCATGGTGATGTAATACATATGCCTTTAGGACACATGGTGGTGAAATTGTTTAATTGCAAACCTATTGGTGGAGAGTCATAGTAAAGTGACAAGTAAACTCTGTGTAATGAATGTTTTTGGGAAAATAATCATAGCGCCTCTATAATACAGACCCCTGTCCATCCCAAGAACCCTCTAATTGGTTAATTCGTGATTTCCATTAGCAGTGGCATCGGCCATGGGGCATGGAATAGCTAGTCTGAGGGCAGATTAAGGTTGGATCAAAGAAAGAATTCTATGATATATGCATGTAATGCATTTTGATGAATTTTATCCGAAGTACCAAAGTGATAGACATCCATGGAAGGTTACTAGTATGTTTGGAACACCCTCCGGTGGCTGTGGTGAAGGACAAGTATCTGAAGAAGAGCGTGATACATGGACCAGTGGAGTGGCATCACAATATTTTCTTGTTCAAGGATTACAAAGTATACCAGAATTACAACCCGCTCACTTTGTTGAAAGTGTGGTGAGTGGAGTAGGTGCTGATTCGGGTGATAGCCTGGTGAATTCCAGTGACAACCTAACTTTTAGTTCTGATTCTGGTGGTACTAGTACATTTATAGGTGGAAGTTTTGGTGAGAAGTCCATCTTAGTAATAAAATACGAGGAATGCTAGTCGAATTCAGATGTGTGTGATAGAATCAACCACACAATATGACCAAAGATTTCGCAAAGTGACTACCTAATACGAGTCAACAATTAGAATCAACCTATTCAAGTAATTCTAAATTGATACTTCCTCTTGATTTCGACAACATGAGTAATACACAGCACAGTATCAACAACAACAATAACAACAACAACAACAGAAGCAACAACATCAACATTAAAAACAACAAAAGCAACAATACCAACAACAACAACAGGTAATACACCCATGACCGATACCTGCCAGAGTCACATATACTAAATTTGGTGAATTTCTAGGTGATGATCCTGATGCTCATGTCCATACTTTTGAAATTAATTATGTTGTACTAGACTATCCAGTGGATCCGACATATAAGGCTATAGTGTTTCAATCCACCCTTGTCAATGAAGCTTCTCGTTGGTTAATTGAATATGATATTAATCATTTCGTTCAATATGAAGATGTTAAAAATGCCTTCTTACAACCTTTTTTATTAAAGAAAAATGCGGTAGAAATCTTTGATTACCTACAAAACAATAGACAGAAACTACATCAGAGTGTGCAAGAGTATGCAACTTTATTTCGTACTCGTCTATGACAACTACCTCTATTGCATGCTAATCTACCGGATGATGTGATTAATCAATGGTTTATTAATGACTAAACCCCCAACTCAAACAAGTTATGATTATTTGATGTGTGGGTGGTATGACCTTGGATGTAGTCATTTATATGGCATTACAATTGGAACATAAGGTTGGTGGTTTTATCAAAGATCTCAATTAGTTAAAATCCTCCAAGAGTACGAACGATGATCCATTGAAACACGTATATTGCTCCAAATGTAAGAATCTGGGGCATACTACTTCAGCCTATGCACTAAATCAAATGTGCTTTGCTATTTGTAATATGGCGATCATTCTACTGAAACTTGCCCATATAATGCAAAAGTAATATCCCCATAATATAGGAGTAGGGACAACTGTCCAACCACTACATACCATAGCATTTGAGAAATACATCTTATCAAACTTATAAGAATTACAGAGGATCACAACCAAATAATTTTGGACAAACTCATTAGAATTCGAGACAAACTAGTGAGAGTGCATCTCTCCCACCACCAAGATGCCATTTTTGTGGAGAAATTGGACATATCCGTAGATATTTTAAAGAAGCATCCAAATATGATAAGTGAAGAAAACAATGACAACATCCAATGGCAAATATGGTATAAATTTCAGCGGTAGATATACGGGTGGCAACAGTTCAAACAGGGCCCGATAAGAAGTTGCACCCAGCTGCTGAGATTTCTAAACCAGGAATTTGAGAACAATAGTGGATGTTTACTAAAACAACCATGTGGGCAAGTAAAGAACCAACTTTGTTTCCCAATCTAGTACTAGTGGTCCAGTAGACAGTACAAAATACCCCACTGAAAGAGATGGATCTACTCCAAATACGGGTGGAGAACATACTAGACTTGATATCTGATACGCAAAATTTTGATTCTATGTGGAATACTTTGTCAAAAGCATCTATTACTATCCCATTGGGGCAATTTCTATCATTGATCCCTGGTATTCGACAATAATTTCAGCAACACATTAGTCCAGGATCTTCGTGCACACCTTCTACAACAACCATTAGCCCAAAAATTGACTCTACCATGGATCATGTTGTTCCTTTAATTACGGTATTGTATAAAAACCAATACATTTCACAAGTATTAATCGATGGAGGCTCAAGGGTTAATATTGCTATAGTAGCAGTTTTTAAGAATTTGGGATGGACTCAGATCCAACCCGTCCAGTTCTTTATAAGAATGGCTGATCAATCTTGGGTACATCCAATGGGCTTGGTGCATGATATACCCATTACCCTACAGGGAGCGGTGTTCAAAATGACTTTTCTTGTTTTAGAATTACCTGAATCTAGCTTAGATTACAACTTATTATTCGGAAGGCCGTGGTTGAAGCAGGCAAAAGTGTTATAGGATTGGTCTACACATGAACTTATTTTTAAAAGTAATCAATGGAAATATGTTGTACCCTTGGATGATATGAGGCCTTGCGACTTTCATGCATGACCTTATGTGGCAAAACCCATGCATATATTGGATGTCCTTTTAGATGATGAACGAGAAGCTTTTCTAAATGCTAATCAGGATTTGTTAGCACTAGGTACAACTCATTTACAAGCCATAATGGATAACTAGTCTCCGGCCACTTGTGCGATAGTCCCTCTCACCGAAGAAGTGGAGCCAGTTATAGATCAGGTTTTGGATGCCACTAATCTTCAACACTTACTCCCCCGACCTCAAGATATCTCCGTGCGCTGACCGTTTTATGTACCAGAAGATCAATTAATCACTTGCAATTTGGGTGACGAGGTTAGCCCACACCCAGTCAAGATTAAGGCCAAATTACCTCAATATTTTCAAGATGATTTAGTACAGTTCCTAAAGGAATTTGCTGATGTATTTTCTTGGGACCATTGCAATATGAAGGGATTAGATCCTTCCATCTACCAACACTGTGTGATGTTGAAACCGGATGCTCAACCAATTAAACAACAGAGTTACCGAATGAATCCTAATTATGCTACGCAAGTGAAAGTCGAACTGGATCAGCTCTTGAAAGTAGGTTTCATTGTTCCCATTGAGCACGCCGAATGGATCTCTCCTATTGTCATCTTCCATAAGAAAAATAAACAATTACAAATCTCTGTTGACTATTGGAAGCTGATTGCAACGATGGTACCCGATCCATTTCCACTTCATTTCTTGGATACTATGCTAGATGATGTTCTCGGATGGGAAATGTACTCTTTTTTGGATGGTTATAGTGGCTATAATCAAGTGCAAGATGCTGAAATGGATATTTCCAAGACCGCATTTATTACAAATTGGGGAGACTCCCCACTCAGTTGAATGTTGCTTAGCACTCACTACGAAATGAGTTTCAATTGAAGGTTGATGTATTAGAGGCAGACATCCCTCCGTTGTAGGAAGAAATTTTGGTAGTTAAAGCAAATGAATGTTTATTACAAGAATAGATTAATGCTAAGGATGCTGTCATTGAAGCTAACGACATTGAAATCGCTCTTCTACAGTAGGCGCTCATTGACAAAACTGATGTTATGACTGCTCTTGGCTGTGAGTTGGCCAACACTTGTACCAAATTGGCAGATATCGAACAGGCCATTAAGGTACTCTCTGACAAAGTGCTTCAAGGTGAAACAACACTTCTACAGGTTCAAGAACAACTGTTTCAAAAAGGATAAGTGCTTGATGAAGAAATCACTCACAATATTCAGTTAAAGAAAAAGATTGAAGCTATTCAGAAGGAGCGCCAAGATTTCTTTAAAACTATGTAGTTTCAACAGTAAGAATTGGACCCTCAAGAAAAGTAGTTAGGTATTTAGTTGGAATGTCTTTTGCGTATTGATGCAGAGATTGTTGATGCTAAGTTACACTGTGATACAACTATAGCAAATGACTTTTATCTCCAAGAAGCTTTCTTACAAAGCCAAAGTGAACTTCTGTTATCTCACGTTATTGCTTCCAGTTCCGTGCGCATGGATGCAAACTTTCAAATTAGCCCACGCTATGTATATTCAAGGCATTGTTGACGATTCCTAGTTATCTTTTTGTAATCAACTAATTCTAGGTTCGAGTCCACTGTGCGTGCCAATGTTAGGCTGTCAGAATGTAATGGTAATTACTGGAAAATGTAATTAGAAAAGATACACATCGAAAGGATGTAGCATGATGCTTGTGCCTTTTTGGATAATGGAAAAAGTGCAGAAGGGACTATGGGTATGTGCAGTGTCCTTGTGGAGTGCTTCTGAGCAAGTTTGATTTAAACTAGTGTATTGAATTCCTATTGTTCTATGTGTTTAGCTGTTATTTTGATCTTGTTTGTATGATGCTTTGTTGATGAAGATATGAATCCAAGGCTATGGTTGCGTGTAATTCACCCGCGAAGAATCAATATGTCGTAACTTTATCGCCGTGATGTAATACATATGCCTTTAGGACACGTGGTGGTGAAATTGTTTAATTGCAAATCTGTTGGTGGAGAGTCATAGTAAAGTGTCTGTGTAATGAATGCTTTTGGGAAAATAATCATAGGTCCTCTATAATACAGACCCCTGTCCATCACAAGAACCCTGTAATTGGTCAATTCATGATTGTTGTTAACACCTAGTATCCTCAAACACAACTCTTCTCACTTCAACCTCCTTGATGGGCTATTTATGCATCTTAGACTCATTGAAAATGACATCACTACTTATAATAATTGATGATGTTTCAAGATCCCATAATTGATATCCCAATTGTACTTCTTGACCATATCCAAGAAAAATGCATTTCTTTGACATGGTCTAAATTTTGTCTAAAACTCTTGGATACATGAGCATATACTTCACACCCAAAAACTTAAAGATGATCCTAATATGGTGGTTTTCCTATCCATAACTCTTGTGCCACTTTCACATTCTTGGCAATACTAGGTGAAAGGTAAATCACATGAACTATAGTCAATACTGCTTCTACCCAAAAGCCTTGTGAAAGGTTTGCATGATGTAGCAATATAGAAACTACTCTATCCTAAATAGTTCTATTCATCCTTTCCACTACATCATTCTTTACTAGGGTATAAGGACTTATAAACTCTCTATCAATTCCTCTAGACTAACAAAAAGGGCTAAATTCATGTGAGGTATACTCATCCCATTATCTGAATATAAAGCTTTAAGATTACTTCCTTTTTTAGTCTAAACTAAAGCAAGCCATTTTTTTGAAGGTAGGGAATACCTCATCTTTTGATTTGATAGTATTTATCTAGACTTTTCTATGAGCATGATCTATGAAAGTCAAAGTAAAGAGAACCACCTAATGAACTTGTGGGCATAGGACCACACACATCTGTATGGATAAGATCTAAAGGTGGAATTGAAGAGTCAGTGTGAATTTTATGCACATTCTTAGTTTGCTTTCCATATTGATAATGCTCACAAAATGAAAAATCAAAGAAAGATAAGAAAGTTAAATAGCCATAATGAGAAATATTTTCCATTTCACAATGATATTTTTGTCCCAAATGGCCATGCAAAATACAAGCCCTAGGCTATTCATTAAGGGTTAGCAACTGTTCTTTCTGTGATACAAATAAAAGCTAAAGTGAGCCAAGTTTGCTCCCTTTTGCAATAATCATATTGTCCTTTGATATGCAAAAGGATTGAGCATAGAAAAGCACCTTGTAACCAAGGTCATCAAGTTGACCAACTAACATCAAACTACATGATAAGTGAGGTACATGGCATACATTATGCATAGTCAATTGGGAACCATCAATGAACTGCACAACCACATCTCCAATCCCGATAATAATATCACACTAGTAAGATTCACCAAGCCTCACAATACCAAGAGACTTTACTACGTAAGTAGAGAACCATTCTCTATGTGGTCTCTCATGGAAAGAAGCACCAGAATCTACTAGCCACATGTGAGAAAGAGAATCAACCATAAGAGCCTTAGCACGCATAACATTATCAAGTGTCAACACATCAACATCATTAAAAATAGCATTGATTTCTTTAGTCTTCCTGGTTGAAGTACATGGTGTCGGTAACTCTTTAACATGCCCATCAAGATTTTTCCCTTTACCTTTAGCATTGTTTAATGCATAGCAATCTTTCTTCATGTTTCCTTTCTTATGACAATAATGGCATTCGATATCCCTCTTCCTTGATTTGCTTCTTTTCTTATTTTGTTGACCATTGTTTTCGTGTTCTTGCTCCTGCATGTTGCTGATTCTTTCCTTGGTAAGAATCATGAACATTATATGTGTAGCTCAGTGGTGAGTAGCACCTCCTTTAATGTCAATCCGGGAAGACATGAGGATGGTATGAAGACCTCGAGCAAGTGATGTGCACAAGTGGTGATGGAGAAGCACACAAGCATGCACACACATACACACACATGCACACAAGGCAAGAACAAAGAGAGAAATAATGGATTTCTTTAGATTACTCAAAATATCTCATATACAAGCTCAAATCATTAAGAAGATAACCTCAAAAATGAGCTCTCTAGATCCTTTTATAGTTTTTGAATAGCTTTGGTCCTGTCCAAACCTAGTGTCCGACCTAGTTAAAACTTAGGTTCCTAGGCTATTTTGGAGGCTCAAACGAGCTCTAAAAATTATGAAAATTGGTACATAAATACTTGTAGTACTCCTCAACCTAAAGGACTCCTAAGATTGAATAAAATGGAGTTGAATCTACCAAAAATGCTATTTAAAATGTTCAGGTATCGATGAAAATCACTATTAAAAAGAGATTAGGTCCGAAAAATTGAATGGCCTACTTGTCGGATATTCTTTGACTGCTTTGCCTGCTTGTTCCTTTTCTTTGCTCTAATTCCTTGCGTTGGGTACCTTGTCTTTTAAGTCCTTGAGTGCCCTCAATGCTCCCAACAATCCCCCCTCTCTCGTGTCTGTCATCTCTAACAGACCCTTGCCGAGCTGAATGTTTGACATAGTATTCGACTACATCTGTGGCCAAGTGATGCTCTTCTAGCCTCAACCCTTTGGCTAAATCTCTGAGTAAGGCATCCCAATCAATTGGCCTAGGGACCTCTAGACTTGATGTTCTCCATTTGGAACTTGAGAAGTAGGTCTTGAAGGTATCTTCTCTACATTAGATACATCCCTTCATCTGTATAAATCACTTGCATGCCTAGGTGGCATGCGTACCTTGTTTGAGCGTAAGGCTTGCTCCATAGCAAAAAAGTTTAGTAGATGAGAGGGTCTGGGTATGAATATTGCTGAGTGATACTCCCAAAACCCTGTGATAAACATTTCTTCAAATGTTTTTTTGAAACATGCTAGGAGATATTTGATACGAGCGTGCCATACATATACAACATTGACGGATGGGGTGGTGCTCATATCATACACTAGGTCGAGCTTGCCTTCATTGAAGCCTAGGGCCGAGAGGTGAGGTTCTTTAACTTTTTTGAAGGTTCAAAATGTGACAAGGATGAGTTCAAAGATTTTGAGGCACATCTGTGCCATGACGTCTGGTACATTCTTGAACCTAATGCCCCAATGTCGAAGGGTTGAAATCATGTATGCTATTGTTGGTGGGCCATGCGACAATGCTAGATATACATAGCTCAACGATTTGT
Source organism: Ceratopteris richardii (assembly GCA_020310875.1). Lineage (NCBI taxonomy): Eukaryota > Viridiplantae > Streptophyta > Polypodiopsida > Polypodiales > Pteridaceae > Ceratopteris > Ceratopteris richardii. The sequence goes on from CM035419.1 coordinate 41,413,512, forward strand.
CATAACCTTTGACGTTCTTCACTATGCAAGTGAACTCAGGCCATGATCTTCGTTGAAAAATAGGACAATAGCAAGGGTTATACTTGATGTACAAGGGCATATTGTTCCATGTGCACACCATTTCGGGGTAGGTTTCGAGTAACCATATTCTCCATGTAGGTTGAAATATGTTGCCCTGTGCAGTGCTCTCAGGAATGTCATCTGGGGAAAACTGGGTGATGGAGGTTGGCTCTTTCATGGTGCAGTGTTTGATCTCTACATTATAATCGGCCACTAATACACAAAATGGTACACACAAACCATCGAAAGCACCTATCCATCGATGATGAGATAGGTTTTTGAAGTAGTTTGATTTGATGATGACTTCTTCCATACAAGACATGGACTGTATTTGCACTACTACTCTATCATCATGAGTTGGGCCTACCTTTTCTAGCCTTTGTAGCCATTCTAGAGCTTCAATCTCAATTGTATGAACTCCTTCCTCTGTTTGTCTGCCTCAAGGTGTAGGCATAGGTTCATAAGGGTCCTCAAATGTCTCATATTGGAGAAGCTTATTTTGCAGAGCTCTCAGTTGGGCTTTCAATTCTAGAACCTCTTCAGATGGAATGTTTTGTAGATGCTGCTTCTTTTGGTTGCTCTCATTTAGTGGCCGATTGCTTTTGTAGGTGATCACGATCATTTTCTAAGGCATCATATGCCTCTAGGAGGTCGACATGGGTGTCAATATGATCTGCATGGTGGCTGATAGAAGGGCTTTGAACCGCTCTAAGTCAGTCTCCTTTGGTGATCCTTCCATTGCTGCTTTTAAATTTTCTTCATTCTATCTTTGTAATCTTTTATTTTCTTCTAGTGCTGCTAACATATGTTTCCTTAGTAAACTGAGGTTGCAACAGATTTTGAGATTGTCAGCTTATTGGACGTGTAGCATTTCCTCAATGTGTTGTTGTGCGTGTGAATCCGGTGTGTGGGGATTGGCTGCTAATTCCTCATGTTGTCTCTGCAAAGTATCATAATCATGTTGTAGTTGCTACTTGTCTTTCTCCATGTTTGTGAGTCATTCTTGTATTGTCTCATGAGCTTCGAACAAGTTCGTATGCTGAGCATCTAAATGCTGGTAATTCTGCTATAACTAAGAAACACATTGATATAAAGTATGGAATACATTCTTTATAGGGGTGAGTGCGGGGGAAGGTTGGGAATGTACGGGGGTAGGGAAACGGGAAAGGGATTGTCGATGCTATGCTTAAGAAATGGTGAAGTGGGTGGTGGGAGGATGGGAGATTGTGGGAATATGTGCGTGCGTGGATGTGGTTGTGGGAGTTACCATATACATTGGAATGGTAGGTGTGGTGATGGTAGTGAAGGTGTACGATGGTGTGTTCAATGTGGGTTGTGAGGGTTGACTTATATTGCGTGCTTCACTAGGGGAGGCAGAGACCGTGGTGGTGATAGTATGGGGACATTGGTGGTATGGGGTGAGGGGGTTGGAGTTGGAGGGGAGGGGGGTAGGGGTGGTGAGGGGGGTGCACTTGACGTGTGGGTTTCTTCAGTGTGTTGGGTGGGGCGTGTCATGCCAATGGTTGCAGAGGTGGTGCCGTGTGGTTCTGATACTAAAATGTGGATATGCTTCCCTGATCTTGGAGGGGCATCTCTCGTGCCTTCGTTCAAATCTCTAAAAATGGGTGAGGGTGGTGTGCACAGTCTTTGGCACCCCCAATGCATCCACAATCATGTCGAGGGAAGCTCTAAATTGATCATCCACACCTTCTTCTTCAAGTATCTAGTTCATTAAGGCCTTCCCTCATGCCAAAGAGAGTCTATGTTGTTCCTAAACCAGGTTCATAGTATCATACAATCTTTTTATTTGCTTTGTGTATGTTGGAGCTCCCATGAGTTCTAGTATAACATCTATCTCATATTCATGCTCCTCTTCATCAAATGGTCCTTCCTTCTCTTCATCTTGTTCCTCTTCTTCAATCTCTTCCTCTTCTTCCTCTACTTCGACTACCACAGGTTGAGTTTGGTCGGGCCAATCTGTGACTGTTTGCTGTCCACTTAACTGCTCTGTTTCGATTTCCAAGTTAGTTGCATTGATTATCCTGGCTACTTCCTCATCACAGTATCACTTTCTAGTATTTAAACTATAGATAACTCTTCCACAAATTTAACGATTACGATCTAATTGATAAGTTTTCAATGCTTAGTACCGTAACACGAGCTTACAGTAAACAACTTAGCGATTCAATACTTTACTTAATATAAACAGTAACATAACTCAATCTGTACCGTACAGGTGCAGATATCAACACAGCAAAAAGACACAATATGACTCAGAGTTTCACAAACAATCCACGGAAACTACACAGACATCATCAACCAAACAATCAGTCCGGCGACTCCTCTGGACGTCTATGTAAATCATAAATTAAGGAATCAACAATGCTAACAATGCAAGACTCAGAAGATTCTAACAAAACTCTGCACACAGCACGTTTACAGAACAATCACCCAGACAGACAGCCTGGTGACCCACTGAACGTCGCCGGAGCGTCTTTTCATTAACTTATAAAAAGGTTACATCTCATCGCAATGACCTTTTGGTTCGTGCGGAATATAAAAAGGAAATGGTTTACAATTGCCAATCCAGCCGCTTACACATTGTTGATGTGCAAGATGGATCTAGTCTATAATCCAATGTGGCATATTGATTGTCAGGATTAGTGTGTCTGCCAAGTATAAACTAAACCAAAACTTCTTGGTCTGCATTGTAAATCGTTCTTGGGCAGGGAATGTGAAGTGCTGCATGCACATTTTGAGGTGGATGACAATAGTTGGGGTCATTGCCACCATGTCCTTTAGCTTACTTAGGTTCTTGTTCTTCATATTGTCTGGGATCATCATCTCCTTCTCAGTAGGGATATGCATACCTCCCATTTCTAGAGCTTCCCTTACCAAATTGTTGGTTAATTTAAAAAGCTTTAGTTCATTTCCTTGCGTAAGAGAAGGAAGTACAAAGCTGTTCATCCCCTTCTTGTCTTTGCTGGGAGTGAGTGTGCTAACTAGGTATGAACACCTCAAGAAGTCAAGCTTTGGTAACTAAGCATGGAAGTAGTCATCCAATCTAGCCTTCTTCCATATTGGTCGCAACCCTTCACTATTCTGAAGATTTTCAAATTCTCTTGTAAAGAAATGGTACCAGCTCCACCGTCTGTTAAATGCTATCTCAGCCTCCAATAAATAGGTGCAATCCCTAAGAGGTCCTGAGACTTCACTGAACCAATGGGAGTTCTTGCTAACTGACGATGTGTGCCCATAGGGAGGATTTTAAATGGGAATGACATGTACTGCTCTTAACTCCTGTGGCCGTTCCTTCAACTCCTCCTGAATAGGTATGCTTCCAATGTCCACAATCTGAGGGCCTGTGCCTGTCTAGGAGCTCATTCCTGCAGCCTCTGCCATGTTGAGAAAATTGGTTGCTGGTTCTATGAGAAGATATAAATGCATGTTAACATTGCAATGGATACAAAGAGACCTTGTGCCCCCATTACAACATTAACCTGATGAATTGTGATGTGGTTAGTGGGTTAGTTAGTGCATATGTGATCGTGAGTGTGAAGTGTGATTAGTGGATGACGGGTTCCTAGGTGCTACTTGGAGTGGTGTAATGGGGTATGGATATACTTACTATGTGGGGGTGGGTTTACACAATGGGGTTAGGGGGTTTATTACAAGATTTTATTTTCCAAACATAATGTGTGGTCTTAAATTTTGATTTCATGGAGACTTTAGAAGGCTCTACAAGAGTGTCTAATTGGAAATGAGGCTTTTTAGGGACTCATTTACTAGTGATCTTGCTCGTGTGTGTGGATGGATATGTGACTATGCGTGACAACAATTATGGATATCGGCTACTTTGTGTGAATAATGATTTACAATGCGTGGTTTCTGTATGGCTATTTAAGCCCGCAATCAACCCTTAGGCACCCGAATTTGTCTTGATTGTGGGTCAACCTTTATTGACTTCTTGGGTACCCAAATAGAGCTTACTTTTGTAGGTGAGTCTTTGAGACTCTTCTTATTAGTGTTCTGTCATCGATCACTAGTACGATGTTTAGCCGATAATTCTAGTTTAGCAGCAACAAGATGCTTGCCCTTCCATAAACATATTTTCTTTGGTGGTTGAGACACCTTGGCAGTGGCTATCCACTATTTGAGACTACTACTTCTCTGCTTCATCCTCTACCTTTGGGTTGATAGTTCCTCATCCGTGGCCCCTTTTGGAATAGAAGGGAGTCCCAACTATGTTACATCTCTTAGACTGTTGGTTTCCTGAATCAAAGAGTGTTGGACAAGAAAAGCATCTTTTTCCATGATTGTGCTCTTGGCGGGACCATGAGTTGGTGTCTTTTCTATTTTCTTGAGTGCTTTATTTTCTAACTTGATGGTAATGTGATTCTGACTTACCCAGACCTGAAGAAGTCCACTTCTTAGGTTCAGATTGATGGCATGATCATATATCGAGTCTTGACCCAAGACAAGTGGTTCAGTGAGATCCTCGTCTTGACACACGAGCACCTTAACTATCATTAGAACATCTTGAATCCATGCTACTGGATTTGTCTCAAGAAGTGCATCACTTCTTTGGGTGTTGTGGGAGCAGGTGGCTCCACTATAGCCCTCAACTTATCTGGATCAACTTGAATCCCCTGTTTTGAGATAATGTGTCCTAGAAACTTGCCGCAAGATACCGAGAACACCGATTTATTTGGGTTTAAGCACAAACGGTATTGTCTACACTTTGGAAAACAGCACTGTAAATGATACAAATGCACCAAAGTATCACTGGATAAGGAGAAGTCATCCAAGTAAACTCTCATAAATGTGGTTAGATAAGGAGAGAGAATTTCCGGCATACAGCGCTGAAACGTACTTGGAGCATTTCGCAGACCAAACCACATCACTGTACATGCATAAACGCCCCAATTGTTTATAAATGTTGTCTTTGCCATGTCCTACTCCGCTATTCATACTTGATTATAACCGCTATATCCATTCAAAAATGAGTACATCTCACGACCTAACACATCATCTAGCATTGTGTCCAAAAATGGCAGAGGGAATGGATCAGTACTGTTGCTACATTTAACTTCCGGTAGTCCATAGATCCGTAATTGCTTATTCTTCTTAGGAACTATGACAATGGGGGAAATCCACTCCGCATGCTCGATCGGGACAATAAACCCAACCGTCAGCAATCAATCCAAGTCTACTTTTACCTAGGCCGCATAGTGAGGACTCATTCTATAACTGGGTTGTTTAATAGGCGGAGCATCTGGTTTCAGCATAACCCTGTGTTGATAGATACATGGGTCCAACCCCTTCATATCCCGGTAATCCCATGCAAACACATCAGAGAATTCATGTAGCAATTGCAGCAAGTTATCTTAGAAAGTCTCTGATAATCCCGCCTTGATCTTCATTGGCCGCGGATTAGTTTCATCACCTAAATTACCGGTAACCAATTGGTCTTTTGATACGTAGAACTGTCGGGGCATGGCAAAGTCGTCACTTGACTGAAGCAATTGTTGTAGCATCGTATCATCCAAGGTCTATGCTACACTTGCTTTGGGTTCACGAGTCAGTGGTACTATCGTACAGACTATCGGACTCTAGTTATCGGCCATCGTTTGTAAGTCCACAGTTCCGAGTGCCATCGGATCCTTGTTGGCTTTAAGAAAAGCTTCCTCTCCATCATCTGAAAGACCATCCAGCATGTGTATAGGTTCGGCTACATATGGTCATGCATGCAAGTCGTAAGCCTTCATGTCATCCAGTGGAACGACATATTTATGGTGGTTATTCTTAAAAATCAATTCATGCGTTGACCAATCTTGAACTACCTTAGCTTGTTTTAACCATGGTCATCCAAAGAGCAGGTTATAGTCAAGGCTGGATTTGGGTAATTCCAGAACAACAAAGGTTATTTTAAATACAGCTCCTTGAAGAGTAATGGGAATATCGCGTACTAATCCAACCGAATGAACTCGGGATTGATCAGTCATTTGCATAAAAAATTGGATAGGTTCAATTTGTGTCCATCCCATCCGTTGACAAAGCACTACTGTTGCAATGTTTACACCAGAACCTCCATCAATTAATACTTGAGTGATTTTGGGATTCTTATACCAGACCGTAATCAAGGGCACTGCATGATCCACCATCGGATCAAGTTCAAGCTCAATTGTGGCTGTCAAAGGAGCACATGAAGGTCCTAGACTCACCTGTTGCTGCAACTATTGACGCACACCAAGAACCAAAGCCAATAGTTGTCCCAATGCAAGTGTAATAGAGGCCTTGGATAAGATATCCCATACCGGATCAAATTTTGTTGTTTTCGATACCGTGTCCGGTGGGGACTCCAATACTATTTGGGTCAAATTTCTACCTTCGAGTACGGCCTATAGTATGCCTTGCTACATTACTGGAACTAGATCAGGAAAAATAGTTTGTTCCTGGGTTGCCCACTTACTTGCTTTAGTAAACACCTTCTATTGTTCACGAGTTTCTTGGTTCAAAAATCTCCGCAGCTGGCTATAACTGCTTTCCCGAACGTGTTTGTATCATTGTTGTTTGGGTGTCGACATTTGAAATGTACACCATGTTTGCCATAGGATGTTGTCTTTCCTTTTTCCTTTTGTCGTACTCAGTCGCATCTTTATAGTACCTACGGATATGCCCTATTTCACCGCAAAAATGGCATTTAGGTGGTGAAGGAGGTGCACCTTCACTTGACGGACCCGCATTCCACCAAGTTTGTCCAAAGTTAGTTGATCGTGCTCCTCTATAACCCTTGTATCCTTTGTAAGGAGTATTTCACATTTGTGGTGGTACATAATGACTGGCCGGTTGCCCTTATTCCTGAATAATGGCATTGACAACCGCTCTACTCTGGGTCTTTGCATTATAAGGATAGGTCTCCATAGTATGGTCCGTTGTATGGCAAATGGTGCAATACAACTGATTCAGAGTGCATGCTAAGCTACTGTGCCAATCTTGGCTAATGCTGAAACTGATAACAGGTTCTTCTTGATCCCTGTCACAAATAAAGCATCTAACAAAGTGAAAGAACTACCATCAGCAGTAGTCAAAATGATCTTACCAACTCCCATAACAGGATAAGAGGAGTTGTTGACGCATGTAACAGTATTCCCTGTAGGGGCAGGCTCGAGTGAAGAGAAGAAACTACACTGTGAGATAATATGTTTGGTCGCCCACTATCAAAATACCAAACATCTAAGTCTACTGGAGACATGCACTGCTCATGAGAAGATGGGTCAAAACTACAGACAGTAGTAAACACCCATTCTTCTTCCTGCGCAAGATTAGTAGACTCTGTTTTTGGTGTAGAGGCATCTGTAACAACCATTCCAACCTCTTTCTTCTTTGTGTCTTTAACAACGAGTTTTGGACAGTTCTTTATGATAACACCCTACACAATGTTCCATAGTCCTTTCGCAACCAACACATGTCGCATCATATAAGCCCATAACGGGTAGTTGGTACCATTGAACTTATCCTCAATAGCCAACATACGGAATACATCAGTGCTTTTAGCCATCGCTAGTGACTAAAATACCTTGATGTAGAAAATTGACTATATCTCAAAAAGTTGAACATGACTACCCAAAGGAATTCTGCTAGACCTGTAGCAGACTTCAAGATGCTTATATTGGTGAACAGAAATTGGTATATATCTTTGGCACAAAAAGAAAAAATAGCCTGCACAAGCTATGATAGTGCGTTCGGAGGCCGAAACAAGCTCAGATCACGATTTCGGCACCTCAGAGCGAAGTCGTTTTCATCTCAAAAACAGGTTTAGTATGCTGAACAAAATCCATGTGATTCTGAGACTGCAAACGAAGGAGTGTCGACGACGCCCTAGATGAATCGAGGACCTGCTCTAATACCATTTATTGGAGTTAGACATCTACGAAAGCACATGAACAACACAAGGAAGAAGAAGAGCTTGGAGCATAACACACAATACTGAATGTATTACTAGAGAATGTACAAAGATAAGTAGCCTGTTAGGGAAATAAGCGTATATACAAGCCGGGGAAAAAAACCTCCTAAAGAGGGAAAAAAGTGCCCCAGTGGTCCTAGTGTGTTCACACATATCACCACCAAAATATATCAACAAGTAGGTTCTCATAGAGTGGTGCCAAAAATACCCTTGGACAAGATAGGTGACATGAGCAAAGGAGAAGAAGGAAACACCTATCTTCCAATTAGCCACCAAGGTTACACCACCAAAGTGATTTTGGGATTAGGTGTCAGAGTTGCAATTGCTAAAACTTCCCTATGGAAACTTTGGGGCAAGCGAGCACTCAGGCCAACGAGAATGAAATTGAAAATGGCCGATGGTCACATTGAGAGACCCTTAGGAATGCTAGAAGGAATAACTCTCACTACATGTGGTGTAGAGTTTGAGCATACTTTTGCTATATGTGACTTTAGAAAAAATCAGGCCTATGAGATGATTTTGGGAAGACCATTTATGAGATAATTGCAAGTAGTATAGAATTGGGGAACCAATTCCTTGTATTTGCAGCACTTAGGTGTTACGAACAAAGTCAATCTCAAGGATTATTCTCATAGAGACGTACCTCCTATTCAATAGAATCCTATCCATAGAGCTAAGGATGAGACAGAGTTAGTGCATTCCATAGGATCAAGATCCTGATGGATGCATGAAGACACCCACTTATGGGTGTGGAAAGTAGTAGTAGAAGAAGAGAAGAGAGAAAAAGTATGGATCCACCTTTTGCATCAGATGAGGAGTATTTCTACGAAGGTGAAACTCACCCTCAGAGACACAAAGAACTTACGAATGAATTGAGGTTAACCACAAAAGTGACCACCAAGAATGAAGGCAAGAAAAGGAAGAAGAAAGAAGCTGCATCAGAGGAGGAAGAATCTTTGTGTGAGGTCCCTAAAAATTTTAAGATGTATGAGATAGAAGATAGGAGATTCATGATGAGAATGCATAAACATGATGCACAAGCATGAGAGGCCTATGATAACAAAGAGACCACCAAGAAAATTGTGGAAGCCATAGAAGAAGGAGAAGAAAAGTGCACATACACAGGACATGACCTAACAGAGGACGAAGAGCACGAGCTAATAACCTTATTACGAGAATATAGGGATGTGTTTGCTTGGAGTTACAAGGACATGAGAGGTATAGACCCTAACTTATGCTCACATATGATCCCCATGACCTCAGACGCCAAACCCTCTAAGCAGAAGCCATACATATATAATGATAACTATGCTGCTAAGATCAAGGAGGAAATAGATAGATTGGTAGAAGTTGGATTCATCTATGAAATTGAGCACACTGAGTGGGTGTCCCCCATTGTAGTGATGCCCAAGAAGAATGGCAAGTTATGTGTATGCATTAATTTGAAGAAGGTTAATGCAACCACCATTCGAGATAACTATCCACTTCCTGTCAGTGAACATCTACTAGAAAGAGTAGCAAGCAAGGAAGTGTACAGATTCCTCGATGGATTTTCTGGCTACAATCAAGTAGCCATTGCTCCAAAAGATCAGCATAAGATGGCTTTTGCCATAGAGTGGGGCATATTTTCTTTCCCGGTAATGCCATTTGGTCTCACCAATGCACCCGCTACCTTTTAGAGGCTAATGTGTCATGTATTTGAAGAATTATTGAGGAAAATTCTGGAAGTCTATGTTGATGATTTTTTTTATCATTCCAACATTAGATGAACCCATTTCCCTGAGCTGAGAGCTATCTTAGACAAATGTGGAGAATACCAAGTCTACTTGAACCCAAAAAAGTGTGTTTTCATGGTCAAGTAAGGCAAGATTCTAGGACACATAGTTTCAAAGAACGGAATATGATGAGGAAATATTTTGAATTATTGTAGAGCTACCTAGGCCAAAGAATATCAAGGAAGTACAAGCTTTCATGGGGCATTGTGGCTATTATCGCCAATTCATTTATATATATGCATCATTGCAAAGCCTCTCTACTCCCTTTCGACTAACTTTGAGTGGATGGAAGAATGTGAGAACTCTTTCAATGAGCTTAAATGACAATTATGTTCAGCACCAATCTTGACTACACCAGATTGGAACAAGCCCTTCCATGTTCATGTGGATGCATCCAGTTATGCTATTGGGTGTGAACTTGCACAACCTATAGGCAAAGGTAATATGGATCTTCCAATTTCCTATGCTAGAAGACAGTTGAATGCAGCTGAACGAAACTATACTACCACCGAACGAGAAGGACTAGGAATGGTATATGCAGTTAAGAAGTTTAGCCACTATTTTCTTGCAAGTAAGTTTAAATTTTTTACAGACCATCAAGCATTGCTATATCTGGTAAACAAGCCATTCAATATAGGTAGATTAGTAAGATGGTTTCTCTTACTAATGGAATATGACTTTGAGGTAGTGGTGAGGAAAGGCAAGACTCAATTGAGAGCGGACCATCTCTTGAGGCTCACATCTGGAGAGGCCCCACAAGGAATATCATATGATCTTCCTGATGCTTATTTGTTCAATTTGAAACTTGTACCGTAGTGGGCCAAGATAATAGTGCCAGTATTGACATATGGACCTAAACATCCAATAATGAACACTCAAGATAGGGAGGTGGTAAAAGCCCAAAAGTACCATATCATGGCAGGAAGTATGTACAAGCATACAGATCAAGGGATATTAGTTTGTTGTGTGGAAGAGGAGGAGTACATGAAATGGTTGCAATTAGCACATGTGGGTGCATTAGATCAACACTACTCAAGGCAAAGAACTCTACAGACACTAAGGAGACTCGGAGTGCATTGGCCAACTATGGAAGCAGATGTCCATAAGTTGTGTAAGGAAAGCCCAGTCTGTCGTATTAGACCACCTGTGGTGCACGCTACACTGTACCAAGTGTCTCTAATCCTAGATTGGAGTGAACCATTAACAACCTTCCCGAGGACGAAAACATTCCCTCAAGCTATGACCTTGGCTAGGCAAAGAAGTCTAGAACAAGAAGCCATAGATTACACACTCATTGGTGATAATCCATACAAGCGTGGCAAAGATGGATATGTGAGACTATGTGTCCATGAGAGTGAATATCTTAAGATCTTGGAAACTACTCACCAAGGTGTAGCAGGAGGACACTTTGGACAAGATTGTGTGATTAATGCAATCCTATTTGCACGCTTGTGGTGGCCAACCCTTTACATTGATGCACATAGCTATGTGAAGTGGTGTGACATTTGTCAGCGAACTCAATATCCCATACGTAAAGATGAGATGCCATTGAAACCTATGATGGGTGGACGTGCATTCTCTAAGTGGAGAATAGAATTTGTAGGTACTATTAACCCCCGAGCTAAGAGTTAACATGTTGAATACATCATTGTGGCCACAAACTATCTAACAAAGTGGGTAGAAGTGAAAGCCACAACAAAGAATGATGCTCAAACGACAGCTAAGTTTTTATTTGAGAACGTGTTCACTAGATATGGGCTACTCATAGAGCTAAGTGATAGAGGCACTCACTTCTTGAATGAAGTCATTGAAACTATTCTCTAAGAGTTCTTGTTGATACACAAGAATTTTGCCCCCTATAATCCACAAGCTAATGGGCAAGCCGAAAGCACCAATAAGATTCTATGCAATGTGCTAATAAAATTAGTGAATAATAAACGCTCTGATTGGGACAAACAGCTACACCATGCTATTTGGGCATATAGAGTTGCCTATAAAATGGTACTCCAAGCCACACCTTTTTAGATGGTATTTGGCCAAAATGCAGTGCTACCATTGGACTTCTTGATACCTACACTAAGAGTCGCACATGAGCATGAGTGGACAGGGCATGAACTCTCTTCAAGGATCTTTGATCTTGAAGGCTAGGTGAAACGATACTGAGAGCCTCCGCAGGGATTTATGCAGCTAAGAAAAGACAAAAAGCATACTTCGATGCCCATGTGAAGGATAAAGGATTGAAGGTCGGAGACTTAGTTTTGGTATATACCCTAAAACAACACGCAAGAAAGCTAGAGAAGCGTGGCTATGGACCCATGATTATTCATAGAATATCAAAAAGTGGGGCAATCGAGTTAGCCACCTTACAAGGTGATGTCCTACTAAGTTATATTAGTGGATGCCAAGTCAAATTATATCAAGAACCCCTCACCGAGGAAATGCTTAAACGACTCAATACGGCCAAGAAATGCAAAGAATAAGAAAAATGAATTCAAGAAGAAGCACAGGCAGAAGCTTTGGAACGCATCCAAAGAATGAAGTTGAGAAGATAGGGTAGATATCAACCTAGGATAGATGCCTATGCAGCTCCAGGATATCACATGGCTATGTGTGAAGTCTCAAGTGTAAGTTCCCATAGAATAATTGACCAATGTCCTTTTTGGACCATAGAGGTAGGACAAGGACATAGTGCAAGGACTATACAGGCCTTGATTGACTCAGGTGCAACCACTAGTCCGGTCAGACTTTCTTACTGTCAAGAATTGAAATTAAGTGTCAATCCTATAGAACCATACCTCATAGGATTGGAAGGTGTGGAAACCCCTTGCATGGGTGAGGTGGAGCGTTGCCTTCACACCTTTGACAATACATTCACATGATTTATGCTTGGAACTTACCACCACATACAATGTGGATTTTTCAAAACCTTTACCACAGCCCTTAGCATTGCAAATGGTCTTCTTTACCTTCCTTTGCTTCAGCCAACATGTCACACTTTGCATGAGTGACTCTTCCTTCTATCATGGCACTTGCATGTGCTCAAACCATGGGGAGTATCCTCAAGTCCTTATTGAGTCTTTAAGACTTCATGGCAGCCCTTCTTTGGAGTTTTCTACTCCTCCTTTGTTGGGAAGCTCAATCCTAGGCTTCACCCTTGTCCATCTTCAGCTTGGGTTCAATCTTCAAGTCTTCAAACTTTTTAGCTTGGGCTCTTTCCTTCGCTTTGGCTCCAAGCTTTGTGTCCTTGCATCATCCAAGCTTTGCCCACCTTGGCTTGTGCTAGCAAGAGCATTGCATCACATGATGTATCTAAACTCAAAGATCAAATGCTTTTAGTTATCATAACATAAGCATATATATTTGCTTTGGCAAATTTACCTCAATGAGTTTATCCACAACAAGATACATCCACAAATTTCATACATGGCAGCCTTGCATCTTACCTATCTTCATGGCATCCAAACAAATTTACTTTCAGCTCACATATGGCTAAACATGACCAACCTTCAAAGCATAGATATCATGCTAACAATCATATATAATCATGCATGCAAATCACCAAAAATTTGAGCATATATTCAGCTCACTTTGTGCCAACTCACATGGCTACATAGACCTGCAAATTTCAGCTTGTTTAGGCTTTATAGAATAGCCTATTACTCATCCACACATCATGGATCAAACATGTGTATATATTCTACTTCACCACATGGGCATACATTCTTGCATGATAGACATCAGTAGCCAACTTTTAATTCAACATAAATTCATCCTACACATGGCTGTCCAAAATTTTCATTCAACTTGAGCATAGACTTCATAAGCATGCATACATAAGCATCTTCATTCCATACATCTCTTACACAAAGTAAGAATCATATTATGCTATCGACAAGCTTACATAAAAGCTTACATCTTCACCATTTACATAATCAAAACTTGCACTTCATTCAATTGAGTGCAATACCTCAAACACACATACAATGTGCATATGCAACTATATGTAGTTGCTCATTCAAGTTTCTTCGCTTGAATCTTTGTCTTCTTCTACTGGCTGCTGACAAATCTTTAACAAAGTGATTAGCCTCACTTATAGCATTCCTCAATAATCAAAATATGCACTAGAGAGTAGGACAAGAGAATGTATCATTTCAAATAACATAAAGCAACAAAACTTGCTTACATACCAAAAGCTTCATCTCTATAGCTTCCCAATGAGCATGATAGCTCCAAGCTTTCCTTTGACATCTCTGGATCTTCTTCAAGATCTCTTTGCACATACATGGGCTCCACTCCCAATCCTCTGCAACCAAAGATCTGATACCAAAATGTGGAGAAATTTGACTCCAATACACGCAGCGGAAGTTAGAGAACCTCTTCTAGAATCTGCCCTATAAGACACATGCTTACTAAAACCTGATTCTATCACAACTCAAAGATTCAATGATTCTGCAAATTGGTCCACACACAGTAGACTCTTATAGATTTCTAATAAGCTATAGAACACTCCATTTGGAGTTCATATGGCTAGGTACCTGACTGCACAAAGTTAGATTACCTATCATCTCAGGTTATGCAGAAAACTAAGGTTCATAAGAAATGCTGCCAGTATCTACTTGAGAATGATTTGATAGAGATATTTGAGATACAATGAGAATGCGAGATACGCTTTCCAACAAGATACCATATGCATTAATTCGATAAATACATAGAGAGATATGTTCTTCACAAGGTGACTATGTATACAAAGGGTATGCGACTAGAATACCTTTGTGCCTTCAGACATCCAAATGAGGTACCTTTTGATCTCCATTGGCAAGAGAATGACCACCATATGCTTCTACACCATCTCCTTATTATCTCCACAAAATGTCACGTTCAAATGAGCTCTATATATAGAGCTATGGGTATGGGAATTTTCACCTACCCTTCATCTTCTCTCACCTCTTGACTTTCCACTTCTTGGCCTTTGTCCTTCCATTGCCTTAGGTGGATTTTGGTGTTCCATATCACTCTATATGGATAAGGTCACGACTTTTTCTAGTATTCTATCTCTCTAAATATATTTTGGCTTTTATATAAGCCTTCAATACATTAGGCCTTTTTAATTCAACACTCTACTCTAAGGTTATGAGTGTGCCCTCTATATTTTTAGGGTCTAGCTTCATTTTTGGCTTACAACAAATACATAAATGATGAAAAGGTACATAATGAAGGGTGAGTATGTGTCAAGCCTCACAATTGGAGCTTGCACATGTTCCATATTTTTTAACAAAAGTGACCTCCCAATCTAGAACAATGAGAATGGGAGCACTCACCAGCATCTTTGTGAGGACTTCAAATGCCTTTTCCTCCTCATGAATCCTTCTTGATTGGGCTAACTTTCCTGTTAGTCTTGATAGTGACCTTGCTATATCTGTATGCATCCTTTCGGATTTCCTATGGTACCTTTCTTGTCATAAGAAGATTTATTCTTCTTTTGCATTTATAGGACAAGGCACCTGAAGGATGCCCAACACTTAATCTAGGTCAGGAGCCATAACTTCTGAAGAAGTCACATGCCCGAGAAGTATGCTTCTATGACTAGAAAATGGATTTTGTTTGGATTTAGCTTTAGTTGTGCACCCCTACATAATTCGAACACTTGTTGTACGAGAGAAAGGTGTTCTTTGAAATTTTCAACCAAGGATGAACAACCTGCACATGAAAATGTAGAAAACATATCCATAAAAATTTTTAGGAATTTTATAAGTAGTGGCCTAAAAAGGTGTAGATGACTCGGTTGAAGGATCCAAGGGCATTCCTTAGTCCGAAAGCCATTTTGGTGTACACATATGTACCCCATGGAATAACAAAGGTGTTCTTCCATTGATCTACAAGATGAATCGTTACTTGATGTGTACCCACTAAATCTATCCATAAAGCTATAAAGAGAATATCGAGACACATTTTCCCACCACTTGCTTAGAGACTGGGGTAGGAAATCCATCGGAAATTATAACCTTATTAAGAGCCCTAAATTTAACAAAAATTCTAATTTTATTGGATTGCCTTTTGGGTGCTATGACCATGGTTGATAGCCATTGTGAATGCTCCACTCGTAAAATAATTTTTTCTTCCATCTTCCCAATATCTTTTTTCATAGCTTCTACATATTTGGGGTTGAGTCTATATATCCTCTCCCTGATAGGCTTTGCATTCTCAGCAAGAGTAATGGTATGCTCTCCTAAATGTGGAGCTATTCCTTCTCGGTCCTCATGGGTCCATTTACAAACATTTTGAAATATTTTCATAAATGTAAGTACCTCTATTAGTAGCCTAGGATACCCCCACAACCAAGATTCATGAGAATCAGTTGAGGCTTGTCTTCTATTCCTAAGTTAATCTGCTTCATAAGTTTGGAAGTCAAAATAGACTTTGTCAACTCTTGGGAGAAAATATCACCTCGATAACATGGATATTTATCCAAGATGATACTAGTTTCCTTCTCTTGAACCCATCCACTTGCGAGCTCCTCCTTTGGTGTAAGCTCTTCATTGAGCTCTTTTGAAATATTTTGTTCACAAGTTGATATATCATCTTTATCTTGAGGTTCTTCTTGGTAGTACCTACACACCTTATCCATATATCATCTTTATCTTGCGGTTCTTGGTAGTACCTACACACCTTATCCTTTCCCCTTCTATAGTCAAGAATTGGGTCCCCAAGCCCCATAGTATCTATAACATCTTCTTCATTTTCTACAACTTTAACCCCATAGCAAGGAAATGAGTATGTTGTATCTATCAATTGCATCAAGTCTTTATAATCTTCTAATCCTTTTTCTTTTTCCTTATGAATGGAAAAGGAATATGTGTTACCTTCTTGCGGCTCTTGATTCTTCCTGTCAAGATGTAGATATTGTCTCTTATGTCTAGAAGTATTGACCAACAAGGTGTCATTGCTCCAATCATGAACTACATGATGATGCATCAACCAAGGACTTCCAATTAGGAGTGGATATCCCCCATCCATGTGAGGAGCATCAACCATAACAAAGCTTAAGAAAAAATTGGATCTTCTGGATAAGTAGAGGAACTTGCTCCACTATTCCCAAAGTTTGGACTCTAGTTTGATATGCCAAGTTACAGTCGAAGAGACCTTCTTTGTCATTTCTAAACCGAATGAAATCATAGTATAATGATCCATTAGATTAATGCCCAATCTTCCATTGATAATAACCCTTGTAAAGGTCCTTCCCCAAATGTTGAAAGTGATTGTGGGACTTCTCGAGTCAGTAGTAGGTGCTTTACCTATCATGATCATATTGGTTTGTACATGCCTAACACTAATTGTCATCTCAGGGGGCGGTGGACAAAACATCTCTATTATACCTAAGACAGCACTTCTATGACTTTCATCCATTTTCAAGAGGTCATGCAGAGATACCTGCTTGCCGGTGTTCTTTAGAAGATTCTCTGTGTCGATAATCCCTATGTGCATCATTTTTAAGCATGCTAACTAAGGGACTAGAATCCTCACACATAATTCTTCTCACATCAACCCCCTTAATGGGTTGTTTATGCATCTTAGACTCATTGAAAATGACATCACTAATTCTAATCACTAGCTGTGTTTTAGGATCCCATAAGCGATATCCAAATTGTCCTTCTCAACCATCCAAGAAAAATGCATTTCCTTGACTTATGGTCCAACTTTTGTCTAAAATTATTGGGTATATGAACATATGATTCACACGCAAAAAACTCGAAGATGATCATAATATGGTGGCTTCCCTCTCCATAATTCTTTTGCCACTTTCAAACCTTTGGTATTAAAAGGTGAAAGGTTAATCACGTGAATTGTAGTCAATACTTCTTCTACCCAAAAGCCTCGTGAAATTTTCGCATGATGCAACATAGAAACCACTGTATCGTGAATAGTTCTATTCATCCTTTCACCTAGACCATTTTGTACTAAGATATAAGGTGTTGCAAACTCTCTAGAAATTCTTCTAGAATGAAAAAAAAAGGGCAATTACGAGGAGAAGGCAAGCCTGCATTACCCAATTGATGGGAATCCCAACTTGCATGCTAGATGAAGGTCAAATTGGACCATGTTTGATATTGTAAGGAAAGGGAGTTACCACGGTTCCCAATTGTGGGGTTTGGGGTAATAGAGAGTAGCCCCAGTTGGAGGGTCCAAGGGGGCTAGTGGGCCCCTTGGCTGGGGTCCCAAGGGGCTAGCGAATATTCCCTATCGAAGTTAGAAATCATTTATATTTGTTAGGTCGGTAGCCGTGTATGACAACTACACGGATCCAAAAAATTCAAGATTAATTATTCATCCAGATCCAGATCTTCTACAAGCTTGGAAGAGGCAAAAAGCTGATGCATTATGTGTAACTGTCACTAGTGTAAGTGATTCTGTGCTTAATTTAATTCAGCATGCTACTAAATCACATGAGGCTTGGGGCATATTGGCTAAACAATATGAGATTAAGAACCACACTAGGATATAAAATCTAGAAAACCAATTGTCAAATGAAAAGCATTCTTATTCTAAAAAGGCTAAATATTTTATCAAATAGATAAAACAGCAACAAGATCAATTGGTTGCAATTGGTGTTTTTATAACACTGAAAGAGCTGGCTCAACATTGTGTGCATATTCTTCTAGCAAAGTATGATGGATTAGTAACAACTCTTAACACTCAAGTAAGATGAACTCCCCTTACATTTGAAGAGTCTTGTGCTACGCTCTTAGAAGAGATGTGGGTGGAGAACCAAAAGGTACAAACAATGTTGCATTCTCACCCAATGCAAAAGGAAAAGGCTCTTCCAATGGATGAAAAAAAGAAGACAAAGAAGCAAAAGTTCACAAGAAGTTTCTTTTATTGTGAAAAGAAGGTCACGCCATCAATGATTGTAGAAAGAATCATGCTGAATAATGAAATGGGAATCTGAAATCATCTTGGAAGAACAAAGAGTTTGCAAGCAACATAAAGCTAGAACTATGGGTAGATATTGAAGAGGTATGCTCACCTGCTCAAGCTTGTGTTGATGAAACATGGATTTTAGATAGTAGAGCTTCTTGCCATATGAGCAGCAAAAAGGATTAGTATAGTTCCCTAGTGCCTCTACGAGAATCCATCAACGTAGTGGCGGGAATGACTCCAAGTGTCCAGCTGAAGGAACTAGCACCATCTCTTTTATCACTTCTCCAAGTGATGAGAAAACGTTATCTGACATTGTCTATGTACCTACACTTAAAAGAAATTTGTTCTTAGTTTCTACAATAATAGATCATGGACTCAAAGTTCACTTCAATAAGAGTGGTGCAAAAATAAATGATTCATCATGTAATGTAGTAGGAAAAGGCATAAGACGTGATAACTTGCATGAGTTAAGTTCCTTAATTGCTAAAGGAGATAAATATGTAAACACATTATGGTATCAACGATTTAGGCATCTCAGATTTGCAATTTTGAAGGAGGTGCAAATAACGAGGATGGTTGCTCATTTGCCTGCATTTTTAGAGTTACAAGAACCTTGTGAAGCTTGCATGGGGAAAGCCACAACAAAAGGCATTTCCATGAGAGACGAGCAATTGAGCTCAAGCTCCTCTAGAGTTGGTACATGCCGCTCTCTACAGTAACATGCTTACACTTGCTTTAGGAGGATCTTTCTACTTTTTTCTCTTAGTCAATGATTATAGTAGAAAGATGTGGGTTTATTTCATTTGAGAGAAGGTTGATGCTTTTGAAAAATTTAAATCGTGGCATAAGTATGTGGAAAATGAATTAGACAAGAAATTGACGAAATTCAGAATAGATAGAGGAGGTGAATTCTTATCATCAGAATCCAATAACTATTGTATGGAGCATGGTGTGAAAGGGTAGCTTACCACAACTCATACACCTCAACAAAATGGCATTGTTAAGCATATAAATAGGAGCATGCATGAAAACTATTCGGATGGTACATAGTAGCTACAGAAAAGGCCTAGCCTATTTTTCAGATGGATGTCAAATCTGCATTTTTGAATGATCATGTCAAAGAGGAGGTATATATATCTCAACCACTGGGTTTTGAGGTGCCAAATTTATAAAACAAAGTTTGCAAGTTGAAGAAATCTTTGTATGGACTTAAGCAAGCACCATGGGTTTGGCACCAACATATAGATAATTTTTTCAAAAATATGGGTTTTAAAAGAAGTACTTCTAATGCTAGCTTGGATGTAATGAAAAGGGATAGAAGCTAGTTGTTGTTATTGTATATGTAGATGATCTGCTCATTACAGAAGATCATCAAGAACTCATCAATAAAACTTGGATTAGTTTGGGAACAGATTTTGAAATGACAGACTTAGGTCTACTCCATTTTTGTATCAGAATTGATGTATGGCAAAGAAAGGATGGCATTTTCATCTCACAATAAAAGTATGCCAAAGAAATTCTTAAGGCATTTGGGATGATGGACTAAAAACCAACTAGCTTACCTATGGAGGTAAATCATAAGCTATCTATGGATGATAAGATGCCTGATGTAGATGCTAAGAAGTATAGGAAGCTTGTTAGAAGTCTTATTTTTTTGTGCAACACTAGACCAAACATTTACTATGTTGTTGGAGTATTAAGCAGGTTTTCCAACAAACCTTAGGAGATTCATTGTAATGTTGGAATGTGAATTCTAAGGTACATTGCACGAGACTTGGATTTTGGTATTCTTTATATCATAGGTGATACACTTCAAGGATATTATGATTCAGATTGGGTTGGAGATTGTGATTCTACAAAATCAGTTTCTGGATATTGTTTCTCACTTGGTTTATGAATATTTTCTTGGGTAGGTAGTAAACAACCAACACTTGCACTCTCCTCTACTGTAGCAAAGTACAAAGAAGCTTTTTTTGCTTCTTATGAGGCAGTCTAGTTAAGGAGAATTCTTGCAGATCTAGGCTTTCCATAAAAAATGGTGACTATACTGAAGTGTGATAATCAAAGTTGTATGGCCATTGCAAAGAGCCCAATATTTCATGCTTGCAACAAGCATATAGAAGTAAAGTACCTTTATGTTCATGAGATAATTGGAGATGAAATTATGGGGCTAAAATATTGCCCAACAGAGGCAAATTGTGCTAACATATTCACTAAAGCACTTGCAAAAGAGCAGCTCAACAAGCATCTTCATCAGATGGGCATAGGATTAAGACCTACTTGATTTATCATTTGGTAAACATTGAGGGGGGGTGTTAGTATATGATCAATGTCTATGCCTCATGATTGTATGTACTAATGCACATTTTGTAAGACCCCCATTATGATGAGAAGCTAAGCATGCATTCTAGAACAATTGATGGGAGTCCCAACTTGCATGTTGGATGAAGGTCAAATTGGACCATGTCCAATATTGTAAGGAAATGGCATTATTAGGGTCCCTCAATTGTGGGGTCCAGAGCAACAAGGATTAGCCAACACTTGGGGGTCCAAGGGGGCCAGCGGTCCTCCTAGTGGGGTCCTGGGGTAGCATCCCGACGCAATGGTAAAGTGAATATTCCATGGAACATTCCTTGTCAAAGTAGAAAATCATTTATATTTGTTAGGTCGGTTGAGTCGACCTAGGCCATGTATGGAAACTATGTGGATGGTGGTTGTCCATGCTCTACCACCCATGTATAGCCTTCCATAGTGTTGATATATTTAGGTAGTGATGTGTGCAAACACTCTAGAACCACCGCGGCACTTTTTTCCCTCTTTAGGAGGTTTTTTCCCCCGGCTTGTATATATGCCTATTGCCCTAATGGGCTACTTATCTTTGTACATTCTCTAGTAATACATTCACTATTGTGTGTTGTGCTCCAAGCTTCTTCTTCTTCCTTGTGTTGTTTTCATGCTCTCGCAAACGTCTAACTCCAATAATTGGTATCACAGCAGGTCATCGCTTCATCTAGGGTGCCGTCGACACTCCTCTGGTTGCAGTCTCAGAATTGCACGAATTTTGGTGAGCATACTCAGCAATCTGAGCTCGTTTCGACCTTCGAACGCACTATCGCAGTGCTTGTGCAGGCTATTTCATCTTTTTTTACCAAAGGTATATACCAATTTCTGTTCGCTAGTATAAGTGTTTTGAAGTCAGCTACAGTTCTAGTGGAATTCGTCTAGGTAGTTCTGTTCAACTTTTTGAGATACAGTCAATTTTTTGCATCAAGGTATTTTAGTCATCAGCCATGGCTGAAAGCAGTGATGTATTCTGTATGTTGGCTGTTGAGGATAAGTTGGATGGTACCAACTACCAGTTATGGGATTATATGATGCGACATGTGTTGGTTGCAAAAGGATTGTGGAACATTGTGCACGGTGTCAAAAAACGTCCTATGATACCTGCAATTGTTACAACTACAAGTACTGAAGCTGATGGAGAAGATGTCGAAGATGATGATATTCTGTGTATTCCTGTTCATGCTGCGGTTTGTGCTGCACCTACTGTAGAGCAGATTCGCTGGGATGGCAGAGATGCCCAGGCACATGCATTGATAACTTTCTCTGTCAAACGTGCCATTATTCCTCACATTCGCTCTTGCAGAACAGCTAAGGATGCTTGGGATACACTTACCACATTGTACCAAGCTAGGAATGAGGCTTGTGTTGCTTACCTCCAAAAGCAGTTGGAGAGTGAGCACATGAATGAAGGTGATTCTATGGACAGTTTCCTAATGAAGATCAAAGACTTGAAAGAACAGTTGATTTTTCTACTGATGAGGTTATACCAAATAGCTCACTTGTGGAGACCGTTATGAATGGTCTTCCTTATTCATATCAGAGTTTTGCTTCTACTCTTCGATTGATGATGAAAGGCAATCCAAATGACTTATGATTTGAGGAGTTAGTCTCTGTTTTGTTGCAGGAAGATCACTCTAGGCAGAACAGGTCCATTATGCGAGTTGCAGATCAAGCTTTCCTAGGTAGTCAGAAGGGCAAAGGAAAATGGAGCTCTTCAACTAGTAAGCAAAAATCTGCTAATTTTGCATATTTGAAGAAGGAAGATAAAGATGAGAAGAAATAAAAAAAGCATAAATTTTTTTGTAAGTACTGTAAAGGGAATGATCATATCATAAAGAACTGTCCAAAAATGGTTGCTAAAGAGGCAAAGAAGAAAGAGGCTGGAATGGTTGTTGTAGAGGCCTCTACACCAAAAACTCAGTCTGCTAATCTTGTGCAGGAAGAAGAATGGGCATTTACTACTATCTGCAGTTTTGACCCATCTTCTCATTAGCAGTGCATGTCTGTAGTAGACTCACATCTTTGGTATTTTGATGGTGGGGCCACCAAACATATTACCTCGTAGCAGAGTATCTTCTCTTCACTCGAGCCTGCCCCTACAGGGAATAATATTACATGCACCAACAACTCCTCTTATCCTGTTATTGTTGGGGGATTCTTGGACAAGAAGGAGTTTGAGGGTTTGTAGGAGAAAAGGAAAAGACAAGAAGAGAAAATACACCCTGGAAGCCTCTACCGATTGATTACAATAAGACAAATACAATGTTGAAGCACAATACAAGCCAATACTTCTGTGCAAATCCCATAGAGTGCTCAATTACAAAATACCAACTACCCAAAGTCTTCTTGCCTCCGGCCTCCTCTGCACCAGACCTCCACCTGCTTCAAGCTTACACTTGTGCACACCTTGCACCAAGCTTCCACTAAGGGGGAGGAATGAATACCTTCTGTAGGCACACGCACACTGCAATGAGACCTTGAGATCCTTGGGGGACTAGCTTAGCACTCTCTGCCCAATTCCTTAGTCACTCTCCATGCACACTTTCACTTCCACTTCTCTGCGTCGCACACTGGTTACTCTTGCACTTCTCGCTCTTGCTTCACTTAGACTATGCTCACTCTAGCTTACACTTAGGATTGTCCAAGAATAGTCCTTGCCTTGATTTGAGTGTGTCAATCACGTACGCTCCTAACTGCAAGAGTATCTTGGTGCTCACTTTGATGTCCCAAGATTGTCCTCACAAGTGGAAGCCAACGACTCCCTGTTTTGTCCTGTAGTGACTTTAGACTAAAACCAAAAAAATTAATTGGGAGGCCATATATTCACTTGTGCATACATTGTCGCTTCACATACCTTCACATTTTCCTTTTTAAGTCTTCCCTTTTGCCCATAAGAGGGGGTTCACCTGAACCTTCCAAAATACTTTAAAAAACACTTTGAACCTTAGGGAAATTAGAGAAAATACCTCTGCAACCTGCAACCCACTTTCTCCAATTTACCCTTTGTGGACAATTAATTGTGCACTACTTGTGAACTTTGACACCTGCACTTTAGCACTTTGACTTTGCACCTGTTGACTTTGACCTTGACCTTGTTGACTTTGACCCATTGACTTTGACTATAGTTGACTTTGACCAAATGACTTTTATGGGCTCAACAGTTATGGGAGTTGGTAAGATCATTTTGACTATTGCTGATGGTAGTTCTTTCACTTTGTTAGATGCTTTATTTGTGCCAGGGATCAAGAAGAACCTATTATCAATTTCTACATTAGCCAAGATTGGCTTGGTTGTGAAATTTGTTGATGACAGGTGTATAGTTCATGATCTGTCAAATGGCGATGTGATTATTGCTTCTGGTATTTTATGTCGTGGTTTGTATAAGCTCATAGACTATGAAAGATCTGTAAATGATTTGGCATGTGCAGTAAATGATTCTCAGGCTATGTCAGATGCAAAGCTTTGGCATGCACACTTTGAACATCTGAATTTTGCTAGTTTGCTACGCCCAAACTTCAGACACCTAGAAAACATGTTTGTGAAGGCTATATTTTGGGCAAAATGCAGCGTTCGTCCTTTCCAAAAGATGGTTCAGTTCAGGCTACTCAGAAATTGCAGCTTGTACATAGTGATGTTTGTGGTCCTATGCAGACACCTTCCTTTGGGAATTAGCTTTACTTCGTGACTTTCATCGATGATTTTTCCAGGCACGCATGGGTATATCCATTGAAGGCAAAGTCCGAAGTGTTCATGTGATTCAAAAAATTTTTGGTTTTGGCTGAAAATCTATCAGCATGTAAAATGGGCACCCTCTGTTCTGATCGAGGGTGCAATATGTGTCTTCTGATTTTAATGCATTTCTGGCTGAACGTGGGATAAAACGCGAGTTTATAGTGCCATATACACCTCAACAGAATGGACTTGCTGAACAAAAGAATAGGTCACTCATGGAGATGGCAAGGTGTATGGTCAAAAGTCAGGCTTTACCACATAGTTTCTGGCTTGAGGTTGTCATGTGTGCAACATATGTACTGAATAGGTGTCCCACTAAAGTTCTGCATTATATCACCCCTTGTGAGGCTTGGCATGATTGCAAGCCATCTCTTGCTCATCTACGTGTTTTTGGTTGTTTGGCATACGTATTAGTGCCTAAACAACATCGTAGAAAATTGGATGATCAAGCAGTAAAATGTATTTTTGTTGGCTACAGTTCTGAAAGTAAAGGCTATCGTCTCTATCATCCACAAACTAAACGCATTCTAGTTAGTCGTGATGTTCTTTTTGTGGAAGATGCTATTCAACCATTGCTTTCATGTACTAAGGAGACATCTATTAGCTCCAAAGACATGTATGATACTTTTTTGCCTCTTTTTACAGGTGGAGAGTCTAGTGCTGGTCCTAATGAGGCAACTTCTCAGCCTTTGCAGGTTTCATGTGATGATGCAGATAGTTCCATTTCTGATGTTGATGTACATGATGCACTTATTGATAAGAGAGCTGATATTGAGCAGGCAAGAACTATGCCAAAATGGCTGGTGCAGACCTTGTGTGACAACAAATTAGATGCACCTCTGTCATATCATACTTGATCAGGCTCTCATAGTGTTATGTTATGGCTGCATCTAGTCTCTGTGATGAGAATGAGCTTGTTTCGTTTGATGAAGCACAAAATTCAAAAAATTGGATGGCTGCTATGCAATCTGAATATGATGCAATAATGAAGAATGGTACTTGGTCTTTATGTGACTTGCCTCTTGGCAAGAAGGCCATTGGCTCTAAGTGGGTATACAAGCTGAAGTGTAAACATGATGGTACGGTTGACAGGTATAAGGCTAGGCTTGTTGCAAAGGGATATGTAGTCTTTTTGTTTTTTTTTTTCTTTTAAGTGAATTCTATGGAGGTAGATACATTCAAGAGATCATCTACACCCTCTTCCTAGGAGCTTAAGAATGGTACTATGTTTCTTCACAATATGAGATCCACGGACACATCTTCATCTACCAATGTCCATTGAAGATGCTTGATGGGGTGGAAAGCTCACAGAGGTGCAGTATGAACATCACGTGGACTCATCTTTAGTAGCTTGTGCACTCTACTCCTCTTAGATAATGGAAATTAGTGTCACAATCTTGATCTTATACCATATGGAGCAGCTTTTAAGCTTGTATATGTTACGAATTTGCAAACTCTTGTCCTATCAGTTTTGGAACTAGCGCAATCAACATGTGCATATTCTTTCACCTACAAATCACCTTCAAAAGAATAGACAAGACCTTAGTTCAATGTACTTTGAGGTATCAAAGTACTCTTTTGGTTGCAAGTAGATGTGGAACCCTAGGTGTGTGCATGAATTGGGATAATAAACCAATCATATATGCTAGGTGAGGCCTTGTAATGGTGGCATAAATCAATGAGCCCACTATAGAAGTATACAAAAGTGGATCCTAAACTTCATTACCTACTGTTGAATTCAATTATATGTTTACCTCCATAGGGTTTCTCAATGGTTTTCATCCTACATGTCCATACTTTTTCAATACATCTAAGATGTACTTTCTCTGCATAAACCAAATACCATTGTCGTTGTAGGCTTCAATACATAAGAAATATGTTAGATCTCCAAGGTCTAAGATCTTGAACTCATTCCCAAGTTTTTTCTTTTATGTACTTGATGCCTCCTTCATGATCACCCATAATAATGAGGTCATCTACATATACACATAAGTAGACAAATGATCCACCTTCTCTCATGTAGAACAATGATGGATCTACAATGGTTTGGTTCTATCCACAATTGATCAAATAGTTTTCAAGCCTTTGATTCCATGCCCTTGGGGCTTGCTTGAGATCATATAATGTTTCCTTTAACTTGAAAACATATTCATCTCTTCTTTTACCTTCAAACCCTAATGGTTGGTCCATGTGTAATATCTCCTCTAGCCCTCCATTTAGAAATGCATTCTTCACATTAAGTTGATACATCTTTCAATGCTTGCTTGGATGGAAATGATTTCTCTTATGGTAGTGATCTTAGCCACATGTCTAAATGTTTCTTCATACTCTATTCCATATATTTGAGCAAAGCCTTTAGCTACAAGCCTAGCTTTTTACCTAGAAATACTACCATCTTAATGCTTCTTTACCTTATAAACCCATTTGTTTCCAATTACCTACATATCCTTCTTCCTTGGTACTAGTGTCCAAGTATGATTTTCCTCCAAATCTTTGATCTCCTCTTAAAAAGTTGTATGGCTTGGTCTACAACTCTACAGAGCCAATACTATTTCATTACTTCTTCCCTACTCGGCCAAGGAGGTAGCATGTTCACTGCGAGACAAGATTGACCAAAACAGGCTTGTCATGGGGAATCATATATACAGATTTCACCGGTGGTAGTTTTACAAAGGAACTTGCACTTATAACTAATGATCATACAGATATGAACAAGAAGTGAACTGATTGTAAAATACTATATATAGATGTTTAAGCCTAGCATGGATATGATGTCACAGGTATGTATACTTCCCTCGACCCTAGAGGCTCCTTAGCTACCTGAATCTTGCAACCAAAGACATCAAGCAAGGAGGAATCAATGGAAGGTCCTGGTAAGCAGAAGTGGAAGCCAGATGACCACCTCCATGCTTGGTCAGAAAAGATCACCTTTGATGCTATTCTTCCACATGATCATCACCTCTCTAATCCTTGATCACTTATGTTACCAAACAATGCACTAGTATAGGACATGTAGACTACTCAAATCCTTAACTAATCCTCCACAAGTTCTCCCCAAAGTCATAAACCTACCAAGATAGGTTTTTTCTCACTCGCTTCTTGTGCTCCTCTTCCTAACCCTTCTACAAGTCCATGTCATGATTAGATACTGGAATTTTAGTCCTTGTGCTCCCGCTTCAATATTCCTTATCGACCCCCCTTCCATCTTGGGAGAAGGTGCTTCCATCTCGTTAGGCACCTTTTCCACCTTGGTAGGTACTTGATTCTTTTAGGGTCTCTTGGTGTCATCCTTTTTCTCTCAGTGTGTGGGACTCTTTCATTTGGGGATAGCTACCTTGTTTGTACCATATCTCTGCTACAATCTAGCACCCTTGTTTTCCACCACCTCATCCCTTTCTTTTGGAGCCTTCTAGGCTCTGATTGGTATTCCCAATGGGGAGATCAAGCATATAGAGGAACATTACTAATAGACAAGGTGCTTGATAAGGAGGTACAATTGTAGCACATACGTACCAAGGATGAGTGTGCTGACATATTCACCAAAGCATTGGACTCTATCGAGCTACAAAAAGCTCAAAAGTGTTGAAAATGAAGCTATAAACTTAGGAACATATACAACCTCTTGATTGGTGACACTTGAAGCAATGCCAAGAAAGAATCCAAGTAAGAGTATTCATATTCAAATTTAAAATTTGAATCCCTCTCAAATCTGTTGGAGTTAGATGTCTCCGGAAGCACGTGAACAACACAAGGCAGAAGAAGAAGCTTGAAGCACAACACACAAGACTCAATGTATTACTAGAGAATGTACAAAGATAAGTAGCCCATTAGAGCAATAGGCGTATGTACAAGCCGAGGGAAAAAAACCTCCTAAAGAGGGAAAAAAGTGCCTCGGCGGTCCTAGTGTGTTCACACACATCACTACCTAAATATATCAACAAATCCCCCCTGGGAGTGATGCGGTGAACAAGGAGCTAGCACTCATGTATAAGGAAGTGCCAAGCTATGTGGAAATCACTCCACAAAAGGAAGTAAGCCCAAAGATTTGCGGAAAGCTTCAAACTTCTCCCTAGGCAGAGCCTTCGTGAAAAGGTCTGCAATGTTCTCCTGCGTGGGCACATATGCCAAGCTGATCTCCCCAACAGAGAACCTCTCCCTGACATAGTGATAATGCACCTCAATGTGCTTAGTGCGAGCATGGAACACAGGGTTCCTCGCAACTGCCAATGCGCTCTGACTGTCAGTGAAGATGGTGGTGGCAGAAGACTGGCCAACACCCAAATCAGCCATAAGGCATCTAAGCCACACACACTCAACAGTCGTTGTGAAAGCTGCCCTATACTCAGCCTCACAACTGGAAGTGGCCACAGTAGGCTGCTTCTTGCTCAACCAAGATATACATGAGCTACAAAGCATGAAGCAAAAACCATTGATGGACACACGAGTGTCATAGCAACCAGCCCAATCTAAGTCAGAAAAAGCATGCAAATCTGGCCCTAGTGATCCCCCCTTGGGATAAAACAACCCAAGTAGCCGAGTACCACTCAAGTAGCGAAAGATGCGCTTAACCGCCTTCGAATGTGTGACTCCTAGGAAATGCATAAACATGCTCATCTGTGAGACAGCAAATTGAATATCTGGCCGAGTAATGCATAAGTAGATCAAGCATCCAACAGCCTCCTGATAGAGAACAACATCAAATGCATCTCCAGCATCATGAAGACTCAATTGTAAACCTCTCTCCATAGGAGTAGCAATAGGCTTACAGTCTTCAAGGCTAAAATGCTGCAATAATGTGTCAATATATTTCGTTTGACACAAAGCATTCCACCATCAACTTGCATAAACTGAATGCCCAAATAGTGATGCAAATGCCCCAAATCAGACATCTCAAATGAGGCATGCAAATCAGTCTTGAAATCAGCAATATGCTTCTCAATAGGACCAGTGAGCAGCATGTCGTCAACATAGACAACAATGATCAGAAGCACATCATTAGTACGCTTAACATATAAGGTGCTTTCAGTTGGACTGTTCTCAAAACCATGTGCAACCAGATAGTCATGTATCTTCTCATACCAAGCACGTGGTGCTTGCTTTAAACCATATAATGCCTTCTTTAACCTGCACACCTGGTTTTCATGCCCTTTCTGCACAAAGCCACGGGCTGAAAAACATACACTTCTTCATGCAAGTCACCATTCAGAAATGTTGTTTTAATGTCCAACTGATGTACATTCCAACCATGATGGGCTGCAAGTGCACAAATGCTCCAAACAGTAGTCATACGGCATGTAGGTGCAAAGGTCTCATCAAAATCAATGCCTCTTTCCTGTGCATAACCCTTTGCAACAACTCTAGCCTTATACATGTCAACTGTACCATCAGGTTTACGTTTCAGCTTGTATACCCACTTAGTGCCAATGGCCTTCTTGCCAGGAGGCAAGTCACATAAAGACCATGTACCATTCTTCATTATAGCATCATATTCAGATTGCATAGCAGCCATCCAATTTTCTGAATTTTGTGCTTCATCAAAAGAAACAGGCTCATTCTCATCACAGAGACTAGATGCAGCCATAGCATAGCAATCTGATGCAAAGGAGGCACTATGAGAGCCTGAACGAGTACGATATGACAAAGGTGCATCTAATTTGCTGTCACGCAAAGTCTGCACCAGCCATTTTGGCATAGTTTTTGCCTGCTCAATATCAGCTCTCTCATCAACAAGTGCATCATGTAAATCTGCATCAGAAATGGAATGATCTGCATCATCATATGAAACCTGCAAAGGCTGAGAAGTTTCCTCATTAGGACCAGCACTAGACTATCCACCTGTAAAAAGAGGCATCAAAGTATCATACATGTCTTTGGAGCTAACAAATGTCTCCTTGGTACATGAAAGCAATGGTTGAATAGCATCTTCCACAAAGACAACATCACGGCTAACCAGAATGCGTTTAGTATGTGGATGATACAGACGATAGCCTTTACTTTCAAAACTGTACCCAACAAAAATACATTTTACTGCCTTATCATCCAATTTTCTGTGATGTTGTTCAGGCACTATGGGACACCTGTTCGGTACATATGCTGCACACATGACGGCCTCAAGCCAGAAACTACGTGGTAAAGCCTAACTCTTGACCATGCACCTCGCCATCTCCATGATTGACCTGTTCTTTCGTTCAGCAAATCCATTCTGTTGAGGTGTATACGGCACTGTACACTGGTGTTTTATCCCACGTTCAGCCAAAAATGCATTAAAATCAGAAGACATATATTCCTCCCCTCGATCAAAACGGAGGGTGCCCATTTTACATGCTGACAGATTTTCAGCCAAAACCAAAAACTGTTTAAAGCACAGGAACACTTCAGACTTTGCTTTGAGTGGATATACCCATGCATGCCTAGAAAAATCATCAATGAAAGTCATGAAGTAAAGGTATTTCCAAAAGAGGGTGTCTGCATAGGACCACAGACATCACTATGTACAAGCTGCAATTTCTGTGTGGCCCGAACGGAACCATCTTTTGGAAAGGAGGAATGCTGCATTTTGCCCAAAATACAGCCTTCACAAACATGTTTTCCAGGTGCCTCAAGTTTGGGCAAAGAGGACACCATTTCAGATTTCTGCAGGCATAGCAAACTAGCAAAATTCAGATGACCAAAGCATGCATGCCAAAGATTTGCATCTGAAATAGCCTGAGAATCATTTACTACACATGTCAAATCATTTTTAGATCTTTCATAGTCTATGATCTTATATAGCCCACGACATAAAATGCCAGAAGCAATAATCACATCGCCATTTGAGAGATCATGAACTGTACACCTATCATCAACAAATTTCACAACCAAGCCAATCTTGGCTAATGCAGAAACTGATAACAGGTTCTTTTTTATCCCTGGCACAAATAAAGCATCTGACAAAGTGAAAGAACTACCATCAGGAGTAGTCAGAATGATCTTACCAACTCCCATAACAGGATAAGAGGAGTTGTTGGCACATGTAACAGTATTCCCTATAGGGGCAGGCTCGAGTGAAGAGAAGAAACTGCGCTATGAGGTAATATGTTTGGTTGCCCCACTATCAAAATACCAAACATCTAAGTCTACTACAGACATGCACTGCTCATCAGAAGATGGTTCAAAACTCCAGACAGTAGTAAACGCCCATTCTTCCTCCTGCACAAGATTTGCAGACTCTGTTTTTGGTGTAGAGGCCTCTACAACAACCATTCCAGCCTCTTTCTTCTTTTCCTCTTTAGCAGCCAGTTTTGGACAGTTCTTTATGATATGATCATTCCCTTTACAATACTTACAAAACAATTTTTGCTTTTCTGATTTTTTCTCATCTTTATCCTGGTTCTTCGAATGTGCAGCATTTGCAGATTTCTGCTTACTAATAGAAGAGCTCCATTTTCCTTTGCCCTTCTGACTAGCCAGGAAAGCTTGATCTGCAACACGCATAATGGACCTGTTCTGCCTGGACTGATCTTCCTGCAACAGAACAGAGACTAACTCCTCAAATGACAAGGCATTTAGATTGCCTTTCATCATCAATTGACGAGTAGAAGAAAAACTCTGATATGAATCAGGAAGACCATTGAGAACGGTCTACACAAGTGAGCTATCTGGTATAACCTCATCAGCAGAAATCAGTTGTTCCTTCAAGTCTTTGATCTTCATTAGGAAATTGTACATAGAATCACCTTCATTCATGTGCTCACTCTCCAACTGTTTTCGGAGGTAAGCAACACGAGCCTCATTCCTAGCTTGGTACAATGTGGTAAGTGTATCCCAAGCATCCTTTGTTGTTCTGCAAGAGCGAATATGAGGAACAATGGCACGTTTGACAGAAAAATCTATCAATGCATGTGTCTGGGCATCTCTGCCATCCCAATGAATCTGCTCTGCAGTAGGTGCAACAGAAACAGCAGCACGAACAAGAATCTGTGGAATATCATCTTCGACACCATCTTCATCAGCTCCAGCACCTGTATTTGCAGTACATGTAGTCAGAGGTGTAACATGACATTTTTCAACACCCTGCACAATGTTCCACAGTCCTTTTGCAACCAATACATGTCGCATCATATAAGCCCATAATGGGTAGTTGCTACCATCCAACTTATCCTCAACAGCCAACATACGGAATACATCACTGCTTTCAGCCATGGCCGGTGACTAAAATACCTTGATGCAAAAAATTGAATGTATCTCAAAATGTTGAACGGAACTGCCTAGACAAGTTCTGCTAGACCTATAGCAGACTTCGAGACGCTTATACTGGCGAACAGAAACTAGTATATATCTTTGGCACAAAAAGATGAAATAGCTTGCACAAGCGCTGCGATAGTGCTTTCGGAGGTTGAAACAAGCTCAGATCGCGATTTCGGCACTACATAGCAAAGCTGTTTTGATCTCAGAAACACCCTGAGTATGCTCACCAAAATTCGTGCGATTCTGAGACTGCAAACAGAGGAGTGTCGATGGCGCCCTAGATGAAGCAACCATCTGATCTGATACCAATTGTTGGAGTTAGATGTCTGCGGAAGCACGCGAACAACACAAGGAAGAAGAAAAAGCTTGGAGCACAACACATAAGACTCAATGTATTACTAGAGAATGTACAAAGATAAGTAGCCCATTAAAGCAATAGGCATATGTACAAGCCGAGGGAAAAAAACCTCCTAAAGAGGGAAAAAAGTGCCCCGGCGGTCCTAGTGTGTTCACAAACATCACTACCTAAATATATCAACAAAATCAATCAACTATCACACTTAGGTGCGCTAAAGACTACATTCTAGGTAAAGAGCTCCATATTATTTAAGGAATCTTGTCAAGTTTATATAAACACACCTTGTACTTTGAATTATGGAGATCATGCATGTTTTCACTTAGAGAATTTCAATAAGCTAGTAGGCCCCTTGCTAAGCAACACTCGTACTTAGTTGAGGCTTTTCTTCATACTTTGGGTAGTCATATCTCATACTAACATTTCTTTGTGCAAGAGCTAGTTAGCTCTACGTGATGAACACAGTTATGTAACTTGTGTATCCATCTCTTGTAATCATTTCTTTTTTGGAAAGTTATTATAGTTCTATAATGTTGGATTGAAGCTCAAGGTCAATCTTTGCATACTTTGAGAAAAAAAAAGTTTGGAGTGAATGGTGGTCTTTGTGTGCATGTCTGGTAAAAGCATTAAGTATTTTGACTTGGAGCATTGTCTCTCACAGTAGGAGCAAGTATTTTGAGTGAGATAACTTGAATTATGATGGTGTCATAGTCTTAATTGACTGTGAAAGAGCTTTCAGTTTCATTCTATAGGAACCATCATCGGTTTGAGTGAACATTGTTATCTACAAACATACCATTGAGGCAATTCGTGCTTCAATTTTCTTATTAAAAGTGAACACTCTCCCATGAGTGTAATTAGAGCCTTTCGACACACACAAGAAGCCATTTGAAGACCTAGAAGAAGATGAGCTACTGATTTGAGTTAAAGGACATAAATAAACTCAAGAGAAGTCTACTCGTGAAGAATCAAGGCAAATACATCATTTGTTTTAGTACTTTTTGAAGTATAGAGGTAAAGAACTTGATAATCATCATTCTGCTTGCATCAAGGAGCCTTAGAAGAGTGCATTGGAATACATAATGTCAAAATATAATAACTAGATTGAAAAGCTAGATAACAACAACTATCAGCCATGGAAATTAAGAATGTCTAGCTTTCTCATGGGCAAATGTTTATCAGGCTATGTTAGTGGAATAGATGGTAGACTTAGATTGTGAGATATTCCAACTCCTAATGAGTTGAGGACATTGAGATAATGGAATGAGAGAGATAAGAATGTCATCTTCATCTTATCTCAACATATTAGCAGTGCAATGATAGGGCATATTCAAGACCTCTATGCTTTATTGAAAGTGTTGGAAAGTCTAGAGATACTATATTCTACTTCAAACAAAGCTAGATTCGATTGAGAATGAAATCAATAATTTGAGAAAGAAACAAAGTGGAAACATCAATTATTACATTATGAGGATCAAACAAGTAGGTGATGCATTGAAATCCATAGGTTTTGACATAGATAATCATGACCTAGATGCATATACATTAGATGAGCTTAGGGATAATGAGAAGTGGAAGGATTTCACAACTTTTGTGCATGTCATAGATAATCTCCCCAACTTTGAGTGTTAAGTGGCCTTGAAGGCCACTACCTAGATGAACATTGGAGGTTTAAAGGCATAGGGCAATGAAGCCCAAGCAATTTATGCAAGTAAAGGAAGAGGTCGAGGAATAAATGAAGGTAGAGGCAGAGGAAGGCAAGGATGATGATGTTGAAATTGTGCATCTATTTTCATTTTGAATAAGTCTCACTTGTGTAGAGCATCTGAATAACCTCCAAACTCATTTAAATGTGAGCATAGCTTATAAAATAAGCCTTATTCAATGAGTAAAACTGAAAATGCTCACGTGAATATTTCATATGCTCTCTAACTACTTGCACCTCCATTTTTGTTGAGAAAATCAAGGACAAAGGCCACCAAATTGAAGCACGTGGATTTAAAGGTGATCAAGTTGAAGGAAAGGAGAAAATTACTCACATTGATTGAGAGATTCTCTCTCTCTCTCTCTCTCTCTCTCTCTCTCTCTCTCTCTCTCTCTCTCTCTCTCTCTCTCTCTCTCTCTCTCTCTCTCTCTCTCTCTCTCTCTCTCTCAGCTACTCTACCTCTTCAGCTCAAAGAGCCATTCTCCACACACTATATAAAGAGGAGTGCAACACACTACATTCTTGAGTTCCTCTTGGCAATAGAAGTATCCATATTGTTCTCCTTTTTATTGTGATGAGCGTTAGAACTCTTCTCATTGTGTAGAGAAGCATCCACTATCCTCCAACACACTATGGAGTGATATGTGATTCATATTTTCATTGTAGAATTTGATCATTAAGCTTTATGCTTGTTGCATACTGATATGGAGAAGAGGTTAGTGCTTGGATTATGAAAATTTTATAATTAAAATCTCAAGAACTTGTGTGAAGCCCTTTCAAGAAAATTAATTATTTGAGCTATCGTCCAGTGTGTATTTGTGTGTATGTGTGTGTGTGTGTGTGTCTATGTGTATGTGTGTGTGTCTATGTGTGTATATGTGTGTGTACATATGTATGTGTGTGTAAGTGTGTGTGTGTGCGCATACCTGCCAATGGGTTGCTCTCTCTCTCTCTCTCTCTCTCTCTCTCTCTCTCTCTCTCTCTCTCTCTCTCTCTCTCTCTCTCTCTCTCTCTCTCTCTCTCTCTCTCTCTCTCTCTCTCTCTCTCTCTCTCTCTCTCTCTCTCTCTCTCTCTCTCTCTCTCTCTCTCTCTCTCTCTCTCTCTCTCTCTCTCGGTCTCTCTCTTCTTGCTCGCGTCCAAGTCCCGGCACAAATGTGCCGGGAGAAATCAAATTTTTTTTTTACATTCCAGAGCGTCGCATATGCGACGCTCTGCAGTTTGCAAACATTGTTGAATGCGTCGCTAGCAAGCGACGGTGCTAGCGAAGCTTTTTAAATACTGTGGCATAAGCGACGGCAGCGTCGCTTAGGCGACGGAGCTTGGGCAAAAAAAAAAAATCAAAATTCGTACGGTCGCTTATGCGACGATTCTCGTTTTTTTTTCGATTCGGGGGTGTCGCTACACCCCCCTTTTTCTTGTAGTGCTTCAATGCACCTACATGTGCTAATTGCAACCAATTGTTATATTCCTTTCCTTCTACACAAGAGGCAAGGATATTGTGCTAATCTTGTCTATAGATTGTTTGTTCAACAAGTTGATATCTCTGCACTCTCACAACCTCTTTCTCTTGGGTTTTTACTCGAGGGTTCTTAGGTCTGTATGTCAATATTGGGACTAATGGCTTGACCCATTCAGGGACAATCTCAACATTGAAGAGATATGCATCTGATAGCCCATCTGCTACCCTAGTGGTGGGTTCTCCTGAAGTTATCCTAGAGAGGGGGTCCGCTCTTAAGTGTGTTTTCGCCTTTTTTACTACAACTTCAAAATCATACTCCATCAAGAGTAAAAACCAACATATCAATCTATTGGTGTTGCATGGTTTGTTGACCAAATAGAAAAGAGCCTATGGTCAGTAAAGAATTCAAAATTATTTTCCTTTAAATAATGGCGAAACTTCTTCACTGCATAGAGCATTCCTAGTCCTTCTCTCTCTGTAGTGGTGTAATTTCGCTCTGCAGTGTTCAACTGCCTACTGGCATATGCAATTGGTAAATCGATATTTCCCTCCTTGGTGGGTTGTACCAACACACATCCTATGGCATGATTAGAGGCATCTACGTGTACATGAAAAGGTTTGTTCCAATCACGTATCGCTAGAATAGGTGCAGAACACAATCGTCGTTTAAGCTCACTAAAGGAACTCTCGCATTCTTCTATCCACTCAAAATTGGTTAGCAGGTTGTAGAGTTGTTTAGCAATGATTGCATACATATGTATGAATCATCAGTAATAACCAAAATGGCCCATAGATGGCTGTACTTATTTGATGTTCTTTGGCTTGTGTAATTCATTGATTACTCGTACCTTATCTTCATCCGTGGAGATTCCATTTTTTGAGACTATATGGCCCAGTATCTTGCCTTGTTTGACCATAAATACACACTTCTCTGTGTTTAAATAGACTTGATATTCCCTACACTTTTCGAAGATGCATTCAAGCTCAAGGATATTCTGTGGTCTAAGTTTTGAGCGAGCACACAAGTCATCCACACACACTTCTAATTTCTTTCTTAAAAGCTCTTTGAACACATGGCACATCAACCTTTGGAAAGTTGCAAGTGCATTTTTTAGACCAAAAGGCATTATGCAAAACGCAAAGATACCCCACTCAGTGGCAAATGCTGTCTTGTGTTGCTCCTTGGGGGCAATGGCAACTTGGTTATAGCCTGAGAATCTGTCAAGGAAGATGTACACTTCCTTGCCTGTGATTCTTTCCAACAGGTGGTCTGTAATGGGTAGAGGATAACTATCCCTAATTGTGGAAACATTGACCTTCTTTAAGTTTATGCACACTCTCAACTTATCGTTCTTCTTAGGCATGACTACGGTGGGTGAAACCCATTCACTATGTTCTACTTCATAAACGAATCCGGCTTCTATAAGTCTGTTTATTTCTTCTTTGATTTTTAATGCATAATTGTCATATAGGGTTTTTGCTTAGTGGGTCTTGCCTCAGTGGTCATGGGTATTCTATGGGAACATATGTCTAGATCTACACCTTTCAAATCTTTGTAACTCCATGCAAACACATCCCTATACTGCTTCAATAGAGCAATCAAACTTTCTTCCTTTTCGTTAGTTAAATCATGTCCTATGTACGTGCATCGTTCTTCTCCTTCCTCGATCGCCACTACAACTTTCTTCGTGGATTCCTTATTGTCATAAGATTCTCCCAAACTTTTGTCCCTTTTGGGCATTTGGATCATGATTTTTCGGTCTTCCACCGCATATTTCCTAAAGTTTTCTGGCACTTCCATCAAGGGTTCTTCCTCTTGAGTTTTTACACTCTTCTTCTTTCTCACTTTTTGATCTCGTTGATTGGAACTTGAATTTTCCTTTTTCTTCTTAAGGGTGGTGAGCTCTAGAGACATGGCTTCTACCCAGCTAGAAATTCCTCTTCCGATGAACATTTAGGTTTGTTCGAATCTACTTCCTATTCCATGTCATTCACTTGCTTATTGCATTCAAAGATTTCTTCTTTAAGATGATCTACTTCTGTTTTTTCTCTTATTAGGCCTACAATGAAAATGGATATATCAAAACTGTCTTCATCACAATGGGGGGTCCATTGTTCTTTGTTAATTGCAATATCCATAGTCGCTAAAATCTCCGCCTAGCCATGGGGTTCAAATTCCTCGTTTGGAAAATACTACCGGGACATATGTTGGATCTTCAATGGGTCTAGGAGTGTGTTCTACTCCTGATGTCCTTGTTGTAGCTTTCTTCTCCTCCTTGGCTACAATTTTACACATCCAAAGGTGTGTATCCTCATGTAATCAAGATGGGTCTGATGTTCAGGAATGTATTGATTCCTTCTCTTCTTCATTTCTATGTACCATATTCCATTGCAAAGGAGGTACATCCCTATGTGAATAGTTTGCGAGGTTCACTATCGTGGTTACTCCTAGGTGTTCTAGGTACAAAGAGTTGGCTCCCCAATGTTGTACAACCTACAACTGTCGCATAAAAGGTCTACCTAAGAGCATCTCATATGCTTGATTCTTCCCAAAATTGCATATTGCAAAGGTGTGATCAAATTTTACTCCGCACGTGGATAGGGTAATTCCTTCCAACACTCTTAAGGGTCTTTCAATGTGTCCATCTACCATCTGAAGCTTCATCCTGGTAGGTTTAAGGGCTAGTTTTCCCCAACGTTTCCACAGTGTAGTGGTCGTGATGGCTACTCGTACACATGTATCTAGAATGGCTTTCGTAGTGTGACCCTTGTACGTAATGGGCAAATAAGGGTTACCTTCCTCGCCTTCACTCGCATTGCCCACTTTATCTAGGGGTAACTTAGGCACCTTTCCTCATGCACTTCGTCTAACGGAGGTTGTGGCTATTTATGGGAACTTGTTTGCTACATGTTTCCATAGTTCAGGTTTGATCTTCAATAGCTTGTCCAGAGTTAAGTGGCATGGAAATTTAGTGTTCCTAATAGCTTCGGTATTCCTAGGAAGAATTGAGTTCTCTCCCCTTACTCGAATAGTGGGGGCTTTCACTTGAATTGAATAGTTTTCCCAAGGGCCCGTAAAGTGAGGTAACTCTTGCAAAGAGTTAGATTCAAAACTAGTATGCTCACTTGGCCAATCATCCACTTGATCTCCATAGATAGATGGGATATCTATAGGGAACTCTTCTCCTGAATCATCAATCTCAAGTTTGGGTGGTCGAGATTCTTGTTCTTGTTTCCATCTTTCTTCTTGAATCTCTTTCAAGATGGCATGTGAATCCATATAACCTGTTTGATGATTTTCTACATCTGACCTAGCATGTTCAAATAGAGTGGTCTTCAAGAGTTGCATTGGCCTAGTTTGTGTGCTAGAGATGACTCTCAAAGGGTTAGATACGACTTGCCCTAGTTTCTCTAGGAGTCCCTGAAAATGTTGCTCAGGCCTGGCCATAATTTCCCAATTGAGGTATTGTGATGCCTCAAACATTGCTTAGGCTAATTCCACCATTTTCATGCATAGTTTGGTTCTCTCAATTTTGAAGTCAGCTCTTGGGTAATTTTTCCTAGATTCTCCTACTTGGAGTCCTTCTTGTATTCTTGCTTGATAGGCTCTGAACATCATATCAAGGTTTTTTGTGGTGGGATCTGCTAGTACTGATCTTGGTTTAGAGGCGATTATTCGTGGCTCATCCTCTTGTGATGTCATTTTTAAAATTTTACTTCTGGTTTCCCTTAGGGTTTCCTCTAACTTATTGATCTTTTTACCCCATTTCCTACTGGCTTCAACTATCTGTCTTGGGTTTTTTTTGTTGTGTTTGCCTTTGCTCCTAGGCTCTAGTAACTGCTTCGATGGCTATGTATTGAGGTATAGAACCTTCCAAATGCTACACTAGGCCTATCACATTGATGGGTGTCACTTTTGTAGAGGTGTTCACAGGGTTCTTGGGGCAATCTCTTATGAAGTGATCCTTTCCACATTCAGGGCAAAAGCCTTGAATATTGAAGTATTGTGATTGCACTGCAGTTGCTGCATGTGGACAATCTCGTATGAAGTGGTCTCCTTGGCATTTATAACATGGTCCTCTGGGCGCTTGTGGTCTTAATTGTCTAACCTATGGTTTTGGTTGGGGTTTGCATACATGACCTGAGCATAATCTGGTTCCTAGTTTTTCTCATATACAAGCTTCTCAAAGTAAGGATCTGAGTTTTACGATGACTCCGTATAGTACACTGGTGGGCTATCCACATGAGTGGAGTCAAATTTTTTTGCATTAGGGTCATTTTCTGTGATTAAAGGGGTCAAGGGTACTAATTCCATGTTGGAGTTCTCTTCGAAGGATGAGGTATTCTATACTTTCAAAAAATGGCTTCCTTTAGTTGAGACTAAAAAAGCAACTAAGATTAAGGCTTTACATTTAGATAATGGGGTTGAGTATACCTCACATGAATTCAGACTTTTTTGTGAGTCTAGAGGGATTTATAGAGAGTCTAGAGCTCCTTATACCCCATTACAGAATGTCATAGCTGAAAGGATGAATTGAACTATTCAAGATAGAGTAGTTTCTATGTTGTGTCATGCCAACCTTTCACAAGGGTTTTGGGCAGAAGTAGTATTGACTTCAGTTTATGTGATTAAATTTTCACCTAGTACTGCCAATGGTTTGAAAGTGGCACAAGAGTTATGGAAAGGGAAGCCACCATATTATGATCATCTTCCAATTTTTGGGTGCGAAGCTTATGTTCATATACCCGAGAATCTTAGACAAAAGTTGGACCATAAGTCAAAGAAATGCATTTTTCTTGGATATGGTCGAGAAGGACAATTTGGATATCATTATGGGATCCTAAAACACAATCAATGATCAGAAGTAGTGATGTCATTTTCAATGAGCCTAACATGCATAAAGAGCCCATTAAGGAGGTTGAAGTGAGACGAGTGGTATTTGAGGATACTAGTGCTCTAGCTAGCATGCACAAAAATGCTGCACATAGGGACATTCAAGAGAATTTCCAATTAGATCAGTTTGCACATGTTCCTATTCAGCAACCATTGAGACACACTGCATGTGTCTCACAGCCACATGATAGATATGTTCTAGGTTTAGATTTTATTATGCTAACACATGCCGGTGAGCCTCCTTGCTACAAAGAGGCTATGCATATAGAGGATCATGTCAAGTGGGAGTGTGCCATGAAGAGTGAGTTGGATTCTATTCATAAGAATGGTAGTTGGGATTTAGTACCTTTGCCAAAGGGTAGGAAAGCTTTACCATGTAAATGGGTATATAAGCTGAAATTCACATCAGATAGTGCTTCCCCAAAGTATAAAGCACGACTTGCTGCAAAGGGTTTTAAGCAACAACATGGTGTTGATTTCGAGGAAATCTTCTTTCCAGTCATCAAGATGACTACCCTGTGCATGTTGCTTGGATTTGTTGCAATGGAGGAATTAGAGCTAGTCCAAATGGATGTGAAAAATGCTTTCTTGCATGGAGATCTTATAGATGAGATCTATATGGAACAACCAGAGGGTTATGTAGTTCCTAGAAAGGAAAGTCTAGTTTGTAAGCTCAAGAAGAGCTTGTATGGACTTAAAGAGTCCCCTAGACAATGGTATCAAAACTTTGATGCTTTTATGAATTCTCAAGGCTGTTCTCAAAGCAATGAGGATCATTGTCTCTACACAAAGAGATGCTCAGATGGCAACTTGATATGCTTGATACTTTATGTCGATGATATGTTGATTGCTGGGAAGTCCTCTTATGACTTGTCAATTCTCAAAAAAAAAAGTTGAGTCAGACATTTGATATGAAGGATTTGGGAGATGCCAAAAATATTCCCGGCATGCATATTAGTCATGATAGGAGTAAAAGATGCATATTCTTATCTGAGAGTGAGCACATATCCAAAGTACTTCACAGGTTCAATATGCAAGGTGGAAAGGCATTGATAATACCTTTACCCACTGTTCAAGGCAAAGGTTCGAGTACCAATTCATGTCATAGAAGAAGAGGAAGCACTTAAAACCACTCAGAAGATTGCATCTTGGCAACAGTGATTTTTATCACTAAAACAATGTAATATATGTACATACATCCAATTATCATGAATGCAACTTCATTTTGTGCAAGCGAAGGAGTCCTCGAGCTTGAGGAGTCTAGGTAGAAAGCTCACACAAATTTTTGTAATTTTTGGAATCCGTCAAATAGTTCAAATTAGAGGGAGAGCCTATTTTTTAACTATGTCGGTCACTAGATGTGAAACCGATCAAAACTAGGCAAAAACTATAAATAGAGCTAGACAGCTTATTTTGAGGTTGTTGTTAGTTTATGATTGAACCTATGTGCAGACATAGATGTGGAAGGACATGGTAAAAAAATTGAGGAACCCAGAACATCGAGAGGAAAATCTATACTAACAAGGGCGATAACACCTAAGTGGATGCCCCAAGACAACAGGAGTATAGAATTGTTCTAGAATAAGGAGACTGATGATGCCTTTTGGAGATATTTTCCAGAACAACCTATTGTGACAGGAACAAACATGATTTATGAACTAAAGGACCCAAAAATTTCAAGAAAAGTTATATACTTAGATGACACCTCAAAACAAATGTATAAGGTCACATAACATGGACGACATGCATATACATGGGGAGGAGAATAAGTTTTTCTTGCAATAAGATCCCAAGCACTTAAGGATAGTTTGGGTGTTGGCACATCTCAAGGACACAGAAAGAAGAACAAGGAAGGAGCAGAGAGTAGTTTCATCCATCTTGCAAGAAGGGAGAGGATTCCCACTGAAAGTGGAGGGGTTGAAAGAGAACCTCTCAAGGATCATAGGGCTCACAAGGGTGAGGACCGATTTCCCCTACCTAGACCAAGGGAGCACCCTAGAACATTGAGGCTTGCTCAATTAGTGAAGGCCATGAAGAATTGTTTTGACGGATCAAGAGATCCATATGAGCACGTAGCAGAATTCAAGCAAGTGCTACAGGTTGAACACGATGAAGACATGTTTACACAATTTAATGCCTTTGGACTCACTCTAAAGGGTGATGCATTGGTTTGGTTTCAACCATTGTACCAACATCAATTTAGAGACATCCACCACATGATGGAGTCCTTCATTACGGACTTTTCCAAGAGTGGAATCAAACACAACACATCTTCTTTGATACATACATTCAAACAAACCCCTCAAGAGATAGTGAGGATGGTTGATCGAAGATTTAGACAGTACATAGAAAGATGTGATATACCCAAACTTTTCTAGTAGCATCATCTATAAAAGTGACAAAGTAAAGAGAACCACCTAAAGATCTACTGGGCATAGGACCACACACATCTATATGAACGAGATCTAAAGGCTGAATTGAAGAGTCAATGTGCATTCTATGCACATTTCTTGTTTGCTTTCCAGATTGAAAATGCTCACCAAATGAAAAATCAGAGAAAGATAACATAGATTAGCAGCCAGAAAGAGAAACATTTTCCATTTCACTACAAGATACATGGCCCAAATGATCGTGTCAGCCATAGGCTATTCACTAAGAGCTAACAAGTGTTCTTTCTGTGATATAAATAAAGGATAAAGTGAGCCAACTTTGCTTCCATTTTCAATAACCATATTGCCCGTTGATATACTAAAGGACTGAGCATAGAAGATCACCTTGTAACCAAGTTCATC
Source organism: Ceratopteris richardii (assembly GCA_020310875.1). Lineage (NCBI taxonomy): Eukaryota > Viridiplantae > Streptophyta > Polypodiopsida > Polypodiales > Pteridaceae > Ceratopteris > Ceratopteris richardii. The sequence goes on from CM035419.1 coordinate 41,457,735, forward strand.
AAGTTGAGAAACTGACATCAAACTATGTGATAACTAAGCTACATGGTGTACATTATGCATAGTAAATTTTGAACCATCAATGAACTGCACAACCACATCTCCAATCCCCACAATGTCACACTCGTAAGAGTCACCAAGTTCAATAGTACCAAGAGACTCTGGTACATAATTAGAGAACCATTCTGTATGTGGTGTCAATCCAAGGAACTCAAGAGGAAGTGGATTCAATAGAGGTGGCTATGGATCAAATAGAGGTAGGTACAATGGAGGCTACAACAACAACTCCTACAACAACAATTACAACAACAACAACAGCTATCAAAATGGCCATAGAGGAAGAAGAGACTACAATCACTATGCAGAGGACCAAAGTCAAGAAGATTCATTATTGATTATGAATCTATCAGTGAAGAAGGGTAAGGATGATGATCACATATTTTACATTGATTCGGGATGCTCAAACCATGTAGCAGGAAATGTGGCTTTACTTTCTGATTTGGAAGATCCTCATAACAAGCATGAAGTGCAGACAGGAGATGACACAAGGCACTCAGTGGACAAGATAGTTAATGTGAAGACATCAGATGGGAATATGAACCTCTTAAGCAAAGTCTTGTATGTCCCTACAATTACCAAAAATTTAATAAGTGTTGGACAGATTGTTGAAAAAGGATTGCAGGTTAGATTCAATCGATTTGGAGCATATGTTGAAGACCCAAGGCAAGGCTTTCGAAGGATTTCCAAAGGAGAAAAGACAGGAAGGCTCTTCACTTTTGAAGTGGAAGATACAAAGAACATAGCTTTGTTTAGCTATGGATCTCAAACTCTTACAGAGTTGGAGATATGGCACAAAAGGCTTGCTCACATTGGTGAGAGGACACTCAAACAAATTTGCAGGGACCAAAGTGTACTTGGTTTGCCTAATATCACAAGGCAACACATGATTTATAAGTGTGAAGCTTGTCAACTCGGCAAGGCTCATAGACAACCTTTCAATAAGAAAGGATATATGTATCAGAATCCTTTGGATCTAGTGCACACGGATGTGTGGGGTCCAAGTAAGGAGCCATCTATATCAGGATCAAGATATTATGTGCCTTTCATAGATGATTGTAGCAGGTGGACCATTCTGTTTTTCATGAAGCACAAGGATGAAGTGTTTAATTGCTTTAAGAAGTATATTGCTCTTGTTGAAAACCAAACAGGTAAGACTTTGAAAAGACTCAGATCAGATGGTGGAGGAGAATACTTCTCTTCTGAATTTGATGCCTTCCTGCATGAAAGAGGCATTAAAAGGGAAGTCACTACGAGGTATACACCTGAGCTCAATGGTGTGGCAGAGAGGAGGAATAGAGCTATTGTCAAAGCTGCAAGGTCCATGCTCAACGAAAAGGGATTGCCAAACTACCTATGGGCAGAGGCTGTGTCGACAGCCACATATCTCATAAATAGACTTCCATCTAAGTCACTAGATGGAACCACTCCATATGAAGTGTGGAATGGAAGAAGACCTAGTCTAGAGCATTGCAAAATCTTTGGATGCTTAGCCTATGCTCACATTCCTTCTCAAGTAAGAGGGAAATTGGATCCCAAGGCAGAGAAGTGTGTATTCATTGGTTATGATCAAAACCAAAAAGGATATAGATTGTACAATCCAACCAATAAAGGATTTTCTGTGAGTAGAGATGTAATTTTTTATGAAAACAAATCATGGTTTGATGATGATAGGAAAGTGAAGCTGCCTTATGACTTGGATGAAGATTTTCCATCACTTCAACCAAAGGAGCCGAAGTAGATTGAAGAAAGTGATTCGGAGATTGACCTAGAAGACTTGGAAAGACTAAAGCTATGGAAGAACAAAGGTAAAGCAAAGATGCAAGATGCTACATATGGACCAGAGAGCTCACATCAACCACTTAGAAGGTCTTCAAGGGAGAAGAAGAAACCAGAGAGGTTTGGTTATGATACTTCTTTGGTCACGAAGCACTCAATCTACATTGCAAAGGATTCAACCAATGAAGAACCTACCACATTCGAAGAAGCCCAAAGCAAGAAAGCTTGGAGAGATGCAATGGATGAAGAAATGGAAGCCTTAAAGGAGAATGACACTTGGGAGCTTGTACCTAACAAGCCATCTATGAAGGTAATTGGATCTCGATGGATATACAAAATCAAGAGGAATCTAGATGGAAGTATAAATAGACACAAAGCAAGGTTAGTTGCTAAAGGGTTTGCTCAAACCCATGGTATTGATTATGAGGAGACTTTCTCTCTTGTTGCAAAAATGCCTACAATTAGGGTTCTCATTAGTCTTGCTGCATCTAGAAATTGGAATCTCTATCAACCTGATGTAAAGAATGCTTTCTTGAATGGATGGATTTCTGAGGAAGTATATATGGCACAACCTCCTGGATATATGAGGATGCACATCATTCTAACTATGTATGCAAACTAAAGAAAGCTTTGTATGGATTGAAGCAAGCTCCAAGAGCTTGGAATTTCAGATTGGTGACTTATTTGCAGGACCAAGGATTCAAAGCAAGCAAGGCGGATACCTCTTTGTTCATAAAGAGGAATGGATCTGAAGTGATCTATTTATGTGTGTATGTTGATGATATTATTATCACAGGGAATGATCTTGAAGGAATCAAATAGGTAAAGAGTCAAATGAAGGAGGAGTTCAAAAAAAGTGACCTCGGACCACTCACTTATTTTCTTGGATTGGAGTTAATCTACACAGGTTCAGGTATATACATCACACAAAGGAAGTATGTGCATGACATGCTCGTCAAGTTCAAGATGGAAAATACCAAGTGTGCAGGTACACCTATGGAGCAAAATCATAAGCTTAGTGCTTATGAAGGAGAGCCAATTGAAGACATCACAAGCTATCAAAGCTTGGTTGGAAGTTTGAACTATGCAACACTCACAAGGGTGGATATATGCTATAGTGTTAGCATATTGAGTCAGTTTATGCATAAGCCGAGAAGACCACATATGGAAGCGGCCAAGAGAGTCCTCAAGTACCTAAAGGGGACTATGAATGAAGGTTTGTTTTATTCATTTACTTCAGATATTGAGCTAAAGGTCTACTCAGATGCAGATTGGGCCGGATCTAAAGATGATAGAAGAAGCACATCCGGGTATATATCATTTGCAGGTTCAAAAATCATTTCTTGGTCATCGAAGAAGCAACCAACCGTGGCATTATCTTCTACTGAAGCCGAATATAGAGGTTTGGCTAATGCAACTCAAGAAATCATGTGGTTAAAGTCTTTGTACACAGATCTTGGACTTCATTCTTCAACACCTCACATTTTTGGTGACAACACAAGCTCACTACATCTAGCAGCTAATCCAGTATACCATGCTAGAACCAAGCATATTGAAGTCCACTACCATTATGTAAGGGAGAAGCTAATGAGCAAGGATATTCAACTATCCTATGTCTCTACAGATATGCAATGTGCAGACATGTTGACTAAAGCTCTTGATGGTACAAAGTTAAGTAGATTCAAGTTGATGATTGGCTTGCAGGAAATCAAGGACAATTGAAGACTTATTTGGAGGCCAAGCATGTTAGGCTTGAGGGGGAGTTGTTGGTGCATTTTTCCCAAGCCTACATGCTTGATATGCTTGATATGATCCTCATTTGTAAGTCACATGAGTAGTCATGTGAACACCTCTTGTAAAAGAGTTCATTTTATCTCTTGTAAATGAAAAAAGAAAAAAGGAAAAGGATGGCTTACCTCATCCATGATGTAAAAGCAAACTCGTGGCTCTAACTACCAAAAACCACGACTTTTTGAGCTGAGGGAATATCTCCTAACTTTGGGGATCACTTTTAGGTGGCGCCATTCGAATTCGAATTCAAAACTCCCTCCAAGAATAGCTATAAAAAGAGCAAGAAGGAAGAGGCGATTAGCAAGCCTTGTACGTGACCACTTCATGTCATTTTGTAGAGATTGAAGAGCTTACTCCATAGCTCTATCATTCTACTCCCATTGTGCAAAGATTCATTGCCAATGTGGTTGTAATCATATGTGAATCTATACATTTATTATCACCTACTTCTCTATTTTGTTCTCTGCCATACTCACTCAGAGCAGTACCTTCAGAAGTTCATATCTCGAGTTGTACTGAACCTTTTTCAGTGATTTAACGTGTGTTGGATAGCTCGTAATGTCTAATTTCTACCCATAAATTTTCAAGGTCATTGAATTAATAGTTTTGGAGATTTTCCGCATTTTACTGCTCACTGGTCTATCTCTACAGAGCCCCGAGAATGGTGGGCATGTTCCAGAAATTGATGAAACTTGTTCTCAGTGCTCAGTCCATCATTTGAAGTGTTTTAACTTGGAATAGCAAGCTTGTTAAGTCTATTTGCTATGCCCAAAAGGAATTTTTCTAATTCCTACCAGGTTGAGAGCACTGTTTATTTTTTCTAGCAGGTGTATGTCCAAAAATAGCAAGTTTTGGGAGCTAGTCATTTCGCAACTAGTCTGTCTTGACTTAAACTTTTGGGATGCATGTTCCAAAGTACTTGGCTGATATTTTGGTGGATTTAGGAAGCTCAAAGGGTCTACTAATAAACTCTGAAGTCTCAGTTGGCTGGTGTGAAGCTGGTTGTAGCAGCACCAACTCATCTTTGGATTGTATCCACCATCTCTCTTCACAAATAACGCTCACCAACAATTATAAAAAAATGTCTTCTGTAGGTGGCTAACTTTTGGCGAGCCATATTCAAGACAAAATCAAGTGGACAGCCCATGGTGAGAAAGATCATTAATGTATCATAATATGAATCAGCAATAGGTAAGAGCACTAACAATGAACTAGGAGTTGTAGTCGTATATATGATCGGTGAAGACTCATCAATGCCTACCGAAGCTTCAATGGAATCTGAGTTGGATAAGAAATTTGCAAGAGCATGTGATGAGCCAGGATGGTGAACAACATCATAATCAAATTCTTATATAAGTAAGACCCAATGATCCAAGCAGCCTCCCAAATGTTGTTGCCGAACTAAATACAACAACCCAAAATGGTCCACATGAAATGTAAACTTACAACCTAATAAGTAATGTCGAAATTTTTTATAGTATAAATCAAACCCAAACATTCCCACTCGGTCAGAGAGCAATTCCATTCGATTAGAGCGAGGCAACAAATAGCATAAGATATGGGATGATACCACTTGTCTTGGCATTGCATTAAGACATTGCCGATGGCAATATCTGAAGCATCGCGGAAAACATGAAAGGGTGATTATCAATTAGGTGCCTTTAGGATCGCAGCCTATGTAAGAAGTGTTTTTAAGTGCTCAAAATTAGTATGATACTCATTAGTCCATTGGAATTGTCAAGGAGACATGGTGGTCAACCGAGTGAGAGGGATGGCCAAATGGGCGAGTCAACAGAGATGACGGCCATGCCAACAAATTTGACCCAAAAATTGCATAAATTCTTTAGGAATTTTAGGTGGTGGAGCATTTTTTGCAACTCCATCGGACCATCGCGACGGTCTCAAACCATCACGACGGTTCACTTGAACCATCGTGACGGTTCGCGGACCATCACGACGATCCCGTCGACCCCACGCCATCGCGATTGGCTCACGCCATCGCCACGATGGTGCCACGTGTCAAGTTAGACCATCGCGATTGCTCACTAGCCACGCCATCGCGATGATACCCTCAGACCATCGCGACACCTTGAAAGTTGAACCATCGCGATTGGCTCACGCCATCGCGCTCGGACCATCGCGATTGGCTCACGCCATCGCATCTGTGACCATCGCGACGGTTCGCGTTGATCGTTGACTGACGCCAATGCGATTGTTCACTCAAATCGGACCATCGTGACACCTCACCCCGACCATCGCGATTGCTCATTCTTAGACCATAGTGACCGTGCACTTTAGACCATCGCGACAGTTCACATTCACGCATCGCGACTACTCGAATTTACGCCATCACGACAGTTCGCACTTTTGGACCATCGCGATTGTGCCACGCCATCGCGACGGTTCGCCTGGACCATCGCGACGGTCCCAGACCATCACGATCATCTCAGACCATCGCGATTGTCCAGCCCAAACGGATTTTTTAGGGTTTCAATTTTTGACCAATTTTGGGGCTATTTTTGCAAATTTTTGGTTCATTGCACTCATAGGAGACCCCTTAGCTCATATTTGAAGAGAAATCTGATTGTCAGTTTTTACCCCCCCAGGGGAGTCCGTTTTTTGAGCTTGATAGCTCGTTGATTTTTAGATAAGCTAATTTGAGGTTGACATAGTTGGGACTAGGGAAAACTAGGGGGCAAACATCAAAAGTTGGGCAAGGGAAGAAAGGAGTTTAAAGGTGTATATACTCAAGTGCTTGATCATCAACTGTGAGTTGGTCTAATATTGGATTTTTCCAGGTCTAGCAAGGACATTCAAGGGCAATCAAGGCAAGGCAGTAAGGAACGCAGGGCTTGGGAAGCACGGCTTCTTGGGCATCAGAGCAACCTAAAAAGTTGACTCGAGGTTGGAAGATTACTCAACCCCCTCAGTCAATCGTTAGCTTATGCTAAATGGTAGTTGTGGATTAAAGAAGATAGGAACGCCTCAAGTTCAAGAGACTTAATTTTTCAAGTCCAAGATTAAAGTAAAGGTGTGCAGGACGAAAACCTAAAGGAAAGAACTTAAGTCTGACGGAACGGGAACTCCAAGTACCAAGGAAAGTCGAAGTCCACCATGTTGCGGAATTTAAGCAAGTTCTAAGGGCAGAACAAGTCGAAGATATGTTCACACAATATAATGCATTTGGATTAACGTTAAAGAATACCGCTTTAACTTGGTTCCAACCATTGCAACAAAGGCAATTTAGGGATATCCATCACTTTTTAGAGTCATTCATCACGGAATTCCCTAAAAGTGGGATCAGACATGATACGTCTTCATTGGTTCATAGTTTCAAACAGACCCCTCAAGAAACAGTTAGACTTGCAGGACGTAGATTTAGACAATATGTTGAAAGATGTTCGATGCAAGAGCTACCTTCACAGGCTAAGCAAGTATCATTGTTTTTAGATGGCCTGTTAAGCTCTAAACTAGGCTCCTATGTGTACTTGAAGGAACCCAGAATGCTAGAGCAATGTGTGCGAATTTGTATAGACATTGAAGATAACTTAGGAGACGAGTTGGAACTCTCAAAGGTCTATAAGGATTCAGATTGTTCATCTCTAGCATCTTCAAAATTTTCTAGCTCGATAGAGGACCTAGCAGAAAAAGTGGCCCAGAAACTAGGAGTTTCTAGTAAACAGATGCCTAGGATAATGACAAACAAGCGTTGTTACACCTGTGGTGGTGATCATATGGCAAATGTGTGTCCCAATGCCACACAACCGCAAGCCAACCCTAGTGGCCAGTACTGTACGATTGAGAGACGATACACGAATCACACCGCTCAAGACTGCCCCTACAAAAAATAGGCAGTAAGACAGAATTACCCGCTGTGGGAGCGTTTTGTGACGACTCGCGGATCAATTCAGTCGCCTCGCTAACGACGCACGCATGGTGACTACACAGAACAGGTAAAATTTTCCTAGGGTCTGTAGGGTGAAGCGTTCTTATAACGTTCAACTGCGTCCAAATAAGAAGGTAGGATAATCTTTTCACTAACTATTTGATCTTTTATAGTTTTGTTTGTTTCTTCTTGGAAGTTTTCTACGTTTCTATCTACAGTTGGAGGAAAAAGTTCTTCACTAATACTAGGTGGAACAGTAGAATGTAAAGTTATAGTTGTTCTAGGATCGTGCAAAGATTCTTCTACTATTATTTCTTTTATTAATTCTTTAACTCCTCTGAAAATCACATATGAAAATCACATGAATCTCCAGTTCACCAACAGGGCTCTGAAAATCATATGACATAAATTAGTATGCTTTTAATAAAATTAACACTCATTTAGCATATTTAGAAACACTTAGTTTAATTTAAAATATTTAACTTTCTAAATACATATGTATTTAAGTAAATCCATTTTAAACATATTCATTGTAATAAATAGTTCATTTATACAATTATTTTAATTTACATCAATTATTCATATAAATACATTTTTTTATATACTTATATATATTCATACATAGTATATAGGCTTAACATGCATCACATGCATACAAACACACCTCATATGCATACCTGCACATACATAAATATTCACGCACTATCAATCACTCATCATATATGCAAATCAAAATCATATGCTTACATGCACACAAACATACATACATGACTTAAATGAATATACATTCTTAAATGAATATACATAACAACTTAAATGCATACTTTAATTAGCATGCATTAACTTAGATGCATAAATTTCTAACATCTAATATGCACTAACATGCTCTAATAACTAACATATACTAACATACACTAACAATTAACATGTACTAACATGCATTAACAACTAACATAGGATCATGCATTAATATGCACTAAACTTACATAGGTTCATGCTCTAATAATTAACATGAGTTTAAGCACTAACTTAGGTACAATTAATGACTAAACATGCCTATCATGAAACAACATCTATCATGCATTTACTAAATACATTTCTAATAGGATCATATCACTCTAAAGGTTGAAGAAGCTTGGACTTAGGGTAAGGTAAAGAAAGGAAAGGATAAAAGGAGATAGAATACGGTAATTATATGGATAAAGAGAGGTTGGGAAGAAATAAAGAATTCTTTGGAAGAAATCAAGGCTAAATGGATCCATCTTTTTGCTAACATGTAATCATATATTAAAAAAACATTAGGATAATCAAATCATACATTAAGCAATTAATCTAATTAAAAACACACACACACAAACATAAATAGATACATAATCATATATACTTATAATAAAACTAATACATTTAAGTTATAAATATCCATATGCACACACATACATAAATAAATACATATACATATATATAGAAAACATAAACATATATTAAGTCATCTATATACAATTATATACCTTTACATATGCATTCCATAATTTTATTTTAAGTATTTGATTAATAAATATACTTAATTAACATAAAACATCATAATTTAATATATAAATAAATTATTTAATTTAACTAAACTATAAAGTAAAATATATATAGAGAAAATATATATATAAACATGATAAAAAAAAAGAAAAGAAATGAATATATAAAAAAAAACTCTCTTTCTTTCTCTCTCTCTCTCTCTCTCTCTCTCTCTCTCTCTCTCTCTCTCTCTCTCTCTCTCTCTCTCTCTCTCTCTCTCTCTCTCTCTCTCTCTCTCTCTCTCTCTCTCTCTCTCTCTCTCTCTCTCTCTCTCTTTCTCTCTCTGCTGTGCGCGCAGCTCTACTGCACCGCCGGCAGAGGAGAAAGGGAGGAGAGGGAATAAAAATAAGAAAAACAAAACAAAAATAAAAAAGAAAAAAAAAGGAAAACTCACTCTCTCTCTCTCTTTGTACCTTTCTCTCTCTCTCTCTCTACTGCGCGCGCAGCGCTGCTGCGCCACCGGTAGAGAAAGGGAGGGAGAGGGAGAAGAGGAAAACAAAAAAGAATTATATATATATATATATATATATATATATATATATATATATATATATATATATATATATATATATATATATATATATATATATATATATATATATATATATATATATATATATATATATATATATATATATATATATATATTAAAGAAGAGGAAATTTAAATAAACAGAGAAAAGAACAGTACTGAAGTAAGGAAAAAAAAAGAGAAAAAAAGAAAAAAGAATGAGGAAATAAATAAGAGGAAAAATTCAACGATGCCTCACTCTCTGCAACTTCAGAAATAGAAGAGAAACAAAATTTGCTTTCCAGAGAATAAATGACAAAAGCAAGAGAGATGGCCTTCTCTCTCCTCCTATCAGAGGACTTTCATAGAACTATGTGCAAAATTTGACTATAGTCTAGAGCAAAAGTAAGTACCTGAAAATCACATGAACTTGTGAGTACGTACTCCCCTCTTTAAATAGATGAGAGTAGCCCACCATAGCCTACAATTTCCCTTAGATAACTGAACCAAACTACCTAAATTAACTCCTCTTCAACTCAACCACACTCCAACAAGAAAAAAGGCGTGGATTTCTCTATTTTGATTTTTCCCAATTTTCAACCATTCATTTAAATATTCAATGGACCATAGACTTTAGTTTTTAAAATAACCTTTCACTTCTTTTTTAATTTATTTAAATACTAAACTTTAGAATAAATAATAGACTTTAGACTAAAGTTTAATTTAACCCATTTTATTTTTTACCATAAGCTTAGTGGAAATAAATAATTAATATATTTTTCTATTATTTTGCTAAGGTTCCTTATGCTATATTTGCCCTATTTAATAATTCAGTTATAGGCTAAAACCTACTTAATTACTCATTTAACCTTAGGTTTACCCTTCAACTAACTTCAAACCATGACAATTAACCCCAACTAACCCATAAACTAATCTTCTAACCATTCATAACCCTCTAGAATTAATAATTAACCCCTAATTAACCTTAAAATTCAACTAGAACCCTATAAAACATGATCAAGTCCTATAATTGACCCTTAAATTACCCTTATATTTACTTTCAAAACATAGGAAAACCCTTAACTAACCCTTGAATTTTTATCTATACCCTTAATTATATTAAGAAAACACTTAAATAAATACTTCCCTTCTTGATATTGATCATCAAACTTATTTTCCTGTAGAAAATAAAATCAATCATTAGTAAAATTTTCATAATCTAGCCAAACTTATATCAATCAATTAATATTTTAATTTTTGTAATTTTTTAAGAGTAATAAATTCTTTCCGACATCCGCCCCCACTAAACTTGCACATCATCGCAATGGGCCAACCTGCAGATTTAAATGGAACATATCAAATTCTTTTGAAATTAAGTTTAAATAATTTCAAAATTTTATTACATCATGCATTCAGACTTTATGAAATTAAAAAGATTTGTACAAATTATTTTAAAAAACTCAACATAGAAATAAGTTATAAAATATCATGTCATATTTTTGAATCCACATTTAAACAAGAATTTATAAGAATAAATCATAAGTCTTATAGTCTTTCTGTTCATGTCACTTGCTAAGAATAAGTAACTTATCCTTCATAATATCATATACAAAAAGAAAACTTTTTTCATCAGATAACAGAATTATATTCCTCCTACTTTTATTTCCTATGGTCTGACTCTCTTTTTATTGCTTAAATCATATCATTTTTCTTACTTCATCCCAACTCAGTTTTTTCTTTATTTTTCACAAATCGGCCTATACCGAAATTGGGTGCGACTCCTGGACTTGTCCACCCGGCCAAGTTTATTCCACTTGTCTACCAACCCGGCATAGCGCACGACAAACTATGTCAGCCCTACATGAAATCGACGTCAGCTTGTGGCTCTGATCGCCCGATCAGAGTAACTCCACCCGCCTACCGACCCATGCAGGCGCATGACAACATATAGGTTAGGCCTATGATGAAACTAGCTGCAGCTCGTGGCCTTGATCATCCGACCAAGGTTGTTCCACCCACCTACTAGCCCAACATAGCACACTAACAACAGACACATACATATAAGCTAATTGGGTATGAAGTTTTAATTAATTTTTTTATTTTATTTAGAGGTCAGATCTCATAAAAAATAAATAGCAAGATATAAAATCCCATTTACTAATGAATAAAAATTTCTTTTCAGCATATACATATATTCAAAATAAGACTACCTTTTCTTTTACAAGATTCCAATTCCAAAATTTCTATTTAACTTTCTTATTCAGTTCATATAATTATGAGTTTTTATGCTTCAATCATAAATATTTCAGATATTTCTATATCTTAATTCTACTTGAATTTTTTAAATAAATTGGAACATATCCTTTTAATCCATGCAGTAATGCTATGCATTTACACAAAAAATTAAAGAATCTCTAATCAAAATTGTTTCACCTGATTTTTTAAATAGATTTCTAATCGTCATCTTCATTTTCATCAGCATCATTTTCTTCAAATTCATATTCTTCATTATTTCTCTTCTTAATCAGTTTAACTCTTTTTCCTGCAATCAAATTTTTCAGTAAAGATCCATAAAACTCTCTAAGTTTAAATGTTCCATTATCAAATATAGCTACAACTACATATGGACCAAACCATCTCTTAATTAATTTTCTCCTAGCATCATACTGAGTATCAAATTTTTTTTTTTTATACCTGTCCTGCTGTGCCGTTGTTCACGTCGGGTTCAAAGTGTGGGAGCGTAGAGCCAAAATCCAAGAATTGACTTCACGGGAATTGAATCAAGAAAACCTAGCTCAGAAATCAGGATCAGTCTTAGCAGAACCCATACCAGAAAACCTAGACATGATGTTTTGTGCGTATCAAGCCAGAATAAAAGAAGGACCTCAAGTGGCTGAAATGAGTGAGAACTACCCTCGGGCAGACTTAGAAATCGAGAGGACTAAACTCTGTATGAAGATGGTAGAATTAGCACAAGCTATGTTTGAAGCCTCTAGATATCTAAATTGGAATAACATGGCAAAACCGGAATTACACTTTCAAGGATTGATGGAGAGGCTAGAATACTTAATCGATAGCAAGGAGAAACAGGATCAGCATAGGAACCCTATCACCTCAGAGACACAGGAAAGAAACACACCATCCCTATCTCAAATACCCAACACAGAGGGTGAAGACAACCTGTCTTCCATACATAGGTATTCACATGAATTTCTGAGAGAGATCCAAGAAGAAAAGTGGAGAAAAGAACAAGGAACTCATCCTCCTATTCAAGAAATAGATGACTTGCAGGAACAATTTCCTCAAGACATTCCCTCTATTTACGATGATGTAGAGGAAGAACAACGGAGTGAACACACAGGTTTTGAATCCAATTCTTTACAAGAATTACCTCAGTTCACAAGAGCTTGGGAAGCTAAGTCTATTAGCATGAGAGCACCCTCGATAATAGTGAGGAATGAAGAATCAGTAACCCCTAGAAACACGGAAGTGATAAAGAATACCAAAGTACAATGTAACCTCACTCTAGAGGAATTATTGAAGGTTAAACCAGAGTTGTGGAAACATGTAGCAAATCAATTCCCTAAGCTTGCTACTTCTCCCTCACAAATAGGATCACATAAGAAAGTACCAGAGATAACTATAGAAAGAATCGGAGATGTAAGCGAAGGAGAGGAAGGTAACACTTATCTTCCAATAACCCATCAGAGCTACACCACCAAAGCCATCTTAGATTCAGGAGCCGGAGTAGCCATCGCTACCACCGCTTTATGGAAACGTTGGGGTAAGCCAGCATTAAGACCCACCAGGATGAAGCTACAAATGGCTGATGGACATATAGAAAAACCATTAGGCTTACTAGAAGGTATATCTCTCACCACTTGTGGTGTGGCGTTTGAGCATACTTTCGCCATTTGTGATTTTAGCAAAAATCAGGCTTATGAGATGATTTTAGGACGACCATTCATGCGTCAGTTGCAAATCGTACAAGATTGGGGAACTAATTCTTTGTACTTGCAACATTTAGGAGTGACTACTAAAGTCAATCTTAAAGACTATTCACATAAAGATGTACCCCCAATACAATGGAATACCATCCATAAAATAGAGGTAGAAACGGAATCTGTACACTCATTAGAATCAGACCCCTCATGGTTGCATGAGGACACTCATTTATGGATGTGTAAAGTATCCAAACAAGAGGAAGAATGGTTAGAAGCCAGGACCTTAGGTGCAGAACAACATCCACGAACCCATCAAGACCCAGCTTACGCACCAGTAGTGTTTCCAGACGAAGAATTCGAACCCCATGGTTGGGCAGAAATCCTAGCAACCATGGATGTTGTTGGAGAAACACTCACTAACTGAACATATATTTGAAGGTCAAATCTTAGGAAGAAAACCCCATGTCTATGTGAAGGGACAAATTCACAAGTGTATCATATTTGTAAAGTTAGTTCACTTTAGTTCTAGAAGTTTTTTAAATCACGAGAATACGAAAATCTATATAAGTTAGTTTGTATCAACTGACGCACAGAGAGAGCGAATAGAGAGAAGAAGTAGAAGAAGGAGTTACTTTATACGACTGTGTATAATCGGGATTCTCTGAGTGAGAAAGCATCTGTAAAACTTCTGAGTTTTCATAGCTATGAGAAAGAACTGAGTAAAGTTTTGTGTATGAGTCTCTCTCCATCATCTCCATGCTTGCCTACTGTGTGATGAATTCAAAAGTTCAAGTTTTCTGAGCAATTCGATGCCTGGCATCGAATCTTGGCTGATAAGTCATTATTTCCATTCTTTGTGTGTTAACTGTTGTTGAATCTTTTAAAAACATGAAGTTTGTGGAGCAACTCGATGCCTGGCATCGAGTTTCAGCATAAAGTGGATGCCCGGCATCGACTTCTAGCATACAAGTGGTCTTCTTCATGTGTGTGTAAAAGAGAGTATTTTTGGTGCAGAAAAAGGGCTTAAAAAAAGCTCAAAGTCAATGCCCGGCATCGACCTTGACTGAAATTCGATGCTAGGCATCGAATTTTTATTTTTAGACACCCAGAAATACTAAAACAGGCAAAAATTTCCAATTTTGGAAGGTCATACAGGGTCATCTTGTGAAGGCCATAACTTGAGTTCTAGAGATCCGTTTGATGTATATGATAGCTTCTTGGAAAGCTCTACTCTTCTAGTTTTATTCTATAAAGTTTCATGGAGAAATAATACTTGAGATAGGAGAAATTAGCAAAATACTGAAGGTATGTCATTTCGGTGACTAGGAATTTCTGTAGAAGCAAAGTTCTCACTTTAGGCTATCATTTCTCAAAGTTTGGAGTGGCAATGAGTTAATGGTGACCATAGAGGTGTTCTAGTGTCACATTAATTCATTTCTTGTGGTGTTTCATACATCAACAAGTGGTATCAGAGCAGAAAGATTCTCAAGAGCAGAAGACGACAAAGGTACAAGGAGTTTTGTAAAGTTTTCCATTAAAGTTTGAAAGGTGAAGCATTTGAAGACACAAGGCATCAAAAGGTTACTTCAAAAGTATCCTCATACACAAAGAAATTCAAAAGGTATTATCCTTTATCCTTTAAGCTCACAGGTTGCAGCAGAAGAAAAGAACTATGGCAGATCATATCTCCATTGACAAACTGGACAGAGATAATTACCCCGCATGGGTAATGAGAATGGAAGCCTTACTTATGAGTAAGGATCTCATGATATATATTACAGGTGAAGAAGAGAAGCCAGTATTTGAAGATGAAAGCCGACCAAAGAAAGAGGAACTTGATGCTTTAAAGCATTGGCAGAAGAAGGATGCAAGTGCAAAAGCCTACATCTACAATACAATCTCTGATCATTTGCTACCACACATCAGAGGATTGGAATCATCTAAAGATATATGGAATGCATTGTAGTATCATTTCCAAAGTACTACTAAAGCACGGAAAGCAAGTCTATGGTCAGAGTTTACAACATTCAAGAAGAAGCCAATTCAAACCATTAGTGATTATGTCACTAAGATGAAGGATCTTGCAGATAGTCTTGGATCCATAGATGAAGATGTTGAAGATCACAGATTGATTGCTCAGCTACTTGCAGGTTTGAGAGGGGATGAAAGGTGGAAACCTTTTGTCTTATCAAGAGAACTTTCATTAAATCATTATGTTCTAGATTTGAACCAGTTGCTTGGTTTGATGCTCACATATGAGCAAGACTTGAAGGGAGCTGGAGATAAAGGACAAAGTTCTGCAATGTACATGAAGAACAAGAAGAAAGGAGATAAAGGTAAAGCAAAGGATGAAGAGGAGTCGAGTTCTCAAGTTTATTATGCAAGAGGTAAAGGCACTGGCAGAGGAAGAGCAAGAGGCTTTGGAAGAGGAAGAGGTAATCAAAATAACAACAAAAAGGCTTGCTAGATCTGTGGATTGAGTAATCATTTGGCTCATGACTGTTGGCACAACCAACAAGGATCAAACCAGAATCAAAACAACAATAGAAGAGGTCGAGGTGGAAGATATCAAAGTAATTTTCAAAGAGGTAGACAAAGTCAAAGAGGAGGCTATGGTAGAGGTGGAGGAAGAAGTTGGGGACAGAATCAATCCTACAACACCACCTACTACAACTATGCAAATGACACACAGAATGAAAGTCATACATCATTGATGATGAACTCAATCAACACATCAGATAAAGAAGATCTAAAGGTATTTTACATTGACTCCGGATGTTCTAATCATTTGTCAGGAAACATAGAATTGATGTCAGAATTGGAAAAAGGTATTTCGAGTCACACAGTTCAAACTGGTGATAATACAAGACATAGTGTACATTCAATTGGAAAAGTGAAATGCAAGAGTGGAGCAGATTTGCTAACCAATGTTTTGTATGTTCCTACAATACCTAAAAACTTGATTAGTGTGGGACAGATAGTTGAAAAAGGTTTTCAAGTCAGGTTCACAAATGAAGGAGTATTTGTGGAAGATCCAGAGAATGGATATAATCAGATTGTCTCTGGTAAGAAAGAAGGTAGACTCTTTACTTTAAGAGTGCAAGGAAACATTGGTCAAGCTTTGCTCACACATGGTGAAGCAGTGATTACAGAACTTGATCTCTGGCATAAGAGATTAGGTCATTTCAATGAAAGAGGAATTAAAGCTATGGTTGCTAATCAGTCTATACTAGGATTACCAAATGTGCAAAGTCAACATATGGTTTATAAATGTGAAGCATGTCAAATGGGTAAAGCACACAGGTTACCATTTCAAAAGAAAGGATTCAAACATGATGGAGTACTTAAGCTCATTCATACAGATGTATGGGGACCAACAAAAGAAGGATCTATCAGTGGCTCAAGGTATTATGTTCTTTTCATTGATGATGCTACAAGATGGATAACATTATATGTTTTGAAGGAAAGATCAGAAGTGTTTGGAGCCTTCAAGCATTTTCATGCATATGCAGAGAGAGTAACAGGTCAAAAGCTTAAAAGACTGAGGTCTGATGGAGGGGGAGAATACTTCTCCCAAGAGTTCAATGATTATCTTTGGAATGCAGGTATTAAGAGAGAAATAACTTGCAGGTATACACCACAACAAAATGGTGTAGCAGAAAGAAGGAACAGGACTTTGGTTGAGTTTGCTAGAGCTATGCTGAAGGAGAAGAATTGTCCAAATTATCTTTGGGTTGAGGCTGTAAATACAGCTACATATCTTGTGAATAGATTACCATGTGTATCTCTAAATGGAATGACTCCATATGAAGCTTGGTGGGGTAAGAAACCAACACTAGATCATTGTAGAGTGTTTGGATCAATTGCATATGCTTATGTGCCATCACAACTTAGGCATAAACTTGAACCAAAGGCAGAAAAATATGTGTTCATTGGTTATGATGAAAATCAGATGGGTCATAGGTTGTGGAATCCTCTAACCAAACAATTTCTTGTTTCTAGAGATGTTACTTTTGATGAACAGAAAAGTTGGTATGCAGATCAAAGTCACACAGCTGAAGAATTTGAAGAAGAGGTAAGAAGATGTGAGAAAGGAAAATCAATTGTGCAGGTAAATAGAGATGAAGACTATATGCAAGCAAGTACATCCACAAGTGGATTAACAAGAAGGAATGAAGAAGCTCCTATATTTGATGAAGAGGTGTATCCAGAAACTTATAAAGAATGTGAACCAAGAAGGTCAAGCAGGACTAGAAGACAACCAGAAAGGTATTCTTATGATACTTCTTACATAACTCAGAAGAACTATGCATATATGGTCAAAGATGATGAAGAACCTCAGAACTATGATGAAGCTAAAGGTAAGAAGCAATGGGAAGAAGCAATGAAGGAAGAGTTCAATGCACTGGAGGAGAACAAGACATGGGAACTTGTTCCTAAACCAAATGGTAAGAAAGTAATTGGAAATAAATGGGTTTATGAAGTGAAGAAGCTTGCAGATGGAAGTATAGCCAGATACAAAGCTAGATTGGTGGTGAAAGGCTATGCCGAGACTTATGGCATAGATTATGATGAGACATTCAATCCTGTAGCTAAGATGTCAACTATAAGGACAATCATTGCTATTGCAGCTTCAAAAGGATGGACTCTAAGTCAATTGGATATAAAGAATGCATTCTTGAATGGATACATATCAGATGAGGTATACATGGAACAACCTCAAGGGTTTATAGATTCTAGGTATCCAAATTTTGTTTGCAGGTTGAGAAGAGCATTGTATGGATTGAAGCAAGCTCCAAGAGCTTGGAACTATAGACAGGTGAAGTATCTCAATGATCTTGGATATCAAAGTTCAAAAGCAGACCCAAGTCTACTTATCGAAAGAATAGAGGAAGGTACAATCTACATTTGTATTTATGTAGATGACATTATAATCACAAGTACTTCAGATGAAGGAATCAAGGAGGTAAAGAGATTACTTGAAAAAGAATTCAAGATCAGTGATCTAGGAAAGTTATCATACTTTCTTGGAATGGAAGTCACTTATACAGATCATGGCATATATGTATCACAAGAAAGGTATCTTCTAAATCTATTGAAGAAGTTTGATATGGAAAATTGCAGAGAAGCTTCAACTCCACTTGAAGTTAATCACAAGCTCAGTAAATATGATGGTGCAGACTACAAAGATATGAGGAAGTATCAATCTCTTGTGGGTAGTTTGATTTATGCTACATTAACAAGACCTGATCTTAGTTATGCAGTGGGAGTTTTGTCACAATTCATGCATTGTCCAAAGGACCCACATTGGATTGCAGGTCAAAGAGTTCTCAGATATATCAAAGGAACTATAAAGGAAGGATTATATTTTCCTTTTACATCAGATTTGAAGTTGAGAGCCTATAGTGATTCAGATTGGGCAGGTAATCAAGATGACAGAAGATCAACTCATGGTTACATGATATATATTGGTGATAAGCTTGTAAGTTGGTGTTCAAAGAAACAACATATAGTAGCATTATCATCAACTGAAGCAGAGTACAAAGGACTTGTGGAAGCAGCTAAGGAAGTCATATGGATGCAGACATTGTTCAAGAGCTTAGGCATTGATCAAGGTACACCTACAATACATGGAGATAATATGAGTTCACCTTATCTTGCAGTAAATCCAGTATTTCATGCAAGGACAAAGCACATAGAGATACAGTATCATTTTCTTAGAGAAAAGGTAATGGAGAAGGAGATTGAAGTGGATTACATTTCTACTAAAGATCAGTTAGCAGACATAATGACAAAGAGCTTGGATGGTGTGAAGACCAGCAGATTCAAAAGCATGGCAGGAGTGAAAGAAAAGAAGAAGATATGAAGGAACAGAGAATGTCAATTAGTGATTGAGGGGGAGCTGTTGGAAAAACACTCACTAATTGAACATATATTTGAAGGTCAAATCTTAGGAAGAAAACCCCATGTCTATGTGAAGGGACAAATTCACAAGTGTATCATATTTGTAAAGTTAGTTCACTTTAGTTCTAGAAGTTTTTTAAATCACGAGCATACGAAAATCTATATAAGTTAGTTTGTATCAACTGACACGCAGAGAGAGAGAATAGAGAGAAGAAGTAGAAGAAGGAGTTAATTTATATGATTGTGTATAGTCGGGATTCTCTCAGTGAGAAAGCATCTGTAAAACTTCTGAGTTTTCATAGCTATGAGAAAGAACTGAGTAAAGTTCTGTGTATGAGTCTCTCTCCATCATCTCCATGCTTGCCTACTATGTGATGAATTCAAAAGTTCAAGTTTTCTGAGCAATTCGATGCCTGGCATCGAATCTTGGCTTATAAGTCATTATTTCCATTCTCTGTGTGTTAACTGTTGTTGAATCTTTTAAAAACATGAAGTTTGTGGAGCAACTCGATGCCTGGCATCGAGTTTCAGCATAAAGTGGATGCCCGGCATCGACTTCTAGCATACAAGTGGTCTTCTTCATGTGTGTGTAAAAGAGAGTATTTTTGGTGCAGAAAAAGGGCCTAAAAAAGCTCAAAGTCGATGCCCGGCATCGACCTTGACTGAAATTCGATGCTAGGCATCGAATTTTTATTTTTAGACACCCAGAAATACTAAAACAGGCAAAAATTTCCAATTTTGGAAGTTCATACAGGGTCATCTTGTGAAGGCCATAACTTGAGTTCTAGAGATCCGTTTGATGCATATGATAGCTTGTTGGAAAGCTCTACTCTTCTAATCTTATCTTATAAAGTTTCATGGAGAAATAATACTTGAGCTAGGAGAAATTAGCAAAATACGGAAGGTATGTCATTTCGATGACTAGGAATTTCTGTAGAAGCAAAGTTCTCACTTTAGGCTATCATTTCTCAAAGTTTGGAGTGGCAATGAGTTAATGGTGACCATAGAGGTGTTCTAGTGTCACATTAATTCATTTCTTGTGGTGTTTCATACATCAACAGATGTAACCATCAATGAAGAACAATGGACACCCCACTGCGATGAAGATGGCTATGACATCTCAGTTTTCACGATAGAGCCAATCATGTGCGATTCGATTATTGAAGAATGTGAACCTAGCACTGATGCATTTGAGGATGCGAGTGACTTCGATCTAGAGTCAATTATTATGGACCCGCCCTTTGCATCAGAAGAGGAATATTTCTATGAAGTAGAAACCCACCATCAGAGACACGAAGAAAGTATGAATGATGTGAGATTAACCACACAAGTGACTACTAAAAGTGAAGGTAAGAAAAGAAAGAAGAACGAAACCATGTCAGAAAAAGAAGAATCTTTGTTTGAGGTTCCTGAGAACTTCAAGAAGTATGAAGTAGAAGATAGACGAATCATGGTACGAATGCCTAACAAAAAAGCTAACGCAGGAGAAGTATATGATAACCGAGAGAAAACCAAAAAAATAATAGTGGCCATAGAAGGAGGAGAAGAGAAGTGTACCTACATAGGGCATGATTTGACGAATGAAGAAGAAGAAGAGTTAGTTGCCCTATTGTGAGAATATAGAGATGTATTTGCTTGGAGTTACAAAGACTTGAAAGGAGTAGACCCAGACATATGTTCTCATAGAATCACTATGACTCCAGATGCAAAACCTATGAAACAGAAACCGTACACGTACAATGATAACTACGCTGCCAAAATTAAGGAAGAAATAGACCGTTTGATAGAAGCAGGATTCATTTATGAAATTGAGCATACCGAATGGGTATCCCCCATTGTGGTAGTGCCAAACTGCTGTGCTTCCTTTGGACTTCTTGATACCGACCCTTAAGGTTGCACAAGAACATCAGTGGACCGGCCATGAATTATCAGCAAGGATAATGGACTTGGAATGATTAGGAGAAACCAGGCTAAAAGCAGCAGCACGTATATATGCAGCAAAGAAGTGACAAAAAGCTTATTTTGATGCACATGTGAAGGATAAAGGCTTAAAAGAAGGAGATTTGGTCCTAGTATATACGCTAAAACAACATGCAAGGAAGTTAGAAAAGTGAGGTTATGGACCTATGATCATTAACAGACTCTCAACAAGTGGAGCAGTACAATTAGCCACCTTAAGGAGACATAATGCCTAACTACATTAGTGGCTGTAGAGTCAAGCTTTATCAGGAACCTCTTACTGAGGATATGCTTAGACGACTCACATCGGCAAAGAAGCGTAAGGAGGAAGAAAATAGGATACGTGCTGAAGCTCAGACAAAAGCTATAGAACGCATTAAGCGCATGAAGTTAAGAAGACAAGGACTAGGGAGAGAACATTATAACCAGCTGGAAACAACACCCAGATATCCCATGGCCATGTGTCAAGTATGTTGATGTATGAAACATCACAAGAAATGAATTAATGTGACACTAGAACACCTTTATGGTCACCATTAACTCATTGCCACTCCAAACTTTGAGAAATGATAGCCTAAAGTGAGAAATTTGCTTCTACAGAAATTCCTAGTCACCGAAATGACATACCTTCAGTATTTTGCTAATTTCTCCTAGCTCAAGTATTATTTCTCCATGAAACTTTATAGGCTAAAACTAGAATAGTAGAGCTTTCCAACAAGCTATTATATGCATCAAACGGATCTCCAGAACTCAAGTTATGGCTCTCACAAGATGACCCTGTATGACCTTCCAAAACTGGAAATCTTTCCTCTTATAGTAAGAGCGCCTATTTAAAATTAGAATTTGATGCCTGGCATCGACTTGCAACAAGAATTCGATGCCGGGCATCGACTTGGGATGTTTTTTGCCACTTTTCAGCAGGGATTCGATGCCGGGCATCGACTTCCCGCATAAAGTCTTGATCTTTTGGACACCAAAACTATAGGTGATTTCATGCACACTTAGAATATGACTTATCAACTGGAATTCGATGTCAGGCATCGAGTTGCTCCAACAACATCATGTTTTCAAACACTTCAGTACTGAATGAAAAGGATAAATGAAAATATGACTTATCAACAGAGATTCGATGCCAGGCATCGAGTTGCTTGGAAAACTTGATCTTTTTAACTCATCACACAGTAGGTAATTATGGAGATGATGGAGAGAGACTCATACACAGAACTTTACTCAGTTCTTTCTCATAGCTATGAAAACTCAGAAGTTTACAGATGCTTTCTCACTCAGAGAATCCCGACTATACACAGTCGTATAAATGAACTCCTTCTTCTACTTCTTCTCTCTATTCTCTCGCTCTCTCCGTGTCAGTTGATACAAACTAACTTATATAGATTTTCGTATTCTCGTGATTTTTTAAAAAACTTCTAGAACTAAAGTGAACTAACTTTACAAATATGATACACTTGTGAATTTGTCCCTTCACATAGGCATGGGGTTTTCTTCCTAAGATTTGACCTTCAAATATATGTCCAATTAGTGATTGTTTCTCCAACAGCTCCCCCTCAATCATTAATTGACATTCTCTGTTTCTTCATATCATCTTCTTTTCTTTTACTCCTGCCATGCTTTTGAATCTGCTGGTCTTCACACCATCCAAGCTCTTTGTCATTATGTCTGCTAACTGATCTTTAGTAGAAATGTACTCCACTTCAATCTCCTTCTCCATTACCTTTTCTCTGAGAAAATGATACTGTATCTCTATGTGCTTTGTCCTTGCATGAAAAACTGGATTTGCTGCAAGATAAAGTGAACTCATATTATCTCCATGTATTGTAGGTGTACCTTGATCAATGCCTAAGCTCTTGAACAATGTCTGCATCCATATGACTTCCTTAGCTGTTTCCACAAGTACTTTGTACTCTGCTTCAGTTGATGATAATGCTACTGTATGTTGTTTCTTTGAACACCAACTTACAAGCTTATCACCAATGTATATCATGTAACCATGAGTTGATCTTTTGTCATCCTGGTTACCTGCCCAATCTAAATCACTATACGCTCTCAACTTCAAATCTGATGTAAAAGGATAATATAATCCTTCCTTTATAGTTCCTTTGATATATCTGAGAACTCTTTGACCTGCAATCCAATGTGGGTCCTTTGGACAATGCATGAATTGTGACAAAACTCCCACTGCATAACTAAGATCAGGTCTTGTTAGTGTAGCATAAATCAAACTACCCACAAGAGATTGATACTTCCTCATATCTTTGTAGTCTGCACCATCATATTTACTGAGCTTGTGATTAACTTCAAGTGGAGTTGAAGCTTCTCTGCAATTTTCCATATCAAACTTCTTCAACAAGTTCAGAAGATACCTTTCTTGTGACACATATATGCCATGATCTGTATAAGTAACTTCCATTCCAAGAAAGTATGATAACTTTCCTAGGTCACTGATCTTGAATTCTTTTTCAAGCAATCTCTTTACCTCCTTGATTCCTTCATCTGAAGTACCTGTGATTATAATGTCATCTACATAAATACAAATGTAGATTGTACCTTCCTCTGTTCTTCTGATAAGTAGACTTGGGTATGCTTTTGAACTTTGATATCCAAGATCATTGAGATACTTCACCAGTCTATAGTTCCAAGCTCTTGGAGCTTGCTTCAATCCATACAATGCTCTTCTCAACCTGCAAACAAAATTTGGATACCTGGAATCTATAAACCCTTGAGGTTGTTCCATGTATACCTCATCTGATATGTATCCATTCAAGAATGCATTCTTTATATCCAATTGACTTAGAGTCCATCCTTTTGAAGCTGCAATAGCAATGATTGTCCTTATAGTTGACATCTTAGCTACGGGACTGAATGTCTCATCATAATCTATGCCATAGGTCTGGGCATAGCCTTTCACCACCAATCTAGCTTTGTATCTGGATATACTTCCATCTGCAAGCTTCTTCACTTTATAAACCCATTTATTTCCAATTACTTTCTTACCATTTGGTTTAGAAACAAGTTCCCATGTCTTGTTCTCCTCCAGTGCATTAAACTCTTCCTTCATTGCTTCTTCCCATTGCTTCTTACCTTTAGCTTCATCATAGTTCTGAGGTTCTTCATCATCTTTGACCATATATGCATAGTTCTTCTGAGTTATGTAAGAAGTATCATAAGAATACCTTTCTGGTTGCCTTCTAGTCCTGCTTGACCTTCTTGGTTCACATTCTTCATATGTGTCTGGATACACTTCTTCATCAAATATAGGAGCTTCTTCATTCCTTCTTGTTAATCCACTTCTGGATGTACTTGCTTGCATATAGTCTTCATCTCTATTTACCTGCACAATTGATTTTCCTTTCTCACATCTTCTTACCTCTTCTTCAAATTCTTCAGCTGTATGAATTTGATCTGCATACCAACTTTTCTGTTCATCAAATGTAACATCTCTAGAAACAAGAAATTGTTTGGTTAAAGGATTCCACAACCTGTAACCCATCTGCTTTTCATCATAACCAATGAACACATATTTTTCTGCCTTTGGTTCAAGTTTATGCCTAAGCTGTGATGGCACATAAGCATATGCAATTGATCCAAACACTCTACAATGATCTAGTGTTGGTTTCTTACCCCACCAAGCTTCATATGGAGTCACTGCCATGGGAATCGGGTGCTTATCTGCTAGAAGAAGAAAGGCACATTAGTGTTGCATAGGAAACAGGATGTAATGGTGTTCCCTTCACAATACTAACATGACAATCCCGAAGGTTAGTGGTCAGAGATGAAGTGCCTGTGATAGGTGTGAGTGGTGATTAGAGGTCAGTATCATCCTAGATGCCTACTTTGGTTATGCACTGGACTCGGAATGCACCTATGTCAGATTGGATGGATTTACAAAAATTGGGTCAGGGGGTTTGATACATGGTTTAGGTCTCCAAACTTTGATAGGGGATTCGTAGCTCTTAGAGCTAAAGACAGGCAACGGTTTATGAACTAGGTTGTGATGGATTTGGGACCTTTTGGGTCAGAGTGTGGGTCAGAGTGGTATTTAGGTAGAGTTCCTGCATTGTTAGTCGAGAGGACTTGAGAGTGTTGAATTATGCCAGTAACTAGAGTTGGAGCTATTTGGGCTCGTAAACAGGCCTTGGGCACCCATATGTGTCTAGCATTGGGGCTAGCCTTCCTTGACCGCTTAGGGACCCAAATAGATGTGGTGTGCCTAGGAGGTTTCCTAGGGTACTCCTTCACTTGTGTCCGTGATGGTGTGGCTTGTTTTTTGTCTCCTCGAGAGTCTGCTATTAGAGTTGTGGGTTTTCCATCCTTGCGTATCCAGATCTGCTTCGCGCCACGAGGTGCTCCGTGTTGCACGGGTTGGCGCTCCTACCTCTTGATCAGCGGCCTCCTTCGTGTCGAGTGAGGTTCAGTCTACCCGTTTAGAATCTTCTTTGGATCAGTTGGGAACTCCTTATTAGCTCCTGTACCTTCAGTAAGATTGACAATCCTCTGCACCATAGAAGTTTGGACAAGAACAACATTGTTATCTTCATGTGGATTCCTGGAGGACCAGGAGTTGGTGCATGTTCTATTGGTTTGAGTGCTTGATTTTCTAATTCAATTGTGAGACGGCTTTGGCCTACCCAGGCCTAAAGAAGTCCACTTCTTAGGTTGAGGTTGACTGCGTGATCGTAGATCCAGTCTTGGCCCAGGACCAGAGGTTCGGTCAGATCCTCGTCGTCACACACTATCACTTTTGCTGGCATGAGGACCTCTTGTATGTAGAGGGGAAGATCCACCTCTCCCCTGCAAGGGGTTTCAACACCTCCTAATCCTATCAGATATGCTTCTAGGGGTTTTACCTCCAATTGCAGCTGCTGGCAATAAGAAAGCCGAACTGCACTTGTGGCTGCTCCTGAATCAATTAAAGCTCTCACGCTTGTTGTGCTGTCTCTTTGTCCTATTTCTAGGGTCACAAAAGGTCGTCGATCCACTATCTTATGGGTACGTTCACCTGAATCCTCACACATGGCCATGTGATAGCCTGGAGACTCTTGAGTGTCAATCATAGGCTGATCCCTCCCTTGTCTCCTCAACTTCATTCGTCTGATGCGCTCTAAGGCCTCTGCCTGTGCTTCTTCTCGAATTCGTTTTTCCTCCTCTTTACGTTGCTTAGTAGTATTGAGTCGACTTAACATTTCCTCTGTGAGGGGTTCCTGATACAACTTGACTCTGCATCCGCTAATATAGTTTGGGAGAACATCACCCTCTAAAGTGGCTAGTTGTACTGCTCCACTCGTGGAGATCCTATTGATGATCATAGGTCCGTAGCCTCTCTTTTCTAGCTTCCTTGTGTGTTGTTTCAATGTGTAGACTAAAACTAGATCTCCTGCTTTCAAGCCCTTATCCTTCACATGGGCATCAAAGTATGCCTTCTGTCTCTTCTTAGCTGCATGTATCCCTGTAGTTGCTCTCAATCTTGTTTCTCTTAATCGTTCAAGGTCAAAAAGTCTAGAGGAGAGTTCATGACCCGTCCATTCGTTCTCTTGTGCTACTTTCAATGTAGGTATTAAGAAGTCCAACGGTAGCACTGCGTTTTGGCCAAATACCATCTGAAAGGGGGTGGCTTGGAGTACTGTAGGCGACTCGGTATGCCCAAACAGCATGGTGTAGCTGTTTGTCCCAATCAGAGCGTTTATTGTTCACTAATTTTGTCAATACATTGCATAGGATCTTATTGGTGCTTTTGGCTTGCCCATTGGCTTGAGGGTGATAGGGGGCAGATTTCTTATGCACTACCAAGAATTCTTGGAGCAGATTTTCAATAACTTCATTCAAGAAGTGAGTGCCTCTATCACTAATTAGCTCTATAGGTAGCCCGTATCTTGTGAATACATTCTCAAACAAGAATTTAGCAGTTGTCTGAGCGTCGTTCTTCGTTGTGGCTTTTACCTCTACCCACTTGGTTAGATAGTCTGTGGCAACGATGATATACTCAGCATGGGAACCCTTAGCTAGGGGATTGATAGGACCTACAAAGTCTATTCCCCACTTAGAGAATGCATGTCCGCCCATCATGGGCTTCAGTGGCATCTCATCTTTGCGTATAGGATACTGGGTTCGCTGACAAATCTCACACCTCTTCACATAGGTATGTGCGTCCATGTGAAGGGTGGGCCACCAAAATCCTGCAAATAGGATTGCTTTGATCACCCTATCTGGACCAAAGTGTCCTCCTGCTACACCCTGGTGAGCAGTTTCCAAGATCTTTAGATATTCATTCTCATGAGCACATAGTCTCAGGTAACCATCTTTTCCGCGCTTGTATAGATTATCACCAATGAGTGAGTAATCTAGGGCCTCTTGTTCTAGACTTCTTTGTCTCGTCAGGGTCATATCTTGAGGGAATGTTTTCGTCCTCAGAAACGCCACTAGTGGCTCGCTCCAATCTGGCACTAGAGACACGCGATAAAGGGTGGCATGTTCCACTTGTGGCTTAGTGCGACAAATTGGGCATTCCTTGCACATTCTATGGACGTCTGCTTCCATAGTTGGCCAGTACACTCCAAGTCTCCTCAATGTTTGCAGGGTTCGTTGTTTTGAGTAGTGTTGCTCTAATGCACCTACATGTGCTAATTGCAACCACTTCGTGTGCTCGTCCTCTTCCACACAACAAGCCAAGATCCCTTGATCCGTGTGCTTGTACATACTTCCTGCCATGATGTGATACTTTTGGGCTTTTACTACCTCTCTATCTTGTGTGGCCATTACTGAGTGGTTAGGCCCGTAGGTTAACACTGGCACTAATGGCTTAGCCCACTGTGGTACCACTTCCAAGTTAAACAAGTAAGCATCAGGTAAGTCATCTGACACTCCTTGTGGGGCTTCTCCTGATGTGAGCCTTGAGAGATGATCTGCTCTTAGGTGAGTTCTGCCTTTTCTCACTACTACCTCAAAGTCATACTCCATTAGTAAGAGAAACCATCTTACTAATCTGCCTGTATTACATGGCTTGTTTACCAGGTACAGTAGAGCTTGGTGATCAGTAAAAAATTTGAACTTATTTGCAAGCAAATAATGTCTAAACTTTTTAACTGCATATACCATGCCTAATCCTTCTCGTTTGATGGTTGTATAGTTCCGTTCAGCAGCATTCAATTGTCTACTGGCATAGGCAATAGGGAGATCCATGTTCCCTTCACCCGTAGGTTGTGCAAGTACACATCCAATAGCATAATTGGAGGCATCCACATGAACATGGAATGGCTTGCTCCAATCTGGTGTGGTCAAGATTGGTGCTGAACATAATCTTCGTTTAAGCTCCTGGAAGGAATTCTCACATTCCTCAGTCCACTCAAAGTTAGTTAGAAGTCCGTACATGGGCTTTGCGATGACAGCATACATGTGGATGAACCGACGGTAGTAACCACAATGTCCCATGAAAGCCTGTACTTCCTTGACGTTCTTTGGCCTAGGTAGTTCTGCGATGGCTCTCACTTTCTCTTCGTCAGTGGATATGCCGTTCTTAGACACTATGTGCCCTAGAATTTTGCCTTGCCTGACCATGAAAACACACTTTTCTGGGTTCAGGCAGACTTGATATTCTTTGCATTTATCAAAGATCTGTCTGAGTTTGGGTATATGGGTCTGTCTAATGTTGGAATGAGCGCAAAGATCATCAACATAGACTTCCAAATTCTTCCTCAAGAACTCTTTAAACACGTGACACATTAATCTTTGAAAGGTAGCCGGTGCATTGGTAAGCCCGAATGGCATTACCCGAAAGGCAAATATGCCCCACTCCATGGCAAAAGCCATCTTATGTTGATCCTCTGGAGAAATGGATACTTGATTGTAGCCCGAAAACCCATCTAGGAAGTTGTACACTTCCTTGCCTGCTACCCTTTCTAAAAGATGCTCAGTGATAGGAAGCGGATAACTGTCTCTAATCGTGGCGGAATTAACTTTTTTAAGGTTAATACACACACGCAACTTTCCATTTTTCTTGGGCACCACTACAATGGGGGATATCCACTCAGTGTGCTCAATTTCATAGATGAATCCGGCTTCAACCAGTCAATCTATCTCCTCTTTGATCTTAGCAGCATAGTTATCGTTGTATGTGTAGGGCTTCTGTTTCGAGGGTCTGGCGTCTGAGGTCATGGGGATTGTATGTGAACATATATTAGGGTCTACCCCTTTCAAGTCCTTATAACTCCAAGCAAATACATCTCGGTATTCTCTTAGCAAGGCTATCAGCTCTTGTTCTTCCTCTTCTGTCAGGTCATGACCTATGTATGTGCATCTTTCTTCTCCTTCCTCGATGGCGACAACTATTTTCTTGGTAGTTTCCTTGCTATCATAGGCTTCTCCTGCTTGTGCCTCACGTTTAGGCATTCTTATCATGACCCTCCTATCGTCTATCTCATATTTTTTAAAGTTTTCAGGGACCTCAAACAAGGATTCTTCTGCCTCCAGAGTGACTTCCTTCTTCTTTCTTTTCTTTCCTCCGCTTTTAGTAGCTACTTGTGTGGCTAACCTCACCTCATTTGTAAGCTCTCCGTGCCTCTGGGGTTGAAATTCTACTTCATAGAAGTATTCTTCATCTGATGCAAAAGGTGGGTCCATGATGATTGACTCTAGATCGGAGTCACGTGCATCCTCAAATGCATCAAGGATAGGTTCGCATTCTTCTAAAACTGCATCTCCCATGATTGGCTCCATTGAAAAGACTGAAATGTCATAGCCATCCTCATCATAGTGAGGTGTCCACTGCTCTTCATTGATGGCTACATCCATTGTTGCTAGGATTTCTGCCCAGCCATGGGGTTCAAATTCCTCATCAAGAAAGACTACAGGTGCATAGGTTGGGTCTTGAATTGATCTACGTGTTTCTTTTGCACCTATCTCTCTGGCTTTTTCTCTTTTCTCTTCTTCTACTGCCACTTTGCACATCCATAAGTGGGTGTCTTCATGCATCCACGAGGATCCGGATCCTATGGAATGCACAGACTCAGTCTCATCTTTGGCTCTATGGATGGGATTCCATTGAATAGGTGGTACGTCTCTATGAGAGTAATCCTTAAGATTGACTTTGGTTGTAACACCTAGATGTTGCAAATACAAGGAATTGGTTCCCCAATCCTGGACTACTTGCAATTGCCGCATAAATGGCCTTCCCAAAATCATCTCGTAGGCTTGGTTTTGCTAAAGTCGCATATAGCAAAAGTATGTTCAAACTCAACCCCACATGTAGTGAGAATTATTCCTTCTAGCAATCCTAAGGGCCTTTCAATATGACCATCAGCCATCTGCAATTTCATTCTCGTTGGTCGGAGTGCTGGCTTGCCCCGTCGCTTCCATAGGGAAGTTGTAGCAATTGCAACTCCTGCACCTGAGTCCAAAATCGCCTTGGTTGTGTAACCGTGATGAGTAACTGGGAGATAGGTATTTCCTTCTTCTCCTTCACTCATGTCTCCTATCTTATCCAATGGTATTTCATGCACTGTTCTATGAGATCCTACTTGGGAGCGCGATTTTGCTATGTCTGGCACTTGTTTGGCTACATGTTTCCACACTTCTGGCTTAACTTTGAGTAGCTCTTCTAAAGTGAGATTGCACTGCACTTTAGTGTTCTTTACTACCTCTGTATTCCTAGGTATGATAGAATCTTCATTTCTTATCATGACTGTGGGCGCTCTCAGACAAGTAAACTTGGTTTCCCATGGGCCTGTGAAATGTGGTAATTCTTGTAGAGAATTAGACTCAAAGTCTAATCTCTCTTGAGAGTGGATGCTCTCATGCTCCTCATAAATGGATGGGATGTCATGTGGGAATTGCTCGTGTGCATCATCCACAAGTTCAATGGGAGGAGGGACTTCACTTTCTTTAGCCCATTTGTCTTCTTGAATCTCTTGTAGGAATTCTGGTGTGAACCGATTCATAAAAGATGATGTGTCTGGCTCCGTAGAGTTAGGCACGTAGGCTTCCTGGGGAGGTAGGCTCACGTTCTCACTTGCCTTGCCCTTATTTTGAGAGGCGGGTTCCTTTTCTGATTGTGCAATTAGCCTCTCTATTCGTTCTAGTAGTCCATCAAAGTGTAACTGCGTCTTAGCTGAACTAGAGATGTTAAAGAGGCGACTGGCTTCAAACATAGTCTGAGCCAATTCCACCATCTTAGCACAAATTTTGGTTCGTTCTATCTCTAGTTCTGCTCTAGGGTAACACTTTTCATGATCAGTTACGTTTGGCCCTTCTTGGATTCTGGCCTGATATGTTCTAAGCATCATGTTTAGGTCCTCGAGAGTGGGATCGGCTAGGACGGATCCTACTCCGGGTGGTGGGTGGGTTAACGGTGGTGTATTGAAAGGTTGGGGAATGGAAGAAGGTGGATTGGCGGGTAAAGGGAGAGGTGGTGGAGGGGTGGTGTGAGAGTGGTTTTGAGATGCGAGTTCACTTATGTTTGCTTTGGTTTCTCTCAAGCTTTCTTCAAGTTCGCTCATCTTTTTTGCCCATTGCCTTTTCATTCTTTCACGACTATCCTTCCAGTCTCTAGTCCTCTTTTTGGTTATGCTCTCTGTTTCACTCACCTCGGGGCTCTTTTCCTGACCAACACCTTGGTTTTGTTGTAGTGCTTGAGCTCTTGTGATCACTTGCACAGGTGCAGTGGAAGTCACACTCCCTGTGGAGTCTACAACTAACCCAACAACATTGATAGGAGTGATTTTAGGCATGTTATTAGGGTTCTTTGGGCAATCTCGTAGGAGATGCTCTTTCCCGCAGTCTTGATAGAAACTCTGAACTGTTACTGGTTGAGGTTGTGTAGGGGCAGGCAGTGGACAATCACGTATAAGGTGATCTCCCTGACATCTGAAGCATGGTCCTCTAGGAAATGGGGGTCGTACATGCCTAGGTTGAGGTCTAGAGTTGGGGTTTGTGTACATGACATTGGCATACTCAGGCTCCCCACTATTTTCACTTGGGTCCTCATAATAGTATGACTCGTTATGCTCGGGTGACTGCATGTAGTAAGCCTGTGGGCTATCAATATGTGTGGAGTCAAAACTATGGTCACTTGGATCACTGTCTGATAGCAATGGGGTGACTGGGACTATGGCTCTGTTCGGATTTTCTTCAGCAGATGCATATTTCACTGGGATCACATTGGTTGGAGCAGGGGGTTGCTGCACTAGGACTGTTTGAGGTCTCTGCTGCCCTTGATAAGGTGGCTGATAAGTTTGCTGTGGTTTGTTGTATTGTTGTGGTGGGTACTGATTCTGGTATCTACCCTGTTGTGGATATGGCTGAGGGTAATTTTGCCTAACAGTTTGTTTGTTATATGGGCAGTCTTGTGCAGTGTGGTTGGTGTACCTGCTACTAGGATTCGCTTGGGGTTGGGCCATAATGGGACATACATTTGCCGTATGGTCACCGCCACAAGTGTAACACCGCTTAACTGGGGCAAATCTCGGAATTTGTTTGCTAGAGACACCTAGTTTTTGAGCTACCTTCTCTGCAAGTTCCTCAATGGATGTGAATTGACCAGATGTGAGGCTACTAGAGCTATCAGAATCCTTATAGATTTTTGATAGTTCTAATTCCTCACCTAGATTGTCCTCAATGTCTATGCACATGCGCACGCACTCTTCTATCATTCTGGGGTCCTTCAGATACACATATGACCTGAGCTTGGTGCTCAACAATCCATCTAAGAACAAGGCCACTTGTTTGGCTGGTGTGGGTAACTCCGGCATCGGGCATCTCTCCAGGTACTGCCTAAATCTTCTTCTAGCTAGTCTGACCGTCTCTTGAGGTGTTTGTTTGAAGCTATGAATTAGTGAGGAAGTGTTGTGCCTGATTCCACTCTTAGAAAACTCAATGATAAATGCCTCTAAGAGCTGGTCTATGTTTCTGAAATGCCTCTCGTTCAGTGGTTGAAACCACGTAAGGGCAGTGTTCCTAAGGGTTAGACCAAAAGCATTATATTGTGTGAATAGGTCCTCTACCTGTTCAACTTTCAATACTTGCCGAAATTCTGCCACATGGTCATAAGGGTCTCCAGTGCCATCGAAGTAATTCTTCATGGACTTCACCAGTTGAGTTGGTCGCAGGGTCCTAGTGTGTTCTCTCGGCCTTGGCAAAGGAAAATCTTCAGCATTCCTTTGATTCCATGGGGTTCTATGTCTCTCAGGTTCCACTCTATTCCTTTCCGTTCCCGTTCTTTCTCTTCCCAGGGAGTTGGCAAAACTTACCTCAGGTTTGTCTCTACTTCTATCTCTTTGAGCTCCATGAGCTTGGGAGGTCCCAGCTCCTTGGTGACTGTATGACACATTAGTCCGAGGTTGGGGAAAAACAAATTCACCCTTCCATGTGTAGGCATGTCTACCATGCTCGGTGACCACGAAGATCTTCTCTGATGTATTGTCTAAGTAGGTTACTTTGCCTGGGCTATCAGGGTCTTTAAACTCATAGATTGTGAGAGCACCTACTTCATGAGATAAGGTAGGCTTATACCTCCAAAAGGCCTCATCAGTTTCTCGGTTTAAAAGCAAATCTATCCTTTTATTATCCTGTGGAATCAATTCTGGAGTCATGATTCTGGTCAAGACAGATTTACCGTGGGGAGTTCTCGGCTCTTTCTCTAAATTTCCTTGCTCTATATCACCCATATCGGTTTCTGCAATCACATTTCCAAACTCATCAGTTCTATCAGGAAGAGTGGTGATATATAGTTCCTTCTTTATCTAGGTATGCTCCATTCTCAAACTTCACTACCGGGTGTTCTAGTCCATGGGGTTGATCGGGGTTCTTAATCTGGACCACAGATCTTCTCAGTCCGTCTTCGTAGATGCGAGCACCTAGACGATTTGTCCTGATGTATTCCAATTGAGTCTTGTAAGGTCCCTCTGGCTTTTCTAGATAAGCCACCCCTGAACTACCTACTGGACTCTCCATGTGATAAGACATCTCAGAATCACTTGTTTCTGATCGGGGAGTGTATGGGTAATCACTCAACTGCTGGGCCCAAGACCTGGCAGTGTGATTGACACTAGCTTCAGAAGATCTGAGGCTTTGTCTATCTTGGCCTAAGTGTATGCCTGATCTAAGGTTCATATGCCTAATTTATCTACCCCCTTGGACCTAAGCACACTCTCGTTGTAGGTTAATTTGCACCAATCACTTTGTTCTTTTGAGTTGAATATTATGTTTATGGTCTTGTCTGGAATCGCATCGTCAGGAGTACTTAAGTGAATTTCGCACTTGATAAGTGATCGACTCTAGTTTACATTTTGTCCCTTAGGGTTTTCACACTTAAGACCTACTTAATTCTTGCACTTGGTTGATTAATTCTCTTGGACTTGATTTGTGCCTAACGTTGCCCTTATTAATTACCACACCTAAGTCGTACTTAGCCTAGGCTAGGAATTGACAAAGGAGGGTTGAGAGATCTTCCAACCTCAATTAGCTGGTTGACCAAACTGCTACACAAGCCCAGGAAGCCTTCTCCCAAGCTTGGTACTCACCCTTGCTAGCTTGCTTTGGATTGCCTTGAGTGCACACAATGTTCCTGCAAAAGCTCACCAGTTAGTATAGCTCTATTACCACAAGTAATTGAAAGACACACATCAATATTTTCAGTCCCCCCTGGAGTAACTCACTGTACCCCCTCAATC
Organism: Ceratopteris richardii; assembly: GCA_020310875.1. Taxonomy (NCBI): domain Eukaryota; kingdom Viridiplantae; phylum Streptophyta; class Polypodiopsida; order Polypodiales; family Pteridaceae; genus Ceratopteris; species Ceratopteris richardii. The sequence goes on from CM035419.1 coordinate 41,492,801, forward strand.
TTAGGACCACCTAGTCTCACCTAAAGGCCAACTTGAAAATACATGTTCTAAAACTCCACGTATGATTCTACAAAAAACCAGTCAAGGTCCACGTAGGATTTTCAACGAGCTTTCCAACGAGACCAAAATCTCATCAATCGGAGTTCGTATGGTGAAGTTATGACCATTCAGGCACTTAGGGGTCCAAACAGGCTCTCAGGGTTCAGGAAATTCCTCCCTGGTTTCTAGGTCTTTTGCCCACTCCTAAGGCTCTCATATCCTCCCAATGTTTCCAAGATTAAACCCAAAGATACCTCAATTCAGTCAATTAATTTACTCTAAATTTTCATGCGTTAGGCCCATGTATCACGATAGGTCGGGTCGAAGTGTCGCGATAGCTCGTGAGGTGTCGCGATAGCTCCCAAGTGTCGCGATAGGTCGTGAGGTGTCGCGATAGCTCGTGAGGTGTCGCGATACTCCCAAGTGTCGCGACAGGTCGTGAGGTGTCGCGATACTCCCAAGTGTCGCGATAGGTCGTGAGGTGTCGCGATAGGTCGTGAGGTGTCGCGATAGGTCGTGAGGTGTCGCGATAGGTCGTGAGGTGTCGCGATACTCCCAAGTGTCGCGATAGGTCGTGAGGTGTCGTGATAGCTTGTGAGGTGTCGCGATACTCCGAGGTGTCGCGATAGGTCGTGAGGTGTCGCGATACTCCCAAGTGTCGCGATAGCTCGTGAGGTGTCGCGATAGGTCGTGAGTGTCGCGATACCTCGAGGTGTCGCGATAGCTCAGGATATGGTGAATTTTTCAGTTCTGTCTAGTGATCCTAGGAGCTCGTAGCCTGCGCAGTGTCGTGGTGCACTCAGAATTGTGATTGGGTGAAGTTTTCGAGGTGTCGCGATAGCTCGAGCTTGATGCCTCGGGACCTGTGCAGAGGAAATTCGTACCTGCTGAGCTTGCTGGAGATGATGATGAAGTTGAAGCCTGCAAGAAACATGCAAAAACACACAAAAACAAGCACACACACTCGCTCTCTCTCAAACTCGCACACAACAAATGAGGGGAATGACAAGGAAGAGGGAATATGTAGTGGAGAAGGAGGTGGAGGTGGAGATGGAGAAGGAGGTGAAGATGGACATGGACATGGAGAAAAATAAAAAATTTACCGACTACTTACCATTCCAACGCGTCCTCTCTACATCTTACCATCACACGCTCGTCCTCAAAGCTCGAATCCCCGGCAACGGCGCCAAAATTTGGTGTAGCTCAGTGATGAGTAGCACCTCCTTTAATGTCAATCCGGGAAGACATGAGGATGGTATGAAGACTTCAAGCAAGTGAAGGCACAAATGTGTGAGTGAGAAGCACACTAACATGCACACACATACACACACACGCGCAGACACGGCAAGAACAAAGAGAGTAAGACAATGGAATCACTTCTATTGCAACAAAGTTCTCATACAAGCTCAAAACTACAAGAAGCTAGCCCGAAAATGAGCTCTCTAGCTCCATTTATAGTTTTTGACTAGCTTTGGCCCTGTCCAGACCTAGTGTCCGGCATAGTTAAAAATTAGGTTCCAGGGTTTATTTGAGGGCTCAAACGAGATCTAAAAAATATGAAAATTGGCAGGCAACTACTTCTAAGGCTCCCCAAGCTCGAGGACTCCTCGGCTTGTACAAAATGGAGCTACAAAAAGGTGAAATGATATTTACAAGGGTTTTTAGTGATAAGAATCACTTTTAAATGGTGTAGGGGTTTGGAAAAAGATAAAGGGTTGCCTTAGTGCTAGATCTGCATGTATGCCCGTATTTGCTTCTTCCCGTATACTGCCAACAATCTTAGACCCTTTAATAGAGCTTAGACACTTCAAAGCTATGTCTATAAATCCTTGGTTGAAAGCAAAGTAGATTTTTTTTTTCCTCTTGTTGAAAACAACATTGTTCTTGCTCTTCCAAATATACCATAAAATGTGAGATCACCATAGGTTCCAGAGAGCAAGATCCATTATATTGTAGGATCCAAGCAAAAACTCTTTGTAGCTCAAGGAAATATTGAACTTGAGGCAAAAAGGTTGAACATAATTCCACAAGATCTTAGCATGATTGGAGTTGTAGGAGAGGTGGGGCAAGTCCTCCGTAGTGCCACAAAATATACATTTACCATCATTAATATCATCCTTCTTGATCCTAGAGCCACACTAGACACCATTATGGATGATGAGCCATTGGAGAAAGGAGTGCTTGATGTTTATGGGGAAAGCCCATAAACAAAGAAATATGTGGTGTCATTGCCTAGCAGTCCAGTTAACATGCCATATGGCATTCATCTTGTGGAGAATCCTGTGGACAGAGCCTCTATTCTTCTTAAACTTCTAGAGCATATCCATGGCCATAGCAAACAACTGCACAGGTCTACATGTAATACATTGTTGAAGCTTTTCTTGCAGCAGGTCCTTGTGCTTTATCATGACCTGTAGAAAAATAGGGGAGAGATCAGTAAACTCTAGAATTAAAGCATCTGATATGACCGCACCACGTACAATGAAATCATTGCAAGAAGAGAAACCCTATTAAATCTCTATCCTAACCAACTGTATTTGATAAAGATAATAGTGACAAGATTCACCTAGAGGGTTCTTAAAATGGACGCGGGTCTGTAAAATAGAGGCCCTATAGTATTTCCCATCTCCCACTATATAACTTTTTCATGGACGGTGGCACATGTTTGTTCTAGTTGAGCTAACTTCTCTGTAGTTACCTCCAAAAGGCAGCCCAGACAATTCGAAGCGGCATCTTTTTCTATGAGGGTGTTTCCTAATTGAGTCAACTCAGTTTCTTGAGTGACCACCTACTACTGTAACTATACTTTGCTAGCTCTGAGACCAAGAACCTCCTCTTGTAGTGGGGCAATTTTGGCTTCCAGAAGGTCCAACTTATGTTGAAAATCCGGCCAAATTGTCTACTTTTTAGTCATCATCTGAGATTGGAGTGCATCAGAGACCTGTATGGCTTGGCTAGTGATGGGTAGGTGGAGAGGGGGGAACATCTGGAACAATGACAATAGTGTCTTCCTAGATATAATTTGGTGAGGTAACGAGATGTTTAGGAAGGTCATCAATGAGCGTGGTAAGAATATCCTAGGTCAAGAGCTTCCACCAATGCCATTAGGTATTACAATGGTCAAGGCATAAAAATACAAATGAATCCAATTGAGACTTACATCATAGGATTAGGAGGAGTGGCAACCCCTTGCATTGGTGAGGTAGAAATTCCTATCCTTTGTTGGTAGCAGACAAGGCCAAGGGCAAGCTAGAGGAGGAGGCATAATTAGGCATAGAAGAAGGAGAAGCATGTAAAGTGAAGTGCATGCAAGGATAGATGATGTTCAACCATATTTTTTCCAAATTGTCAAATATCAAATCTCAATGATTCTGCTAAGTGCCCAACAATGATTTTCATCACTAATTTTGTATTATAAACAATGAATTTTGTAGCTTAACACTCACTTTTGTAAACATTGAGGAGTCATCAAGGCGGAGGAGCTTAGGTATAGTATACCCACCAATTTCATCATTTTTGGCATCCATTAGATGCCTCAAGATACACTTAGAACCTAATTATTAACTAGGTTGGAAACTATGTCTAAAAATGACCAAAGTTAGTAGAAAACTATAAATAGAGTGAGAGATCTCATTCTTGAGGTTGGAATTTTAAGGAGATAAATCATGTGTAGTGGAAGAACTTTGATAATAGATAATTAATTCCCTTCCATTGAGCTCTTTCTCATCCTTTCCTTGTGTGTGTGTGTGTACGTGTGTACATCTAGTGTGCTTCTCACCTTCACCTTCGTGCACTTCACTCATCCCCGATTGTCATATCATCATCATATCTCCATGAATTCAATGTGAAGCTTCTTGGCATGCTACTCATCCTTTTCTAGAGTGACATCAAATTTGGTGTTGTTGCCATTGAGCATGCTTGAGAACAAACATATGATGGTAAGAGTGTTGAAGGATTGATGTTGGAAGTGTTGATTTATTTCATTATTTTCATTCATACTTTGCATTATCTATACCTAGTCCACCTTCCATCACCATATCCATGCATCATCATCTTGACCAAAAAGAAATGTTTTTACCATATCTACCCATTCCTCCTCACATTCCTCATTTGCATTCATGAGAGAGAGAGAGAGTAGCCTTTTCCTGTGCTAGTTTTTTTTTTTGTTTTGAGTGATCTTGTGTAGGTTCCAGCTTCATCTTCATGTCCAAGATTGCACACAAGTATGATTGTGATTTTTTGAACTTGATGTGGACCGCCTTGGTCTATCACGAAAAACCAAGAAAGTAATCTTTTTTATTGTACACTTATAGCATTGCAAAGGCCTCCCCAATCCCATCTCCATGCAATAGACGCACCGGGAGAACTCTCAATTTTTCGCTATGTTGTTATAGGCAAAACGTGGGACAAGTGATAGGCATTGACTATCATGATAGATCTTGTCTATCATTGTTGGTATGTGCATGAATAACATTGGGTGGATCAGTTCCAATTTTGCAACGGTTTTACTGTGTGACGACACTCATGGTGTTTTTTATTGTGCCTTAGGACTTAAGACATGAAAATACCATTGTGAAATGTGTTCGTTTATATTTTAGTGGTCAGTGCAAATGATAAAGCAATAAATAAATTTATTGTTGTTCAATAGAAAATAAAGATTCAAAAACGATACTGTCTGCACATATGCACTTTTAATCATTGTTGAAATAGTGTTAAAGTGTTACACGTACGATGTGTTACTGTTTAGCCGAAATCGTTACCGAACAATTATTAAACGTAACACAGTGATTCACTATAAACTGTGTTAAACTTCCAGTATCGTCACCAAAACAACGTGGGTTCTTGGGAGTGGTAGGGGTCTGTTAGACAGAGGCACTGTACTAATTTCCCAAATCTTTGCACAACAGTAATTAACCATTAACACGTCTTAGCTCAGCTGTTAGCCTTCATCAAACAATATCCGATTTAACTCTTACAGACTAAACCGGCTATTGAGATAGAGCATTAGTCTGAGTGTTACAACAATACTAACAACTAAGAGGTATTATATTCTCGTAAATCAACACATAACTTCTTCATGATAGGTATATATGCCGGTTAGCATACAAACTCACAATAGGCAGTAAATCAACCAGAAGATACTCTAATCTATAGATTCATTCGTCACAAAAATTATCATTACTCTTCAATCAACTTATTCATGCTACTGAAGGTACTAGCTCTTCCTCATAATCGGGATTACCAGAGAATGATACCGAAGGTACTGAATCCGGTAGCCCAACAGAGCATACAAGAACACACTTCCAGTTATCTATCCGGAATTTCTACTATCAATTAACTTATGCAAAGAAATGACTGACAGTACGTAAACCCTTATACAACCGAACACAACGCCAACAAGCAGACACACAACCTTTTACTTACGATTCGTTACTATGCACCACAGTATCAGTGGCGAGACGGAATGATCAGAACACTAACAAGATTCAGACTACACCACAATACATCACACAGGTTTCGACAATCACTCTGGCAAATCTAGAAAACGGGCTCTCGACCACTCTTTTTCCATTGCTTTATAAAGATGTTTACAGGATGCACGTACCAACTTTTCGCGCAAATTTTGAAAACTCCGTTATATCCGGCATACATTTGTCCTACTCCGGCGGTCGTCTAACACTGGCACGCACGGTGGACTCGAACCCGCAAGTGATTTTTTATTACAAAAATTATTGTTCATCTATGATTCCTTCTAGATACATATTTCTGGCTAATCTAAATGTACGGGCTAACTTTTTCTTAAGGGTTTCTAATAACTGTTTAAGGGTGTCGGGTTCTAGTATTTGCGCATCAACTCTAACAGAACTAAGTGCGATGGCTTCAGTAAGCAAAATTTTGGCCTGTGTTTGCAAATAGGCCTCCTGTAAATAAAAATCGTTGGATAATGCCGCATCTCTGGCTGTCTTCATTTCCGTTATTTGCTTCTTCATTTCATTGATTCTGTCTTTTTGGTTTCGTACCTGATTATCTAGTCTTTCAAACTGTTGATTCTGGAATTGTATGGTTTTGTGGTAGGCATCTCGTTCTCTGCGGGCATTCGCTAAGTCTTTTTGATGTTTAGCTTCCTTAAGTAATTGATGTTTAAGGATAGAATTCACCTCATCCAGTGATTCTTTTGCTCTTTGTAGCTCTTCTACTGCCTGCTTTGCTTCTCTCTGCTGCTCTTGGTACTTCTGTATTGTGTCCTGCAACTGGAGTCTTGTTTCTTCCAGTAGGTTTCCTAGTGCTATTCTTGTATCGTCTGAATCTTTGATTGTTTGATTTAACTTTATTATTTCGGTGTCGGCAGCTGTCAATAATTCGTCTTTTTCAGCTAATGCCTTATCTCGCTAGCTTGAGCTTTCTTCTTGTGCTTGGAGTGTAGCCTGTAGTTGCTTGATCTGCTCATGGAGTGCATGGTTTTCCGCTCTTGCTGCTTGTACCTCTTCCTGTAGGGGGGTGATGTCTGCCTCCATTACTTCCAATTTCCTTTGGAATTCTTCTCGTGCATCGTCTGTAGCTTGCTTTAGGTGTTGCGGCAGTTGTTGGGATAGATTAATTAATAGGCGACCCATGGCTTCTAATTCCGAAAAAACTAGAATGGGGTGGGGTGGCAGAGGAGGGCGAGGTTGCGACGAGGTTCCGGTGAGGAGTTGTTGTGAATTCGGTGGTGAATAGTTGAGGGAGGATGTCGAGGTTTCAGTAGTTCCGGTGGGGTGACTGGGCTTGATGGGGCTGCGAGGTGGTTCCGGTTGGGAAATGGGGTTAACAGGCAGTGTTTTGGGAAGGGAAAAGTCAGTAGTTGTTACCTTGTTTGTTTGTTCCGTTTCTGCATTGTGCGCTTCTGTGGATTCCACTGCCTTCAGTAGCTTCTCCAGTGCTTCCTTGGTAGATTCTTGCTCGTCTACCTGTTGTTCTGATTCTTTTTCGGTCGATATTAATTCTGTTTCTGCTTGATCCTGTTGTTCTTGTTGCTTAGTCGATGATTCGTTATGCATTGAAGTAGCTGTATCGTGGAATGTCTCCTCTTCGTTCTTCTCTTTGTCTTTATCATCATCGTTATCTTTTCCGGTTGAGCCTTGTGCTTCACTTTCTGAGGAGCTAATTCTGATACGTTTCCAGCGGAACAATTGATTGAGTTCTTCTTCATCTTCTTCTTCCTCATCTTCTAGTAGCTGTACTGATTCTTCATGCCTTAGGACGGGTCCTCGTGGTGGTGGTTGAGCGGCGAGTATGGTTGGGAAGAGAAGGAAAGGATGTGGGGAAGTCTGGATCGAGGGGTGGTTCCTTTGTTGACTTGTTTCACTATGGCTACACACTCCTTATGGATTCGGTGAAAGAAAAAGGAGGCGAAATTAACGGGTTCTTATGCAGCAAGGTCGATGGCGGAATAAAATGGGTGGGAGATATCGTAGGTGCGTTTCTGGAGGTTAAGGATTGCGACTAAGAACTGTAATGCAGTTCTTTCAGGTTCGGGGCGGCAGAGAATGGCGTATTCGTTCGATGAATGGCGGGGGAGAAGTTCAGTCATGCGGGCTACGGGATACTTGGGCCATTCTCACGGCCTTGTGGAGTGAGGCGGAAGGCTTCGGCGAAGGCCTGGAAGGTTATGACGGTTCTAGATGGTAGGGAGGGGAAGAGCCATTGTCGTTCAGCGATGGGGGATTGGGCGATGGCAGGGATGATTTGTGCGAAGAAGGGATGGGCTTCCACTGAGTGCCATGGCAGCTCAGCAAAGTTGGCCAACCCTCGGATGCGGAGGTATTCTCCTACCTCGGTAGGGATACCATCACAGAAAGCTGTGTAGTTCGCCAACGCTTCCATTGCGCACGCGAACACGAATACACAGGACACAGCACACAGATACACAGAACACAGAAAACACAAGCACAATCACAAGAACACAATAGCATTTTTTGGCGCAACCGAAGAGCTTAAGTACAGATATTACGGTGGGGGGGTAGGAAGTGATGGTTATCATTGTGCGGTGCTGGAAAGATATTACTTTTAATTTGGCGTGCATGCTTGAGTAATTGGTAAGGAGGGCGGCTTATGACAAAACACGGCTATTTTAAAAAGAAAAGAAAGAAGAGAGTGAAAAGTAAAAAACAAAAGCTAAAAAAAAATGTGGTCCACCGTCGAATGATTTAATGCGGACTAGTAGCGCTTTGATACGGCCGCAGCTTCGAGCCGTTGATTGCTTTTGGAAGTGGATTTCCGGTCAACGTAGTCAACCGAAAAGTTTCTGGACCGATTTGCTCTGAGATCTTGTAAGGGCCGAACCACCGTAATTTGAATTTGCCTGCGGATCTATTTGACTTTGCGTTATAGAAAAGTACAAGTTGTCCTACCGAAAATACAGGAGTCTTCAGGTTTCGATCGTGCATCCTTGCCTGTCTTAGTTGAACTTCGTGCATAGTTAAGAAACTGAGCCATCGGTGCTCATCTAACTCTCTGAGTGTGTCCAACCGAAATGACAGTGAGTCTTCCGGTGGAAGTTTCTGGGTAATGGCTACTCGTAAACTTGGTATAACTATCTTCATTGGTGCTATTGCTTCTAAGCCATAAGCTAATTTGAAAGGTGTCAATCCTGTTGTTACCTTGTAGGTAGTCCGGTATGCCCATAATACTGCAGGTAGTAGTTGATCCCATCTTTCCGGTGATTCCATGATCAATTTTTGAAGGATATTCAGCAGAGATTTGTTTGTACTTTCGGCCAATCCATTGGCACGAGGATAATAAGGAGAACTAAATTTATCTGTGACCTGGAACGAATGTGTAAGTGCCTTCATTAAATTGTTTACAAAATGAGTGCCTTGATCTGAGACAATTTCCAGTGGTAAGCCAAAACGTGGAAAGACATCGGTTAGTAGACACTTTGCTACCATAACAGCTGTAGCAGACCGTAAAGCCCAGGCTTCTGCCCATCTGGTTGCATAGTCTGTACAAGTCAGTATGTAACGGTTGTTACTGAAGACTGCTGGTGGTGTAATTGGACGGATAAAATCTAGACCCCATTTCTGGAAAGGTTCCAATGGTAAGATGGGTTGCAGAGGAAAGAGATGACGTTGCAAAGGCTGGCCAGATCTTTGACAAGTATCACATTGTTTGACAAACTGTGATATATCTCTGTACATCGTTGGCCACCAGAGACCACTCTGTAGAACTTTCCGGTGAGTTAGATCTGCAGCAAAGTGGCCACCGGAAGGAATCGAGTGAGCCAAAGTGATAACTGAGTTAACTTCATGCGGTGGAATACATCGAAGTAGGATTCCGGTGTGATCTACATAATATAATTCTCCAGCAATTAACCGAAATTGGTGGCTAAAGACTGCAATTTTCCTGCGTACTGCTCTAGAAGTCTGAGATGGAAGGCAACCATTAGTAAGAAAGGTCAAGATCTGATGATAATATGAAAATGGGATAGGTGGGTCTGTAGAATCTTCATTAATTGGTTCTGATACATAAATCACGGGTGTCATGTCATCTATACCCACCAGAGCTTCACCGGAATCTAAGCGGGATAAAAAATCTGCTTGTGAACTGCCTGGCTGGTGAATGACTTCGTAGTCAAATTCCTGCAAGAGTAAGACCCATCGTGCTAATTGAACACCTAGATGTTGTTGCCGAACTAGATAGACAAGTGCAGCATGATCTACATGAAATGTAAATTTACGGCCTAGCAAGTAATGTCTGAATTTCTTGATCGAATATACTAGCCCTAGACATTCCCTTTCTGTTACAGAGTAATTCTTTTCAGCAGGCGCTAATCTTCGACTTGCATAATACACTGGTCTGAACCATTTATCAATTTGTTGCATCAACACACTTCCTATTGCTATATCTGAAGCATCAACAAATACATGAAATGGGTGATCCCAGTCCGACGGTTGTAAGATAGGAACTTGTGTTAATAAATGCTTTAAACGATCAAAGGCTATCTGGCATTCCTGGGTCCATTCAAATTGTCGAGGTGTTTTGCTGATTAGCTTTTTTAGTGGTATAGCCAGATGAGCAAGCCACCGTAAGTGCCTTCCATGCCACCGTACTTGGCCCATAAAGCGCATAACTTCTTTTGGAGTAGCTGGCACCGGAGCTTCTAATACTGCCGAAATTTTATCTGGATCTACTTGGATACCTTGTGCAGATACAATGTGGCCAAGTAATTTTCCACATGAGACCGCAAACACTGATTTGTTTGGGTTCAAGCAGAGTCTATACTCTCTGCATTTCTGAAAGCAGCACCGTAAATGGAACATGTGTGCTATCATCTTACCGAAAATTGAAAAATCGTCGAGATATACTTGCATAAATGAAGTGAGATAAGGAGAAAATATCTCCTGCATACATCTTTGAAATGTGCTTGGTGCGTTTCTCAATCCAAACCACATTACCGTACAAGCAAAGACACCCCAATTGGTAATAAATGCAGTTTTTGGTATATCTTCTTCAGCCATTCTAACTTGGTTGTAGCCACTGTATCCATCTAGGAATGAATACATCTCATGACCTGCTACTCTATCAAGCATGGTATCCAAAAAGGGGATTGGAAAAGGATCCGGTACGGTTGCTGCATTTAATTTTCGATAATCTACACAGATTCTCAATTGCTTGTTTTTCTTAGGCACAATCACAATTGGAGAGATCCATTCAGCATGCTCTACTGGCACGATGAATCCGACTTTTAATAACCTATCCAGTTCTGCCTTTACCTGAGATGCATAATGGGGATTCATCCGGTAGCTGGTTTGCTTTATCGGTCTTGATTCTGGCTTCAGCATGACCCTGTGCTGGTAGATACGGGGGTCCAATCCTTTCATGTCTTTGTAGTCCCATGCAAAGACGTCGGTGAATTCTCATAGTAGCTGGATTAAGCCTACTTGAAATGTTTCCGGTAAGTTTTTCTTTATCTTTATAGGACGCGGATGATCTTCATCTCCTAAATTGTAAGTGATCAGCTGATCTTCAGGGACATAGAATTGTTGATGTTTATTTGTGTTGTCTGTTGATTTAAAGAGTTGTTGTAGTTCATTGTCATGCGTCGAGATAGTTTCTTCCTTCTTAGCCTCTTCTGTGACAGGTATTACTGTACAAACTAAAGCATTCCAATTATCTACAACGGTCTGTAGATCAACAGTTCCTAAGGAAATTAAATCAGCGTTACTCTTTAGAAACTCTTCTTCTTCATCGTCTGACAATCCATCTAGCATATGGACTGGTTCAGCAAAATACGGTCTAGCATGTAGCTTGCAAGGTTGTATAGCATCTAATTTTACCACATATCTTCGATTGGCATCTTTAAACGTAAGCTCTTGTGCAGAACAGTCCTGTATTACCTTCGCATGCTTCAGCCACAGTCGGCCGAAAAGAAGGTTGTAATCCAAAGTGGATTCCGGCAGATCTAGTATAACAAAGGTCATTTTAAAGGTCGTACCTTGTAAAGTGATGGGTACATTTCGCACAAGTCCTACGGGATGGACTCTTGATTGATCTGCCATTCTGACAAAAAATTGAACTGGTTCGATTTCGGTCCATCCTAATCTTTTGCATAATGCCGCAGTCGCAATGTTAACACCAGAGCCTCCATCAATTAATACCTGCATAATCTTATGATTCTTATACCATACTGTAATCAAGGGAACTGAATGATCAACCGTAGAATCAGGTTCTGGTTGAACTGCTACTGTCGCCGGAATACAAGAAGGTACCGGATTGAACTGTTGTTGGAACTGTTGGTGAATCCCAGGTACTAATGCCAGTAGTTAGCCCAAGGGCAGAGTGATAGATGCCTTAGATAAGATTTCCCAGGCCCGTTGAGATTGATTGACAGGCTCTACTGATGTTGAAGTTGATGCCTCTACTGATGCGGAGGTGTCTACGGTTGGCAATGTATCTACTGCTGATGATGTTCCTCCTACTAACTCCCTTTGTTGTGTTCCTTCCTTTGATAACGAGGGCTGGGTTACCGGAATAGGCTTTGGAAAGACTGGTGGTTCTGCTGTGGTCCATTGACTAGCCTTGTTGTACATTTTGTGTTGTTCACGTAACCCTGGTTCAAATATTTCTACTGCCGGTTGCAGTTGTTTACCGGAACGGGTCTGGACTGCAGCAGCCTGTGTCTCCACCGGTGTGATTTTTACCATGTTGGCCATTAGATTTTGACGTTCCTTCTTCCTTTGATCATACTCAGCTGCATCCTTACAAAATCTCCTAATATGTCCAAATTCACCACAAAAATGACAGCGTGGTGGTGGTAGATTGAGATTTTCCGGTGGTGGTCCGTTCTACCAGCGGTTTGGATTATAGTTGTTATTCCTCTATCCTCGGTAATTTTGATATCCTTGCTGTTGGTTGTTTCTCATTTGTGGAGGTACATAGTGGTTGGTTGGCTGTCCTTGTTCCTGGATAATTGCATTGACAGTTGCTGTTCCCTGCACTCTAGCGTTGTATGTGCAGTTTTCAATGGTGTGTCCGGCAATGTTGCAGATAGCGCAGAATGTCTGATTAAGTGCGCAATTGGCACTGGTATGTCCTGAATTTTTGCATATGTTGCAGTATACTTGTCTAGTCATATCTTCTGCAACAATTTTGTTTGCTTTTAACCATTCCAAGTCTTCTGTAAATCCGCCAACTTTGTGTTCTAGTTGCAGAGTCATTGCAATGACTACATCGAGGGACATGGCTCCGACACATCTTATGATCATGATCTGCTTAAGTTGTGGAACCAAGCCATTGATGAACCACTGAGTGATAACGTCATCTGGCAAGTTAGCGTGGGCCAGTGATAGTTTCCTTAAGTGTGTTCTAAAGAGAGTAGCATACTCCTGTACGGTTTGGTTTGCCTTCTGTCTGTTATTCTGCAGATAATCAAAAATTTCGGCTGGATTCTTTTTTAATCTGAAACCGCTGCAGAAAAGCATCTTTTACTGCTTCGTAGGTGCCGAAATGATTAATACCATATTATGTAAGCCATCTAGCTGCTTCATTAACAAGTCTAGATTGGAAGACAATGGCTTTGTAGGCCTGATCCGGTGGATGGTTGAGAACTGCGTAACTTATCTCGAAAGTGCGTACGTGAGCATCCGGATCATCTCCTGGAAATCCACCAAACTTCGTGTATGTCACTCCCGTTGGAGGTGGCCTGGGTGGGCATAACTGTTGTTGTTGTTGTTGTTGTTGTCCGTTCATCATGAGTGTATTATACCTTCCTTCTGTATCTAGGGTCTGAATATTTGAACTACCGGAATCTGTATCGTCGGATGGCGCACTTTCCAGTGCGATTATCTTGCTTAATATGCTTTGAATCTCTGTTTTGAACAGCTTTCCTTCCTTCTTGATGTCCAGTGTATGGGAACTCGCTTCGAAGCACGGTGATTGGGTTGAAGATTCAATAGAAAATGCTAAATCGTCGCCGAAAAACTGTGATTCTCTTACCGAAATATCACCGGAATGAACCGAAATTATGCCCGAATTCGGCATTTTTTTGCCTTTGCCGCTTTCTTTGATTAAAGCGTTTCTAATCGTAGATGAATCTGAATCTTTTTCCAAGAGTGTTAAACTAGATTCCCACTGTGTCTTGGTAGATTCTGGAATTACTATATCTTCGACAGACTGTGCCGAAATAGTACCGGAATGTACCAGAGGCATAACAGGTTCCACCGGAATATGATCGGAATCAGTTTTAACATTCTTAACTTTCTTGACAACTGGGTCAGTCCTAGTTGTACTTCTACCTCCCAAAGTTGGCTTTAGTACTCCAGACTGATGGTTCTTGGGATACGTTTCACCGGATCGAGTAACCGGCATGTATCATCTTTTGTACTAATCGCGTAGTATTACTAACGGAACAGTTTGCAACAATCTGATTCTGTTGCTACTGCCAATCAAATGATAATCTAATTCTGACAGACGACTGACAATCTTGATGCCACCTTCCCACAGACGGTGCCAAGTGTTGAAATAGTGTTAAAGTGTTACACGTACGATGTGTTACTGTTTAGCCGAAATTGTTACCGAACAATTATTAAACGTAACAAAGTGATTCATCGTAAACTGTGTTAAACTTCCAGTATCGTCACCGAAACAACGTGGGTTCTTGGGAGTGGTAGGGGTCTGTTAGACAGAGGCACTGTACTAATTTCCCAAATCTTTGCACAACAGTAATTAACCATTAACACGTCTTAGCTCAGTTGTTAGCCTTCATCAAACAATATCCGATTTCTGGGAATCTGTGTATCTAACTCTTACAGACTAAACCGGCTATTGAGACAGAGCATTAGCCCGAGTGTTACAACAATACTAACAACTAAGAGGTATTATATTCTCGTAAATCAACACATAACTTCTTCATGACAGGTATATATGCCGATTAGCATACAAACTCACAATAGGCAGTAAATCAACCAGAAGATACTATAATCTATAGATTCATTCGTCACAAAAATTATTAGTACTCTTCAATCAACTTATTCATGCTACTGAAGGTACTAGCTCTTCCTCATAATCGGGATTACTAGAGAATGATACCGAAGGTACTGAATCCGGTAGCCCAACAGAGCATACGAGAACACACTTCCAGTTATCTATTCGGAATTTCCACTATCAATTAACTTATGCAAAGAAATGAATGACAGTACGTAAACCCTTATACAACCGAACACAACACCAACAAGCAGACACACAACCTTTTACTTACGATTCGTTACTATGCACCACAGTATCAGTGGCGAGACGGAATGATCAGAACACTAACAAGATTCAGACTACACCACAATACATCACACAGGTTTCGACAATCACTCTGGCAAATCTAGAAAACGGGCTCTCGACCACTCTTTTTCCATTGCTTTATAAAGATGTTTACAGGATGCGCGTACCAACTTTTCGCGCAAATTTTGAAAACTCCGTTATATCCAGCATACATTTGTCCTACTCCGATGGCCGTCTAACATCATGCACATGCATTCACTTTTATTCATTCATTTTCATTTATTTATGCATTTATACCCATGCATGTATCCATGCACATGCATGCTCACATACACATGCACTCATGCACAAGAAAATAGTATCACATATGCATAAATACATTTACTTACACATGCATTCATGCACTCACATGCCTGTTCTTACGCATACATGCATTTTTATATTTACCTACATACACTTATTCTTACTAACATACATGCATGCACTATATGTCTATGCATATGCATACATGCACTCACGTCACTTATGCATAAAGGCATCTAATCTCTCATGCATATGTATACTTATGCACATGCATGCTCTCACCACTCTCATGCATACATGCACACATCAACTTATATACATGCATATGCACATATCTTACATACACACTAACATCTCACATGTATACACATACTTATGCACATGCATGCTCTCACCACTCTCATGCATACATGCACATATCAACTTATGTACATGCATATGCACATATCTTACATACATACTAACATCTCACACGCATACACATACGTATGCAAAAGGACTGTAGATTTACAACAAATGCTCAATCAATGGTCTCCAACAACTGTTGCTCTAGCACAATGGTGAGAACCACGTTAAGAAGCTTCACCTCCTTAATGTCAATCCGCGGAAGAGATAGAAGTGATATGAAGATCGTGAATGTGAGATGAAGTGAGAGTGATGGTGAGAGGAATAGAGATGCACACACACATACACACACACAATGAAGAGACAAGCAAGACACAATGGAAGGTGAGAAATTAACTCCATTACTCAAGAACACTCTTACAAGCTCAAGATAGCTCTAAGCTCACACCAACCAACCTCAAAAATGAGCTCTCTAGCTCTATTTATAGTTTCTAGACTAGTTTTGACCGGTTTCACATCTAGTGACCGGCATAGTTAAAAAATAGGTCCTAGATGTTATTTGAAAGGGTAAACGGTGTCTAAAAATAACCAAAATTGGTACGTGCATTCTACCTAAGCTCCTCAAGCTCGAGGACTCCTCTGCTTGCACAAAAGGGAGCTATACATTACAAAAAGGGTTTTTCTATGTTACATATATTACAATAGTGATGACAATCACTGTTGGAGGTTTTGAAAAGCATTTATAAAATATAATTCTTTGAAAATTGATTCGGTTGACTCCCTGCTCTGACTTTACATGCTTCCGCGTCTTTGATGTCTCTTGCTACTTCCAACACCCCCCTCCCTCTCGCTTATGTCGTCCTCCACAGAACCTTGTTGTGCGGTCTGTCGGATGTAATTTTGTAGGAGGTCTTGAGCGAGGGTGTGCTCGGATATGCGAATGCCTCGGGCTAGATCTGCCTCGAGTTTCTCCCAATCAATGGGCTGCGGTTCATCTAATGGCGGGAGTCCATAATGCATTGAATAGAGCATCTATTCATAGACAATTAATAACTGCAATAAGTGTGTAGGCTTGCTAATGAACACCTCTGAATGGTATTCCGAGAAACCGGTTGTGAACATTTCTTCGAATGTCTGCTTGTAGCACGCCAATAAATATTTGATTCTGCAATGCCAGGCGTAACATACCCGTAGCGATGGCGTTGTACTCATATCATATGCAAGGTCTAGATTGCCATGCTCAAAGTTTGGGGTATTTACATGAGGTGCCTTGACGCATCGGAAGACTTTAAAAACCATTTGCATCATGTCAAATATCTTGACAGTCATATGCACTGCTATATCATCCATTCTACGTAAGCGAGGGAGCCAATGACAAATCGTGGCCATCATGTAGCCGATGTTTGGTGGTCCGCGAGGTGGTGCAAAGTATGGGTAATTCGTCCAGTCCTGGCATTGCTTATTGTTTTGTACTTTAATAGCAAATGCAGTCTAGGAGCGGCGGCGTGGTACTGGTCCCCAACATGGGTTGTATTTTAAGTGTAGAGGGGCCTTGACCCATGTACTCATCATCTCAGGATATTGTTGTAATAATTCCTTGCGCCAATCTGGTTGAAAGATTTCTCCGCGCTGCGCATCCAATGGCAAGTCTTCAAGCTCAAACTGAGTAGCATGAGAAGGTTTCTTGCCTGTTTCTTTCTCGATGGCCAACTGATATTTGGCCATTAACATAAAGTATGGTTTTTATTGAAGCTCATGCCCAGATATGTATCTGCGAGGGGCCAAGTGAGCAAAATAAGGCAACTGTAAAATTCTTTCTTTGATCATTGCCATGGCATGTAACTGCGCCTCCACTCTGGCTGAGTGTGTCGTGCCAAGTTCTTCAATGGTCTTCATCCATGCGGGAGTCGGAAGTTCGTAAGTCATCTGGCCTTTGGCCGTGACGCGTCCGCCTAGGATGGGTTGTGGCTCATATGCTTCTTCAAATGTTTCCTCCACTGGTATGGTTACGGTTTCTTCCTCAGCTGGTAGCTCTGGTGGGGAATCTGGTCTTGGGGGTGCTTCATAGATAGCTATTTGTGATTCAAGCGTAGATACCTGGGCCCGTAATGTGTTGAGTTCCTCTAAGATGTCAGGAGAAGGGTCCGCAGGAGCTGGTAGTCCTTGTTGTAGTGGTGCTCTGAGTTGGAGTAGTTTGTGATCTTCTTTCAGCTTCTGATATTCCTCGTTCATTCGGTCGTATTCATCTAGTAATCTGATGTGATCCTCTAGCAACATCTTCATTGATTCTCAGGGCACTGCTTGGAACCGGCTAGGACTTAATGGTTGGTCTGGATGGTCAAGGGCAGCTTCTAAATTCTCTCTGTTCTGCTCTTGTAAGCGCTGGTTTTCTTCTTTTGCAGCTGCCAAGTGTCTTCTGAGTAAGCCCATGTTCCTGCTGAGCGTTGCGTTGCAAATTTTTTGTGCCCTTAATAAGTTGTCAAGATCGATCGTGGCTTCTTTGGCCTTTTCTTCGCTCTCTAGTTCCAATTTATGATATGCCTCACTTGGTTCTTGATAGCGAGTGTTCAAAGAGGCGTTCTCGATCGATAGTGAATTCAGCTGCGTCTGTAATTCATTCGTCGTGTTCTGCAGCGTATAGTAGTTATTTCCAAGAGATGCAAATTCATCTCGTACTTGAGTCATGCAAGCAAACATCTGTCGGAATGCAGTGTCTACAGTGGGTGACAATATTACTGATGTGTTGAGTGAAGATGCAGTGGGTGTAGATGCAATGGGAATGGGAAATGGGGTTGGGAAAGTGGATGCTATGGTTATTGTGGAAAATTGTGAGGTGCCTATGTGTGGTTGTGCCATGAAGGAGGTGAGCGGTGGTGCGGTGGGTGGTGAGATATCCATATCAGTGGACGTGGTGTCAAGTGCGGTGACCGTGAATAGTGGTGTAATGGTGGGTGCGTGCGTGGGTGTGAATACAGGGTTTACAAAAGATGAAGAGTAATTTACAGGGGGTTTTGTTGTAAGCCTTGGTGGAAAGGGGAAAGAGGTATTGCGGTGGGTCGGGGAGGTGAGACTCGGGAGAAGGTTAATGGAGGTGGGAATGAAAAAAGGTGTCTTGGAGGTGTGGGGAAGGATGGGAAAGATGGAGGGCAAAAGGGACTGGATGGGAAGGTAGACGTCCTAGGGGTTAGACTAGGTTGAGTGGGTGCTGGAAGGGTTAAAGGGAGGGCTGCGACAAAAGCTGATGCTACAACACTATTGAAGGACGGTGATGGGCCAGGAGAGGCAGGGTGTACAGGGGAGATTGGAGGGATTGGAGGTGAAAGAGGAGTAGTTGGGGAGGCAGGTACTCCGATTACAGTGGTCGTATGTACAGTAGTAGTGCGTTGAGGGGAGTCGATGACAATGGTGTCTTCTGCCAACGAACCTTCGGGGATGAGGCGCGCTTCTCATGCCTGTTGGGATGATTGAGCACCAATCGGTACTCGAATGTATTCTCCTGGCTTTGAAAGTAGTCGTACTCTGTGAGGGTCAAATTGCGAAAGGGGTTTTCTCTACAAATATCTTAAGGCTTCGATAGATCCTACCGATTTGACAAGTTCCCTAAAGCCTTTGATGTAAACCTCTTCAAATCCGCCTGTGACCAGTTCTTGTTCTACATTGCTTGGCTCTCTTCCTCGGTTAGCTTCTTGCATGCCCAGACTTTTTCCATAGTACGGTATAACTTTTTAATGGCTAGCGTATAAGCTGCTGCTTCAAAAGTTTCATCTTCATGAGTACTAGTATCACCTTGGGTGTCAGTATGGAGTTCTTGCTCATCTGTCTGTACCTGTTCTTGAGATTCCTGGCTTCCTTGACTAGCTTCATCATTGCCTTCGTCGTCATCGGTTTCGGTTCTTTCTCCATCTGAACTAGACACGATCTGTCCTTGTGGGTGATCTCGGGGTGGGGTTGGATAGCTTGGCCATTCATATTCCTGAGAGAGCACCTGGCCTTCTGAAAACTGAAATTCACTTGAAAACACGTCTTGCATCTCAAAATCAAATGTTGTATCTGCTTGTTCTGCTTCTAAATGAGGTACTGGAAAAGAAAACGCTTCCGCACCGATAGTGGTGGGAGCCTCTACTGTAGTGGTGGGGGGTCCTGGAGCGGTGGTTGCGGGAGCGACTGTGCTGGCAGCGGCCTCCGTCGTAACTGGTCTTGATAACCTTATGCGAATGGGTTGCACAGGAGTAGCAGCCTCAGTAGGCTATTGTTCTGGAGAGGGTTGAGGTGATGGTGATTATGGGACCTGTAGGCATGGAATAGTGCCTCTCATGCGCTTTCCTGCACGTCCTTTGCTAGCTTTCCTAGCTTTCTTTGTTGTCCCTTTGAATGCTTTCAACTCCTCACACGTCAGTGCATGCTCGATGGGTAAGTCATATGCTAAGCACATATATACAATTCTAGTCAGCGCGCAGCATCCATTGATGACCTTCTTTCTCTCCCAACGGTGTTGTGCTAAGTAAAGCTGGTCAATTATCCAGCTTGCTAGATCTACCATCTGGGGTCCAGTACATGCTAAATACAAGCCAAACCATATTCTTTTGTGGGGCATGGTGAATCTGTCCTGAGCGGCAAAAGCAAAATGCTGCATACATATCCGTAATGGCTTTGAAAGCTCAGGTGTGATCATTGAAATCTCTTCCCACTTAGTAACATCCCCACGTTTCATGGGCTCTGGAATTAACCTTTCTCGTTCTGTTGGCGTGTGGGTCCCATGTACCTTGATTGCTGCTCAAATGAGGCCTTTAGTTAAATAAAATCTTTTATATGGTGGATCGTTTACCAGGGATGGCAAAATCAAGGTGCCTGGTAAATCCTTGTTTTCCGAAGCTATCAAAGTGGTGACTAAGAAGTAACATCTGTAGAAGTCTGGTTTAGGCAAAGGGGCACTGAAATACTCTGTGAAACCTGCTCGTGCCCAAACATGCGTTAAATCTTCTGTGTTCTAGAGCCCTTCGAACTCTCTTGAGAAGAATTGATATTTGCCCCAAGTACGGTCATCGAAAGTTAAATTTGCTTCAAAAATAAAATCAGCGTCCGCCAATGGTCCGGCTAATCCTTGAAACCAGTGAGAATTGTGATGAATCTTCTCAATATACCCTCTAGGAGGATCGTCAATAGGCATAGGTCCTGGGAAACCTTGAAATTCTGGCGGTGGAGCCGTCGGATGGGGTTCCACAAGAAGTTCTCCAATATTGGCTCTGGGTACACTGGTTCCAGCTTCTGATGGTCCTTCTACCTACATGATGTATGATGCGAATGTGTAGAAGATCTGCTACAAAAGATTAGCACATTAGTCTGGAAATTAATCATGATCCCATGAAAGTGAGACCGTAATCCCTTTCCAAAACCGATGTGTAACCCGTGTAGCCAAGTATTGTGAAGTGCTTTATGCAATGATGTTTGCAGAGCTGATGCAGGTCTCTATACACCTACATGCTTTCAAATATTGCATGCAATGCTTTGATGATCTGGTTTTTACGAGTGATGTGTGGTTATGGTGTGTGGGTTTGTACAAGGTTCAAACGTGAATGAGTTATTACAAGGGTAGTGTTTAATCGGGGTGGGGAAAGTGTTAGATAAGGGGTTTGGAGAAGATGTCTGGATATGTTTTAGTATCCACTTCCTAAGAGTTTTTGAGCGGGTGATGTGTCTCTGCTGCGCGACAAAAGATGGTATCGTATGTGGTGGGATTGAAGGGCGAAGAGACTCCTGAGGGGTATATATTACAGGGCTTGAGTGTTGAGCTATAATACAAGGCTTGGGTACCCAAATCTACGTGGGTGTGGGTCTATTCGTAAGGTACTTCTTGGCAATCCAAATTCGTCGAATGTTTGTACTTGTTGAATATTGACTCTCCTTCTCCCTTGACTTCTCTTTGCCCATGTCTGCATTGGTGAGATCTGTCGGTGGTATCTGTCCTTTTGGCACCCATATTTGTCTCGTGCCTCTGGTTTTGTTGTGCTCATATTGCTTTCCGCCTTGTGTCATCTGATATTATCGTCGGTCTGGGTTCCTCGATTGTGGTTGACTCCTTTGTGGTTGAGGTTGAGAGGTCCAATGGACGCTCTGCTTTGGAAAAGAAGGGAGGTCCAACACTTGCGTGACCTGCCCATTAGGAAGTGCTCCGTTTCTTATCTTTAATCTAGGCCAGTCCACAGTAATTGTGGAAGGATGAGCACCACAGTTGATAGAGCTCATTTGACCGTTGATGCAGTCCACCTGACCGCTGATGGTGCCCATTTGACCACTGATCGTGTCCATTTGACCAAGCAGTTGGGTGGTTGCCCCTTCTAACAGGGAAAATCTCCGGACGTCCTTCTGATGGACAATTGTCTATTGTCAAGCCCTCCAGGATTGGTGTAGACGTAACGTGACTTTTCTAACCAAATATCTTCCAGTGTTCCGTCGCATGCGTTTCATGGGGTCTAGGGTTACCTACCTCAGGCGGATTGTCGTTAGGGAAGTCAAGCGGTATCACTCGCTTCTGATCTAAGGTTCCAATCTGCAAGGATCCTTGTCTAAGATTTAGGTCCACTAAGTGATCGTATAGCCAATCTTGGCAAGGGATTAGGGGTTCGATCAGGTCCTCATCATGGCACACTAGTAGTTTTGATGTCATGGTCACATCATGTATGAGGATAGGAAGATCTACCTCGCCCATGCAAGGGGTTTCCATGCCTCCTAGCCCTATGAGGTATGCCTCAATTGGCCGAATTTCTATTCTTGAGTCCTTATAGTGGGACCATCTAATCGCACTAGTCGTAGCACTTGAGTCAATTAAAGCCCTGAGCTCTTGGCATGGGTTGTCGTGCTCTAGCCTGACTGTAATGAATGGTCTCTTGTCCACTATGTTGGGATGAGTAGTTGACTTTACTTTGTTGGAGAAACAATCACTAATTGGACATATATTTGAAGGTCAAATCTTAGGAAGAAAACCCCATGCCTATGTGAAGGGACAAATTCACAAGTGTATCATATTTGCAAAGTTAGTTCACTTTAGTTCTAGAAGTTTTTTAAAAACTCACGAGAATACGAAAATCTATATAAGTTAGTTTGTATCAACTGACGCGGAGAGAGCGAGAGAATAGAGAGAAGAAGTAGAAGAAGGAGTTCATTTATACGACTGTGTATAGTCGGGATTCTCTGAGTGAGAAAGCATCTGTAAACTTCTGAGTTTTCATAGCTATGAGAAAGAACTGAGTAAAGTTCTGTGTATGAGTCTCTCTCCATCATCTCCATAATTACCTACTGTGTGATAAGTTAAAAAGATCAAGTTTTCCAAGCAACTCGATGCCTGGCATCGAATCTCTGTTGATAAGTCATATTTTCATTTATCCTTTTCATTCAGTACTGAAGTGTTTGAAAACATGATGTTGTTGGAGCAACTCGATGCCTGGCATCGAATTCCAGTTGATAAGTCATATTCTAAGTGTGCATGAAATCACCTATAGTTTTGGTGTCCAAAAGATCAAGACTTTATGCGGGAAGTCAATGCCCGGCATCGAATCCCTGTTGAAAAGTGGCCAAAAACATCCCAAGTCGATGCCCGGCATCGAATTCTCGCTGCAAGTCGATGCCAGGCATCGAATTCTAATTTTAAACAGGCGCTCTTACTATAACAGGAAAGATTTCCAGTTTTGGAAGGTCATACAGGGTCATCTTGTGAGAGCCATAACTTGAGTTCTAGAGATTCGTTTGATGCATATGATAGCTTGTTGGAAAGCTCTACTCTTTTAGTTTCAGCCTATAAAGTTTCATGGAGAAATAATACTTGAGCTAGGAGAAATTAGCAAAATACTGAAGGTATGTCATTTCGGTGACTAGGAATTTCTGTAGAAGCAAATTTCTCACTTTAGGCTATCATTTCTCAAAGTTTGGAGTGGCAATGAGTTAATGGTGACCATAGAGGTGTTCTAGTGTCACATTAATTCATTTCTTGTGATGTTTCATACATCAACAAGTGGTATCAGAGCAGAAAGATTCTCGAGAGCAGAAGACGACAAAGGTACGAGAAGTTTTGTAAAGTTTTCCAGTAAAGTTTCAAAGGTGAAGCATTTGAAGACACAAGGCATCAAAAGATTACTTTCGAAGTATCCTCATACACAAAGAACTTCAAAAGGTATTATCCTTTATCCTTTAAGCTCACAGGTTGCAGCAGAAGGAAAGAACTATGGCAGATCAGATCTCCATTGACAAACTGGATAGAGATAATTACCCCGCATGGGTAATGAGAATGGAAGCCTTACTTATGAGTAAGGATCTCATGATATATGTTACAGGTGAAGAAGAGAAGCCAGTATTCGAAGATGAAAGCCGACCAAAGAAAGAAGAACTAGATGCTTTAAAGCATTGGCAGAAGAAGGATGCAAGTGCAAAGGCATATATTTACAATACAATCTCTAATCATTTGCTACCACACATCAGAGGATTGGAATCATCTGAAGATATATGGAATGCATTGGAGTATCATTTCCAAAGTACTACTAAAGCACGGAAAGCAAGTCTATGGTCAGAGTTTACAACATTCAAGAAGAAGCCAAGTCAAACCATTAGTGATTATGTCACTAAGATGAAGGATCTAGCAGATAGTCTTGGATCCATAGATGAAGATGTTGAAGATCACAGATTGATTGCTCAACTACTTGGAGGTTTGAGAGGGGATGAAAGGTGGAAACCTTTTGTCTTATCAACAGAACTTTCATTAAATCATTATGTTCCAGATTTGAACCAGTTGCTTGGTTTGATGCTCACATATGAGCAAGACTTGAAGGGAGATGGAGATAAAGGACAAAGTTCTGCAATGTACATGAAGAACAAGAAGAAAGGAGATACAAGTAAAGCAAAGGATGAAGAGGAGTCTAGTTCTCAAGCTTATTATGCAAGAGGTAAAGGCACTGGCAGAGGAAGAGCAAGAGGTTTTGGAAGAGGAAGAGGTAATCAAAATAACAACAAGAAGGCTTGCTAGATCTGTGGATTGAGTAATCATTTGGCTCATGACTGTTGGCACAATCAACAAGGATCAAACCAGAATCAAAACAACAATAGCAGAGGTCGAGGTGGAAGATATCAAAGTGATTTTCAAAGAGGTAGACAAAGTCAAAGAGGAGGCTATGGTAGAGGTGGAGGAAGAAGTTGGGGACAAAATCAATCCTACAACACCACCTACTACAACTATGCAAATGACACACAGAATGAAAGTCATACATCATTGATGATGAACTCAATCAACACATCAGATAAAGAAGATCTAAAGGTATTTTACATTGACTCTGGATGTTCTAATCATTTGTCAGGAAACATAGAATTGATGTCAGAATTGGAAAAAGGCATTTCTAGTCATACAGTTCAAACAAGACATAGTGTACATTCAATTGGAAAAGTGAAATGCAAGAGTGGAGCAGATTTGTTGACCAATGTTTTGTATGTTCCTACAATACCTAAAAATTTGATTAGTGTGGGACAGATAGTTGAAAAAGGTTTTCAAGTTAGGTTTACAAATGAAGGAGTATTTGTTGAAGATCCAGAGAATGGATATAATCAGATTGTCTCTGGTAAGAAAGAAGGTAGACTCTTTACTTTAAGAGTGCAAGGGAACATTGGTCAAGCTTTGCTCACACATGGTGAAGGAGTGATTACAGAACTTGATCTCTGGCATAAGAGATTAGGTCACTTTAATGAAAGAGGAATTAAAGCTATGGTTGCTAATCAGTCTGTACTAGGATTACCAAATGTGCAAAGTCAACATATGGTTTATAAATGTGAAGCATGTCAAATGGGTAAAGCACACAGGTTACCATTTCAGAAGAAAGGATTCAAACATGATGGATTACTAGAGCTCATTCATACAGATGTATGGGGACCAACAAAAGAAGGATCTATCAGTGGCTCAAGGTACTATGTTCTTTTCATTGATGATGCTACAAGATGGATAACATTATATGTTTTGAAGGAAAGATCAGAAGTGTTTGGAGCCTTTAAGCATTTTCATGCATATGTAGAGAGAGTAACAGGTCAAAAGCTTAAAAGACTGAGGTCTGATGGAGGGGGAGAATACTTCTCCCAAGAGTTCAATGATTATCTTTGGAATGCAGGTATTAAGAGAGAAATAACTTGCAGGTATACACCACAACAAAATGGTGTAGCAAAAAGAAGGAACAGGACTTTGGTTGAGTTTGCTAGAGTTATGTTGAAGGAGAAGAATTGTCCAAATTATCTTTGGGCTGAAGCTGTAAATACAGCTACATATCTTGTGAATAGAGTACCATGTGCAGCTCTCAAGCTTTTGAACGTAAGAAGAATTCCCATTCCGGATCCACCAAGTGGCCTAACAGAAAGAGTAAAGGGGCATTCTCACTGGTTTAATGAGATGCCAGGAGATTTGGGAGACGCTGATCATATCTGGGAATCCAAGATGGAATGTGGAGGAGTGTGGTGGACCTTCCAGTTCTTCTCACGAGAATTTGAAGCATTGCAAAATGCAGCTCCTCTTCAAGATATTTGGCAGAAAGCGGGATTGCAAGATTACTTTAGTGCAGCTTTGCCTAGACCAGACTTTCTTAGGTGCTACTACTTGATTGCCACACTGAAGCTGACAAGAGATAAAGATCATTCAGGCACATTCTGGGTGCCCTCCCTATCAAACCAGGAGGAAATGAAGAAGTTTGAGTTAAATGTTACTTTAATAAGGGAAGCTCTTCAGATGTATGGCACCCATGTGCCTTCCGATCGCGATCCCTTGATACCAGAGTCAATGAAGAGCAACAGAATCAAGAAGTTGAAGGACATGTGTGCCCTCACCCCTAACATCGCCATACCCTTGCAAATGTGCCTTCAACACTTCGCATTTCCAGCTCAAGACCGCTTTACCCAACCTCACAAGAAAATATGGTATGGATTATATTTAGCAGAGACTGGAAGCTTGCCAATTAAGATGCCTGTATGGATTATGGATCAATTGTATGAAGCAGGCAAGCGGGGTGTGAGGAAGCATACATTACACGGCTGCTGTGCGATTACCAGAATTATTTATAGATGTCTTGCATATGATGTGCCAATAGCCAGGGCCCTTAAATATTCACAATTGGAGTTTTTCAAGGGGCGGAAGTCAGGGAATCAACCTGCGAAACGAATGCGTGGATCACTCTCCTAGGTCATGATCCCTCACGAGGCCACAGCCTAAGCTCCCCCTAGAGAAGAAGCACATGTAGCACCTTCAACGGTACATCTCCAAGGAACTCAATCAGGGGGTGTAGTACAGCCCACTCCATCCGCCCCTCCACTACCGACCGATGCCGAGTTTGCATCTATGGCCACCTTAACTGAGGATCCGAATTTTGATTTTGAAAGATTCCTACAGACGGCCCACTTATCTGATAGTGAAGATTTTCCTGACAATGCCGATCCACCACTTCCCTAGTAACTGCCTCATACTCAACCCAAGTCACACAACCGTCATTCTGGACAAACCTTGTAAATATACTCCAACAGGTCGAGAACTATAATAAAAAGTCCCTTTCCCAACCCCACTCCCCCACATTCACTGCCACCACTAACACACCACCTACCGTTCCCGTATTCACAATTCACACTCCACACACTCTCACATCTGATCCCATGGATATTTCACCATCCATAGAAGCACCCACCACCACGTCTGTTCCACCATCAGCACATCTCACTTCACTCATAGGCACATCATCCACTTTTCCCTTTCCCACCTCCCGACCCTTTGCATGTTCCACCTCTACCCATGCATCCACATCATTTAGTAATGCACTAGACACCATGGTTGAAGCGGCCACTCAGCTTAAGCAAGAGTATAAGCTATTAGAAGAAAATAACACAGAGTTGTGCAATCTCTCGGCTCAACTCCAAGCACGAGTCGATGCCTTGGAACTAGGTAATACAGCACTACAACACCAGGTGACTGCCCTCCAACACTCGAAGACAGAACTCGAAGCTAAGTATGCAGAGACAGACAAAGCTATGGAGGAACAACTCAGAGAACAAATGGGCTGCAATGCGAGACTTCAACGCAACATGGCCCTACTACGTCGCCATCTAGCAGCAGCTCAAGAAGAGAACCGAAGGCTACAACAACAAAACCAGGAGAACCTAGAAGCGGCCATGGAAAACACCCCGGGAGCACCTATAGACCCTGCAAAATTCCAGGCTGTCCCCTCAGAGCATATTCAACAGGTTTTAGAAGGTTATGTGACCCTCTTGGAAGCCCATGATCAGTTGGAAGACCAGATAAAGGAACTACAAGGATCCAAAGTACCGACAACACACCCACCCACACCTAAAGAGACGGTCGATGCCGCTACTTCGCCAGAACCTGAACCTTCAACCAACAGTGAGGTACTTGAGCTACGACAACAGGTTGCAGAACTAAAAATCAAGTTGTTACAATATGAATGACCTCCCTCTCCACCTGATCAAACCATAGAAGAAGAAACAGTAGTCATTCCAGTGGAGGAGACATTTGAAGACAATTATGAGCCTCAACCCCTTCCAGGAGGCAGAATTACGGAGGAAGGCCAAGACACATATGAGGAGCCCCCATTGACATGGATGAAGCAGGTAGAGGAGATGGGCCACACTCACGAAGAGCGCGTAGCAACTCAGATGATGGCCATGAAAACCATTGAGGAGTCTATACTCAAGTCTGAATATTTCTCGAACTTGGCTCCTAGGCGGCTGATCACCAGTTCAGAGTTACAATATAAGCCCTATTTTGTACTGCTGGCTGACTATAATGCTGAGATCAAACGCATAACCAACCAGTACCCTACGTTCGCAACACAGTTCGAACCCGAGGACATTCCAGAGGCAGCCAAAAAGGGGGCCATATTCCAACCCATATGGAGGCAAAAGTTACTGGAGACCTATCCGGAGATGTTACAAACATGGGATCACGCTCCCATGCATTTGAAGTATAACCCTTGCTTTGGTCCACTACAAAGAAGAAGATCATGGAAAGCATTCGCCATCAAGGTTCAGAACAACGCAAATTGTAAAGAATGGCTCAATTACCCCGCAATCGCACCCCCAACCGGCATACCTACAGTATCATACATGATCACCACCATCAGACATTGGATGCCACGCCTCCACCCCATGCTGGATGTCGCCGCTCAAATGATGCTCAAAATTTTGGACATGATGCAAGTGGTGCTAAAGACCTTTCGAAATGTACGTAACATCCAGCCTTCAATTCCGGGCTTCATCAATGGTAATTATGATTTTCTGTATGACATGAGCACGACCCCGAGCATTCGAGTAGATTACGCATGGCATGCACGAATAAGATATCTCCCTGCGTGCTACAAGCAAACCTTTGATGATATGTTCACCACGGGGTTTTGGGAGTCACACTCAGAAGTATTCGCACCACGCCCAACCCACCTGCTACAACTATTTGCGTGTGAACAAACCATGCACTCGGAACTCTACACCACACCACACCCTGATCTGCCAGGAGCAGTCAATTGGGATGCCCTTCAGAGAGATTTGGTCCGGGGACTACGCATCAAGGAACAAGAAGTGGCAACCGACCTCCTGCAGAGGTACATTGATCAAACAATGGAGCAGAGGTCTGTCAGAGGCGACAGACGCTAGGGGGGGAGAGTGTTGGCAGTATACGGGAAGAAGCAAATACGGGCATACATGCAGATCTAGCACTAAGGCAACCCTTTATCTTTTTCCAAACCCCTACACCATTTAAAAGTGATTCTTATCATTAAAAACCCTTGTAAATATCATTTCACATTTTTGTAGCTCCATTTTGTACAAGCCGAGGAGTCCTCGAGCTTGGGGAGCCTTAGAAGTAGTTGCCTGCCAATTTTCATATTTTTTAGATCTCGTTTGAGCCCTCAAATAAACCCTGGAACCTAACTTTTAACTAGGCCGGACACTAGGTCTGGACAAGGCCAAAGCTAGTCAAAAACTATAAATGGAGCTAGAGAGCTCATTTTCGGGCTAGCTTCTTGTAGTTTTGAGCTTGTATGAGAACTTTGTTGCAATAGAAGTGATTCCATTGTCTTACTCTCTTTGTTCTTGCCGTGTCTACGCGTGTGTGTGTATGTGTGTGCATGTTCGTGTGCTTCTCACTCACACATTTGTGCCTTCACTTGCTCGAGGTCTTCATACCATCCTCATGTCTTCCCGGATTGACATTAAAGGAGGTGCTACTCATCACTGAGCTACAAAGATCCTTCATGAAAACCCTCCCAATCATTGGAGAGAATCCCTGCTCAAGTGGTACTCCACCACTAGATTAGATATGATCTTTTCATGTGTGCAAGGATGTAGCTCTGATTTGTACTCCCTTGGGCTATATGTATTTCATGTACTCTGCTCCAGCTTAGGCTGTTGAGCCCTGTTGTGCTAGTCTCCCTTGTGGTGGGCTCCTGCCCTTTGCACATGTACATTTAACATCATTAATTTATCCTTCTTGTTTTATAAAAAAAAATGTTTCTATAGAACTTCATTATGTTGATTGAGTTCAATGGTTTCGTGAACATCTCAACACTCTAAAGGTTGGTATTGTTGTGTCCAACTTGTACCTCCTTTTATAGCACCTTCTCAGTGATGTAGTGGTAATGTACCTCTATATGTATACTCCTAGCATGGAAAAAAGGGTTGGAAGATATGTATAGAGTCCTCCTATTCTCACACATGATTGAAAATTGAATGACCAAATAAAATTCAATCTTAAGATTTGTATGCCACACGAACTCACATGTAATTTGTGCTGCTTCTCAATAATCATCTTCTTAGAATATAGGCCAATTGTAGGTTGCTTCTTTGCCATCCATGATATCACCTTCTTGCCTAGCATCACTACATATCCACTTGTACTCCTCGTATCTTCTTTATATCCAACCCAATCAGCATTTGTATATGCTTTCATATGCGAACAATCTTCAAAACAATAGAAAAGGTCATCACTCAAAGGTTAAATGTTGTTTAAGGTACAAGTAAATGAGGCATCCTACGTGTGTTCATGACTTGAGATAACACACCAATTGTATTTGTTAGGTAAGGCCTTGGGATAGTTGCATAAATCAAAGATCCCACTATTAACCTATAAAAGAGTGCATCATGAACTTCATTACCTTCCATTGAATTCAATCTCATATTGATTTCCATGGGATTGTGCAATGGTTTGCAACATGTGAGTCCATATTTCTTCAATACATCCA
Source organism: Ceratopteris richardii (assembly GCA_020310875.1). Lineage (NCBI taxonomy): Eukaryota > Viridiplantae > Streptophyta > Polypodiopsida > Polypodiales > Pteridaceae > Ceratopteris > Ceratopteris richardii. Next base: position 41,523,487 of record CM035419.1, read on the forward strand.
AGGTGTACTTTCTCTACATGTGCTAGATACCATTTTCTTTGTATATGACTTCAATACCTTAAAACAAATCTTAGGTCTCCATGTTTTGAGATCTTAAACTCCTTCCTAAGCCTTTCCTTGATTTCCTTGATGCCTTCTTCATTATCACCTGTAAGAGTTATACCATCTACATACATACATAAGTAAACACATGTTTCACCTTCTCTCTTGTTGAATAATGATGAATCAGTTTGTGTTGTTTGTTTCCACAACTGATCAAGTAGTCTAAAACCCTTTGATTCCATGCCCTTGTGGCTTGATTGAGACCATAGAGTACCTTGTTTAACTTGAAAACATAATCTCAGTTGATTTTACCTTCACAACCTAATGGTTGGTGCATGTATACTACCTTCGGTAACTCTCCATTTAGAAAAGCATTCTTCACATCAAGCTGATATACCCCAATGCTTCTTAGATAAAATTCCAATGATATTTCTAATGTTATTGATCTTGGCCACAAGGCAAACTTTCTTTTCATTATCCAATTCATACATTTGAGCAAAGCCTTTAGCGACAAGCCTAGATTGATACCTTGCAATGCTACCACTTGAATGCTTCTTTACCTTATATAAACACTTGTTTCCAATGATCTTGTTTCCTCTTGCATAGCTTGTTTCCATTCATTGCATGTATTTTCTTGTTCAAAGCATATGGATTCTTTGATAACTTTACTCATATACACGTATTTTTGCCCATTAAGGAATCAAGGGTACGTTTTTCAATTGGGTATCTTACCCCATTAGACCTTCTTATTTGACCATTCCACTTATTTTAATACTTTTTTTTTACCCTTAAGCTCTCTCCCTTCTTTGCATGAGGGTCTATATTGAGCTCAATCCATACATCTTCATTTTCTTCTATCTCAATAATTTTTGCCTTAACTTTGTTCCTTGCATCACTAAGCCAACTTAATGTAGGGTATCTCCACCCCATGCATATTTGCTCTAGTTCTTTGGTCCAATGCAAACCATGCTTTGTGGCTCTTTGATTTATCTTGAAGTCTTCCCTTTTGCATCTTCATTTTCCTACATAGATACATTTGAAGAATACCAAGTCAAAATATCATCAAATCTAACATTCCTTGATATGTTTAGCTCCTTGATTGTGGGGTTGTCCCTTATAGACCCCTTTTGTCTACCTATATACCCTATGAAACACATCTTTCTAATCTATCATCGAGTTTTCTCCTCAATTCACTTGGAATTAACAAATAAAAAATACATCCAAACACTCAAGTGTGATACATCTAGTTTTATATTGTACCAAGATCCAGAGGGTGTTGTAGCATGTATAGGAGATGTGGATGATTTGCTCATGATTTATACTACAGGGGTGGTTGCATCAGCCCAATAGCAATAAGGCATTCCAATCTCCTTCCTTAGAGTCCTAGCACATTCTATAGTTTACCTATTCTTCCTTTCTACTACACTATTTTGTTGTGTTGTGTACCTGCATGTGATTTTTTTCTTGATGCTATTTGAATCCAATAAACTAGGGAACCCATGGCAGAAATATTCTCACCGTTCACCTCACCTGAGACATTTGATGTGCCAACACATTCCTTTTCTACAATAGCTTTGAACTTCTTGAAGTAATAAAAGACATTTGACATATGCTTCATGCAATAAAGCCAAATCATCATTGTGAAAGCACCAATGAAAGTTACAGATCATATATTATATCCAATTGAGCCTCCTTTGTTGGAACCCGAACATCTATATGAACTATACACATAGATGCACACACACATACACACACATAGACGCGCACACACATACACACACACACATACACACACACACATACACACACATAGACACACACATATACACACACAAACACATACACACATAATGATGCATTCACACACATACACATGCATACACACATAGACACACATATACACACACACATACACACATACACACACATATATGCATACACACACACACATAGAAACAAATACACACACATACACATACATGCATACATATGCATACATAATGCATATGCATACATAATGCATATGCATACATAATGCATATGCATACATAATGCATACATAATGCATATGCATACATAATGCATATGCATACATATGCATACATAATGCATATGCATACATACACATACATAATGCATACACACACATATGCATACATAATGCATACACACACATACACAAACCTATTCATACATACATGCATACACACACATAGACACATACATACACATAGACACATACACACACATTAACACATACACACTCATAGACACGTAGGGACACATACACATAGACACACACACATACACACACATATACACAAACACATAGACACATACACACATAGACACATACACACATAGACACATACACACATAATGATGCATACACACACATACACATGCATACACATACATATGCATACATACATGCATACACATACACACACATAGATACATACATATAGATAAACACATACACACTCATAGATACACACACACATACACATAGACACACACACACATACACACACACACATACACACACACATACACACACACACATACACACACACACATACACACACATACACACACATAGACACATACACGTAATGATGCATACACACATACACATGCATACATAGACACACATAATGATACATACACACACATACATATGCATACACACACATATGCATACATACATGCATACACATACACACATAGACATATACACACACATAGATACATACATACACATAAACACATACACACTCATAAACACACACACATACACGTAGACACACACACACATACACGTAGACAGACACACACATACACACATAGACACATGCACACGTAATGATGCATACACACATACACATGTATACATAGACACACATAATGATGCATACACACACATACATATGCATACACACACATATGCATACATACATGCATACACATACACACATAGATACATACACACACATAGATACATACATATACATAAACACATACACACTCATAGACACACACACACATACACATAGACAACACACACATATACATACACACATAGACACATACACACATGCACATGCATACACACACATATGCATACATACATGCATACACATACACACATAGACACATACACACACATAGATACATACATACACATAAACACATACACACTCATAAACACACACACATACACATAGACACACACACACACATATACACACACACAAACACACATAGACACTTACACACATAATGATGCATACACACACATACACATGCATACACACATACAAACACATATACACACACATACACACATAGACACATACACACGTAATGATGCATACACACATACGCATGCATACATAGACACACATAATGATGCATACACACACATACATATGCATACACACACATATGCATACATACATGCATACACATACACACATACACACATACACACACATAGATACATACATATACATAAACACATACACACTCATATACACACACATACACATAGACAACACACACATATACCTACACACATACACACATAGACACATACGCACATAATGATGCATACACACACATACACATGCATACACACACATATGCATACATACATGCATACACATACACACATAGACACATACACACATAGACACATACACACACATAGATACATACACACACATAGATACATACATACACATAAACACATACACACTCATAAACACACACACATACACATATACACACACACATATACACACACACATATACACACACAAACACACATAGACACTTAGACACATAATGATGCATACACACACCTACACATGCATACACACATACAAACACATATACACACACACATACACACATAGACACATACACACGTAATGATGCATACACACATACACATGCATACATAGACACACATAATGATGCATACACACACATACATATGCATACACACACATATGCATACATACATGCATACACATACACACATAGACACATACACACACATAGATACATACATATACATAAACACATACACACTCATATACACACACATACACATAGACAACACACACATATACCTACACACATAGAAACATATGCACATAATGATGCATACACACACATACACATGCATACACACACATATGCATACATACATGCATACACATACACACATAGACACATACACACACATAGATACATACATACACATAAACACATACACACTTGTCTCTCTAGCACAATGGTGAGTACCAACGTGAGAAGATCCACCTCATAATTGTCAATCTGTGGAGACGTGAGGACTAGTATGAAGACTATGAGCAAGTGAAGGCACAAGTGTGTGAGTGAGAAGCACACTAGCATGCACACACACACATACACACACACGCGCACACAAGGAAAAAACAAGGAGAGGAACAATGGAGTTCTTTGCATTAGTCAAAAAGTCTCTTACATCAGCTCAATTCACAAACAATCTACCCCCAAAAATGAGCTCTCTAGCTCTTTTTATAGTTTTCTAACTAGCTTTGGTCTTGTCCAGACCTAGTGTCCGGCCTAGTTAAAAATTAGGTTCTAAAGCCTATTTGAGGGCTCAAACAGAGTCTAAAAATTATGAAAATTGATATGTAGCTAGTTCTAATACTCCTCAAACTCGAGGACTCCTCGGCTTGCACAAAATGGAGTCTATTCTACCTAAAACGGAATTTACAATGTTTGTGTAGTGATTAAAATCACTTGAGTTGTGAATGGTCCATGGGAAAAAATGATTGGGCCTTGTTGCCGTATTGTGCATGACTCCTCCGTTGCGCTAGTATGCTCTTCATCTGACTTGTATGCCAACACTCCCCCCTTCCTAGCGTCTGTCGCCCCTGACAGACCTCTGTTCTATCGGGTGGTCGATATAGTATTGGATGACATTGGTGGCAAGTTCGTGTTCTCCTATCCTTAAGCCTCTTGCTAGATCAGCTTCCAATGCATCCCAATTTATTGCGCCAGGGGCCTCTGGTTGCGGGGTGGTGTAGTACTCAGAGTACATTGCTTGTTCACAAGCAAAGAGATGGAGCAGGTGTGTTGGCTTCGGTGCAAAGATCTCCGAGTGATACTCCCAGAACCCTGATCTGAACATTTCTTCGAAGGTCTGTTTGTAACATGCAGGGAGGTATTTGATGCGTGCATGCCAGGCGTAAGCCACACGAATACTGGGGGTGGTGCTCATGTCATACACCAAATCATAATTTCCATTGCTAAACCCCGGGAGACGTATCTATGGTGCGGCTGCATTTCTAAAAGTTTTCAGGACTACCTGCATCATATCTAAAATTTTAAGCATCATTTGAGCTGCTACGTCTGGCATGGGCTTCAATCGCGGCATCCAATGGCAAATTGTTCCCATCATGTATGCTACTGACGGTGGTCCCTGTGGTGGCGCAATGTATGGGTAGTTCAGCCATTCCTTGCATTGCGCGTTGTTCTGCACTTTGATATTGAATGCCTTCCAAGACCTGCGGCGTGGAACTGGACCGTAGCATGGATTATATAGGAGATGTAAAGGCGCATTGTTCCATGTGCGTAGCATTTCTGGATATGTCTCTAGAAGTTTCTGCCGCCAGGTGGGTTGACGAATTTTGCCTTTTTGCGCCTCTGGAGGAAGGTCTTCGGGTTGAAATTGGGTAGCAAAGGTAGGAATCTGACCCGTGACTCTCTGTATTTCTGCATTATAATCAACCAAGATAATATAATAAGGCCTGTATTGGAGTTCGGATGAGAGGATAAGGCGTCTCGATGAGAGGTTCTTGAAGTAAGCAGATTGTAGCACAGTTTCCTCTATGACCCTCATGGCCTGATTTTGCACTACTGTGCGCTCTTCGTGAGAACTCCCGATTTCCTCCACTTGACGTAGCCATGGAGGCCGTGGTGCCTCGAATGTGTCCTGAGCTTCTTCTGTTTGTTGGCCTCCTGGGAAGGGTTGTGGGTCGTATTCTTCTTCAAATGTCTGTTCCACAGGAATTTGTACTACTTCGTCAGTGGGAGCCTCTGGAGGGGAAGGTGGTCTCTCATATTGTAGTAGACGTGCTTGCAGTTCGGTGACCTGTTTCTGGAGATCTTTTAAGGCTTCTGAGTATGTGAGAAGTGAAGCCGCGGAGGGGGTGGTTGGAGAGGCTGCTGTTGTTTCTTTTTGGTGTTTCTGCTTCAGTTGTCCCAGTTCCTCTGATAGCTGGTCATGTGCTTCAAGCAGTATGGCATAGTCTTCCAATATGATCTTGATATTATCGGGGGTCACTGCTTGAAACTTTGATGGGCTGATGGGTGCCCCAGGTGTGCTTTCAATAGCTGCTTCTAGGTTCTCTTGATTTTGTACTTGTAGACGTCGATTCTCTTCCTGAGCGGCCGCAAGATGTCGCTTGAGTAGGGCCATATTTCGCTGAAGCTTTGAATTCTGTTCCAGTTGTGTCCGTAGGTGACCTTCTACCACCTGTATCGCTTCCTGATCTGTGTTATGTAATTGTACCTCCAATATGCCATGAGCCTCTTGGAGAGTTTGGAACTGTGTGTGGAGGCGAGCATTTTCCTCCTCTAGTGCAGCAAGGCGGTGCTGTAATGTCTCTGAGTGCTCGTGCAGGCGTTCATTCTGTTGCTGGAGCTGATTGTAATCTGTCCTTAAGTTTGATATACAAGCTAGCATGGTGTCCAATGCATTTCCTATAGATGAGTGGGTGGTGTTTACAGTGGAAGATGCATGGGAAGGGAATTGGGGAAGGGGAAGAGTGAATGATGTGTCTATTGAAGTCGTGTGTGTGGGTGAAATTGGTGGAGGGGGAATGGGAGGAGGTGGAATTGTGGGGGGAGGTGCCATGGGTGGTGAAATGTCCATACTTTCAGGAGTGGGTGCAAGTGTGGGGTCTGCCATATACATTGGAATGGTAGGTGGTGTGTGTGTGAAAGTGGTGAATAGATGAGAAGTGGGGGGGGGAGCTGAAAAGAAAGGAAATGGTTGAGACCTGGGTTGAAAAGTTCTAGCAAGGAGGTTATGGAGGGATTGTAGAAATGGAGAGATGGAGGTCGGGGGTTGAGGTCGTAGATTTGAGGAGGGCATGAAGGGTTGCGTGGTAGCAGGAAAACCCATGAATGTGGATCTAGGGTCAGGATGACCTATGGCTGAGGGCATGGGGGATGGTTGTCCTAGGGCAGGGTTTATGAGCGGTTCGGTGGATTGTGTAGTGATGGGGGTTGCTTCATAGATTGGGTTATCAGAGGTAGAGAATAGGGTTGAAATAGAGATGGGAGTACGGAAGATGAAGGTTGGTTCGGTGGGTTGAGTGGTCGAGGTGATTTCCACTGTTTCTGCTCTAGGAGGCGATGGTGGGGGTGTGGGTGGTAGTGGCGCGGTGGATTCCTCATGGGTGACTGGGTGCTCTTGGCTAGCCGTTTCGGTTGCTTGGGCGGTTGTCCTGATGGGTTCAGATGTAATAGTTGGCTCTTCTGCAGTTGTAATGGGAATCTGGATATTCTTACCTGAGCGTGGTCGTGTCTGGAACCTTCGTGGATCATATTGAACTGGAGACCTCCTAATGGCAGTGCGCACTGCTTCCACTACCCCATATGTTTCTGCCATCAATAAGAGACCTTCCCTATATTCTGAGTCAACTCCTGCTTCTTCCAACAGCTGAGTCATGAGTACTCTACTGCTCTGTTCGGTGAGCAGTTGTTGTGATCGCACTCTTTCCATAATTTGATACAGCCTTCGGAGTTCTGCTGTATAGGCTGGGGCTTCAGTGGTCTCTTCTTCATAAGCTCCTTCTTCTTCTAGGTGTCCTTGTTGTTGACCTTGCTGAGTGTCGCTCCAATGTACATGTCGGCCGTCTGTAGATTTTCTTCTTCTTCGTGAAGATGTGCCTTGTTCCTCTGTATCTGAATAAAACTCCACATCAGAGAATTGTGTACTTTGTAAGAATGCTTCGAAGTCCTGGGGGTCCATTCCTTCAGCATCTCCAGTTGCAACAAATTCAAATTCAGGTGGAGCAGGAGGAGCTGAAGGGGTAGCTTTTGTTGTAGTTTCAGATCCCGACCTGGGTATCCTAATGGTAAAGGGAGGTACAGTGGTCTCCCTTCGTGGCGATACCTCCGGAGTAGTCAGAACTTCCCTTGTCTGGACACAAGGGATCGCACCCCTCATGCGCTTGGATTGATGTGTGGACGTCTTGAGCTTCTTAAACATCTGTAATTGTGCCCAAGTTAAGGCACGTTCAATGGGAACATCGTATGCTAGGCACCGGTAAATAATGCGTGTAATTGCACAGCAATCGTTCACCACTAATTTCCTAGAAGACCTTTTATTTGCTTCATACAATTGATCTATAATCCATACTGGTAGCTTAATTGGTAACGCACCTGCTTCCGCTAAGTAGAGAGTGAACCAGATTCTCTTGTGTGGTTGTGTGAAGCGGTCTTGGCCGGGGAAGGCAAAATGTTGCATGCACATACGGAGAGGGATGGACATGTTTGGTGTGAGTGCTGCCATGTCTTTAAGCTTCAATAGTTTCCTATCCTTCATGTTAGTAAGAACGAGAGCATCCTTTTCAGAGGGTACATGTGTGCCGTGCATATTCAAAGCGTCGCTCACCAACTCCACAGTAAGCTCAAACCTCTTCAACTCGTTGTTGCCCAGCAAGGAAGGAAGAACAAATGAGCCGGGTTTGTCCTTTTCTTCATTTGCTTGTAATGTGGAGACCAAATAGTAGCATCGGAGGAGATCTGGTTTAGGTAGTGGTGCTTCAAAGTATTCTGCTAGCCCTGCACATTGCCATATGGTCTGGAGATCCTCGGTGTTCTGTAGAGTCTCGAACTCCTTGGAGAAAAATTGGAATCGAACCCATGATCTATCATACTCGCACTTAGATTCCCATATATACTTGGCCTCTCCTAATGGACCGGGCATGCCATTGAACCAATGAGAATTGGCATGGACTCTGTCTGTGATCCCTGTGGGTGGATCCGATACCGGAATTTGCTGAAGGTGTTGTAGCTCCACAGGTCGTTCAGTTGGTGGCACATCCACAGGTAGACTATCCACATCGATTCCTGTAGTAAGTATTCCTACTTGTGAGCTCGGACCTGTCGCTTCTGCCATGTTACTTCTTGCCTTCTGATTCTGTGAGAATATAGAAACATGTGTTAATATTGTAAAGGACCAGTTAGAATCGTTTTTGTCCCCATTACAACATTATCATGAGGTTCGGGAGAGATTAGTAGGTTAATAAGTGCTCGGTGCTTGTGTGTGTAGTTAGGAATTGGTTGGACCTAAGAAGTAAGTGGAATGATGTAGTGTGAGAGTGACGTAGTTAGTAGGTGGGCATGGATTTACAACTGGGGTCCGGGGGTTTTTTACAAGTTTTAGGTTTCCAAATACAGTGGATGGCTTTGGGTCTTGGTTTTGTGGAGATTCGGGAGGGTTGCATGAGTAATTCTGCTGGGAGTTGTTGTGCCATTGGGACCCATTTACGAGTGAGTCTGTGCGTGCGTCTAGGTGGTAGTGTGTTCGAGTGTATCAGACAAGAGTGGGTGGCGGCTGCTTGAGCGAGTGAACCCTGTCGTGTATGATGTGAATTGTGTGGGGACAGTTGAGCCCACAAGCAAGCCTTAGGCACCCAAATTTGTCTTGATTGTGGGTCAGCCTTCATCGACTTCTTGGGTACCCAAATGGATTTCACTTTCTCAACAGAGGTTTTAGGAGTCCTCTTATTAGCATCAAGTCGTTGATTACTAATAGGAAGTTGAGACCGGTGTTGCAGCTTAGTTACTACCGGCAGCTCGTCTTTCCGCACCCACATTTGTTTCATCGGCTGAGTTGTTCTGCTTCGCGCGTTCTTTTGGTCTCTCGCCCGGAGAGTCTTCAGTGATTGATCTGCCCTTAGTTGCTGCCTCCTTCTGGCCTTTGGAAAAGAAGGGAGTTCCCTTGTGGTTCTGACTCCTTTTTTGAGATCTTCATTCTTCTGCATCACATAGCCTTGGACAAGAACAGCATGATCAACTTCATGTGCACCCCTGGAGGGACCAGGAGTCCGTGTTTTTTCTAGTTCCTTGAGTGCTCCATTATTTAACTCAATTGTAATTCTAGTGTGATTCACCCATACCTGAAGAAGTCCACTTCTTAGGTTTAAGTTGACTGCTTGGTCATAGATCCAGTCTTGACCCAAGACAAGAGGTTCAGTGAGATCCTCATCTTGACACACTAGTACTTTAACTGTCATTGCCTCATCATGAATATAGAGTGAAAGTTCCACCTCGCCTATGCAAGGGGTTTCCACGCCTCCCAATCCTATGAGATATGCTTCCACAAGATTGACAGTTAATTGTAACTCTTGACAGTAAGACAATTTAAAAGCACTAGTGGTTGCACCTGAGTCAATCAAGGCTCTTACAATCCTTGCACTCTTTCCTTGTCCTATATCTAAGGTTATGAAAGGACGTCGGTCAGTTATTCTATGTGAGCTAACACCTGAAACTTCACACATAGCCACGTCATATCCTTGATCTGCATATGCGTCTTGCCTAGGATGCTCTCTACCTTGTCTTCTTAATTTCATTCTTCGTATGCGCTCTAGGGCTTCTGCTTGAGCTTCTTCTCGAATTCGCTTTTCTTCCTCTTTGCGTTTCTTAGCAGTGTTGAGTCGACTTAGCATTTCCCCTGTGAGAGGTTCCTGATACAACTTAACTCTGCATCCGCTAATATAGTTTGGGAGAACATCGCCTTCTAAAGTGGCTAGTTGCACTGCTCCACTTGTTGAGATTCTGTTAATGATCATGGGTCCGTAGCCTCTCTTCTCTAGCTTCCTTGCATGTTGTTTCAACGTGTAGACTAAAACTAGATCTCCTGCTTTCAAGCCCTTATCCTTCACATGGGCATCAAAGTATGCCTTCTGTCGTTTCTTTGCTGCATATATCCCTGCAGCCGCTCTCAGTCTTGTTTCTCCTAATTGTTCAAGGTCAAAAAGTCTAGCGGAGAGTTCATGACCCGTCCATTCGTGCTCTTGTGCTACCTTCAATGTAGGTATCAAGAAGTCCAAGGGTAGCACCGCGTTTTGGCCAAATACCATCTGAAAGGGGGTGGCTTGGAGTACCGTTTTATAGGCGACTCGGTAGGCCCAAACAGCATGGTGTAGCTGTTTGTCCCAATCAGAGTGTTTAGTGTTTACTAATTTTGTCAGTACATTGCATAGGATCTTGTTGGTGCTTTCGGCTTGTCCATTAGCTTGAGGGTGATAGGGGGCAGACTTCTTATGTATTACCAAGAATACTTGGAGCAGATTTTCAATAACTTCATTTAAGAAGTGAGTGCCTCTATCACTTACTAGCTCTATAGGTAGCCCATATCTTGTGAATACATTCTCAAATAAAAACTTGGCTGTTGTTTGAGCATCGTTCTTCGTTGTGGCTTTTACCTCTACCCATTTGGTTAGATAGTCTGTTGCAACAATGATATATTCTGCATGGGAACCTTTAGCTGGGGGATTAATAGGACCCACAAAGTCTATTCCCCATTTAGAGAACGCACGTCCACCCATCATAGGTTTCAGTGGCATCTCATCTTTGTGTATAGGATACTGAGTTCGCTGACAGACATCACACCGTTTCACATAGGTATGTGCATCCATGTGAAGGGTCGGCCACCAGAAGCCCGCAAATAGTATTGCCTTGATCACCCGATCTGGTCCAAAGTGTCCTCCTGCTACACCTTGGTGAGCAGTGTCCAAGATCTTGAGATACTCACTCTCATGGACACATAGTCTCAGGTAACCATCTTTACCGCGCTTGTATAGATTATCACCAATGAGTGAGTAATCCTGGGCTTCTTGTTCTAAACTCCTTTTCCTAGCTAGAGTCATGTCTGGAGGGAATGTTTTCGCCCTCACGAAGGATACCAGAGGCCCACTCCAATCCGGCACTATGGACACTTGATAAAGAGTGGCATGTTCCACCGGTGGTTTAGTGCGACAGATTGGGCATTCCTTGCACAACTTTTGGACATCCGCTTCCATAGTTGGCCAATGCACTCCGAGTCTCCTTAGGGTCTGTAAGGTTCGTTGTTTTGAATAGTGTTGCTCTATTGCACCTACGTGTGCTAATTGCAACCATTTAGCATACTCATCCTCTTCCACACAACAAGCCAAGATCCCTTGATCTGTGTGCTTGTACATGCTTCCTGCCATGATGTGATACTTTTGGGCTTTCACAACCTCTCTATTCTGTGTGTTTACTACTGGATGGCTAGGCCCGTATGTCAATACTGGTACCAATGGCTTAGCCCACTGCGGCACCACTTCTAAATTAAACAAGTTAGCATCAGGAAGATCATCTGATACTCCTTGTGGGGCTTCTCCGGATGTGAGCCTAGAGAGATGATCCGCCCTCAAATGAGTCCTACCTTTCCTTACCACAACCTCGAAATCGTATTCCATTAGTAAGAGAAACCATCTTACTAATCTTCCTGTATTGCATGGCTTGTTCACGAGATATAACAATGCTTGGTGATCAGTAAAAAATTTAAACTTATTTGCAAGCAAATAGTGTCTAAATTTCTTGACTGCATATACCATGCCTAAGCCTTCTCTCTCTGTAGTGGTATAATTTCGTTCCGCTGCATTCAATTGTCTACTGGCATAGGCAATTGGAAGATCCATATTACCTTCACCAGTAGGTTGAGCAAGCACACACCCAATAGCATAATTGGATGCATCCACATGAACATGGAAAGGCCTGTTCCAATCTGGTGTGGTTAAGATTGGTGCTGAACATAATCTTCGTTTAAGCTCCTGGAAGGAATTCTCACATTCATCAGTCCACTCAAAGTTAGTCAGAAGTCCGTACATGGGCTTTGCAATGACAGCGTACATATGAATGAACCGACGGTAGTACCCACAATGTCCCATGAAATCTTGTACTTCCTTGACATTCTTTGGCCTGGGTAGCTCTGCTATGGCTCTCACTTTCTCTTCGTCAGTAGATATGCCATTCTTTGACACTATGTGCCCTAGAATCTTGCCTTGCCTGACCATGAAAACGCACTTTTCGGGGTTCAGGCAGACTTGATATTCCCTACATTTGTCAAAGATTTGTCTGAGTTCAGGGATATGGGTTTGTCTAATGTTGGAGTGAGCACAAAGATCATCAACATAGACTTCTAAGTTCTTCCTCAGGAACTCCTTAAAGACATGGCACGTCAGCCTTTGGAAGGTTGCGGGTGCATTGGTAAGCCCAAATGGCATTACTCTAAAGGCAAATATGCCCCACTCAGTGGCAAATGCTGTTTTATGCTGATCTTCTGGAGCTATGGCTACTTGATTGTAGCCCGAAAATCCATCGAGGAAGCTGTACACTTCCTTACCTGCTACTCGTTCTAAGAGATGTTCTGTGATGGGAAGCGAATAGTTATCTCGAATTGTGGCTGCATTGACATTCTTCAAGTTAATGCATACACGCAATTTTTCGTTCTTCTTGGGCACCACCACAATGGGGGATACCCATTCAGTGTGCTCAATTTCATAGATAAATCCATCTTCAACTAGTCTATCTATCTCTTCCTTGATCTTGGCCGCATAGTTGTCGTTATATGTATAAGGCTTTTGCTTAGAGGGTTTAGCATCTGTGGTCATGGGGATAGTGTGTGAGCATACGTCTGGATCAACACCTTTCAAATCCTTGTAACTCCAAGCGAATACATCTCTGTATTCTCTTAGCAAGGCAATTAACGCATGCTCTTCTTCCTCTGTTAGGTCATGGCCTATGTATGTGCACCTCTCTTCCCCTTCTTCTAGGGCCACTACGATTTTCTTGGTAGTTTCTTTGTTATCATAGGCCTCTCCTGCTTGTGCCTCTCGTTTAGGCATTCTTATCATGACTCTCCTGTCATCTATCTCATACTTCTTAAAATTTTCTGGGACCTCAAACAAAGATTCTTCCTCTTCTGGTGAGACTTCTCTCTTCTTTCGTTTCTTTCCTTCTTCCTTCGGGGTCACATGTGTTGCCAATCTTACATCATTTGTGAGCTCTCCATGCCTTTGGGGTTGAAATTCTACTTCATGGAAGTATTCTTCATCTGATGCAAATGGTGGGTCCATAATGATTGACTCTAGATCGGAGTCGCTTGCATCCTCAAATGCATCAGGGATAGGTTCACATTCTTTTAGAACGGCCTCTCCCATGATTGGTTATATGGAGAAGACGGAAATGTCATAGCCATCCTCATCACAGTGAGGCGTCCATTGTTCCTCATTGATGGCTACATCCATTGTTGCTAGGATTTCTGCCCAGCCGTGGGGTTCGAATTCTTCGTCAGGAAATACTACAGGTGCATAGGCTGGGTCTTGAATGGGTCTATGTGTTTCGTTAGCACCTATGTCTTTGGCCTTCTCTCTCTTCTCTTCTTCTACTGCTACTTTGCACATCCATAAGTGGGTGTCTTCATGCATCCATGAGGATCCTGATCCTATGGAATGCACAGATTCCGTATCATCTTTAGCTCTATGGATGGGATTCCATTGGATAGGAGGGACATCTCTATGTGAGTAATCCTTAAGATTGACTTTGGTCGTAACACCTAAGTGTTGTAGGTACAAAGAATTGGTTCCCCAATCCTGTACCACTTGCAACTGTCGCATAAAAGGTCGTCCCAAGATCATCTCATAGGCATGATTTTTGCTGAAGTCACATATGGCAAATGTGTGCTCAAATTCGACACCACAGGTGGTGAGAGTTATTCCTTCTAACAATCCTAGGGGTCTCTCTATGTGACCGTCGGCCATCTGCAATTTCATTCTTATTGGCCTGAGTGCTGGCTTGCCCCAACGCTTCCATAGGGAAGTGGTGGCAATTGCAACTCCTGCGCCTGAGTCCAAAATTGCCTTGGTGGTGTACTCCTGGTAGGTAATGGGAAGATAGGTGTTCCCTTCTTCACCTTCACACATATCTCCTATCTTATCCAAGGGTATTTCTGGCACTGTCCTATGCGATCCTACCTGGGAACGAGGTTTTG
This sequence comes from Ceratopteris richardii, assembly GCA_020310875.1. Classification (NCBI taxonomy): domain Eukaryota; kingdom Viridiplantae; phylum Streptophyta; class Polypodiopsida; order Polypodiales; family Pteridaceae; genus Ceratopteris; species Ceratopteris richardii. The sequence continues at coordinate 41,538,620 of CM035419.1, forward strand.
CTATCTCTGGTACTTGTTTGGCTACATGTTTCCATAATTCAGGTCTAACCTTGAGTAGCTCTTCTAACTTGAGATTGCACTGCACTTTAGTATTTTTCACTACCTCTGTGTTCCTAGGTATGACTGAATCTTCGTTTCTTACCATGACTGTGGGGGTTCTGATACAAGTAGACTTGGCTTCCCATGGGCCCGTGAAGTGGGGTAACTCCTGTAAAGAATTAGACTCGAAGTCTAGTCGTTCCTGAGAGTAGGTGCTCTCCTGCTCCTCGTAAATGGATGGGATGTCTTGTGGGAATTGGTCATGTGCATCATCCACAAGTTCAATGGGAGGAGGCACTTCACTTTCTTTAGTCCATTTGTCTTCTTGAATCTCTCGTAGGAATTCTGGTGTGAATCGATTCATAGAAGATGATGTGTCTGGCTCCGTAGAGTTAGGCACATAGGCTTTCTGGGTAGGAAGACCTGCTCTTACACTGGCCTTGTCATGGTGTTGAGGGGCGGGTTCCTCTTGTGAGGGTGCCATTAGATTCTCCATTCTTTCTAGTGAAGGGGGGTGGTCTGGTTCAGTGGGATTGGGCATATAAGCTTCCGGTGGGGAATGGGTCATATTTTTGCTTGCTTTATCTCTTTCTTGATTTTTTTCTTCCTTGGCAGATCTTGCAATTATGCCCTCTAACTTCTCTAGAAGTCCATCCAAGTGTAATTGTGTCTTGGCTGAGCCCGAGTAATTGAAAAGGCGACTGGCTTCAAACATAGTCTGAGCCAATGCGACCATTTTCGCGCAAAGCTTGGTTCTTTCTATCTCTAGGTCAGCTCTAGGGTAGCACTTGTCATGATTCGTTACATTTGGCCCTTCTTGGATTCTGGCCTGATATGCTTTAAGCATCATGTCTATGTCTTCAGGAGTGGGATCAGCTAATACTGATCCTGCTCGGGGTGGTGGGTGGGTTACGTGGGGTGTATTAGAGGGTGGAGGGATGGAAGGTGATGGGGATGGTAGCAGTGGGAATGTGTGAGAGTGCGGTTGAGATGTGATCTCTATGATTTTGGCCTTGGTTTCTCATAGACTTTCCTCTAGTTCACTCATCTTCTTTGCCCATTGCCTTTTCATTCTTTCACGACTATCTCTCCAAGCTCTAGTTCTTTTCTTTGTCATGCTCTCGGTTTCACTAACTTTTGGGCTCTTTTCCTGGCCTACCCCTTGGTTTTGCTGCAATGCCTGAGCTCTAGTCACTACCTGTACTGGTGCAGTGGAAGTCACACTCCCTGAGGAGTCTACTACTAACCCAATAACGTTAATAGGAGTGATTTTTGGCATATTATTAGGATTTTTAGGGCAATCTCGTAAGAGATGCTCTTTCCCACACTCTTGGCAATAACCTTGGATCGTTACTGACTGGGGTTGTGTAGGTGGAGGCAAGGGACAATCACGAATGAGATGATCACCCTGACATCGGTAGCATGGTCCTCTAGGGAATGGGGGTCTTACCTGCCTAGGTTGGGGTCTGGGGTTGGGGTTTGCATACATGACATTTGTGTAATCTGATTCCCAACTAGGTTCATTTGGCTCTTCACTATAGTAAGACTCACCATGTTCAGGAGACTGCATGTAGTATGCCTGGGGACTATCAACATGTGTAGAATCGAAGCTATGGTCACTGGGATCACTTTCTGAAAGCAATGGTGTTACGGGGACTATAGCTCTATTCAGGTTTTCTTCTGCAGTTGTATACTTTACAGGGATCACGTTGGATGGAGCTGGAGGTTGTTGGGCTAACACAGGCTGAGGCCTTTGTTGGTTTTGGTATGGTTGCTGATAAGGTTGCTGTGGCTTGCCATATGGTTGTGGAGGGTACTGGTTCTGGTATCTTCCCTGCGGTGGATAGGGTTGAGGGTAAGTTTGCCTGACTGTTTGCTTATTGTAGGGGCAATCTTGTGCGGTGTGATTGGTGTACCTCCGTTCTATGGTGCAGTACTGGCTACTAGGATTTACTTGGGGTTGAGCCATAATGGGACATACATTCGCCATGTGGTCGCCACCACAAGTGTAGCATCTCTTCACAGGGGCAAACCTTGGGATCTGTTTACTAGTGACACCTAATTTCTGAGCTACTTTCTCTGCCAGTTCCTCAATTGATGTGGATTGCGTGGAAGAGAGGCTAGAGGCACTATCTGAATCTTTGTATATCTTGGAAAGCTCTAATTCCTCCCCTAGGTTATCCTCGATGTCAATGCACATGCGTACACACTCTTCTATGGTCCTAGGGTCCTTCAAGTACACATAGGATCTTAACTTTGTACTCAGCAATCCATCCAAGAATAAAGCCACTTGCTTAGCTGGTGTGGGGAGCTCTGTAATAGGGCATCTTTCAAGATATTGCCTAAATCTTCGTCCTGCAAGTCTCACGGTCTCTTGAGGGGTTTGCTTGAAGCTGTGAATCAATGAGGAGGTATTATGTCTTATGCCACTCTTAGAGAATTCAATAACGAAAGCCTCCAGGAGTTGGTCTATGCTCCTAAATTGTCTCTCATTCAATGGTTGGAACCACGTAAGGGCTGTGTTCCTAAGGGTTAGACCAAAGGCATTATATTGTGTGAATAGGTCCTCCACTTGTTCTGCTCTCAAGTCTTGCCTAAACTCTGCCACATGATCGTATGGGTCTCCTGTGCCATCAAAGTAATTTTTCATGGACTTAACTAGCTGAGTTGGTCTCAAAGTCCTTGTGTGCTCTCTAGGTCGGGGTAGAGGAAACTCATCCACATTTCTTTGATTCCTGTGAGCTCTAAGTATCTCAGGTTCTACTCTATTTGTTTCCGTCCTCGTTCTTTCTCTGCCCACTGGGTTAGCAAAGCTTACTTCTGGCCTATCTCTACTTCTGTCTCTTTGAGTTCCATGAGCTTGGGATGTTCCCGCTCCAGGGTGACCGTAGGACACATGTGACCTTGGTTGGGGAAAAACGATTTCACCTTTCCAAGTGTAAGCATGCCTATCATTTTCTGTCACCACGAAGATCCTCTCTGAGGCGTGATCTAAGTAGGTCACTCTGCCTGGGCTATCAGGATCCTTAAGCTCATAGATCATGATTGTTCCTATATCAAATGGCCGATCAGATTTATATCTCCAAAAGGCTTCTTCAGTTTCTCGGTTCAGAAGAAGATCTATGCTCTTATTATCTTGGGGAATCCACTCTGGTGTGATAATCCTCGTGAGAACCGATTTGCCTCGAGGGGTTCTAGGTTTTGCACCCATGTTTCCTTGCTCCAGGTCACCTAAGTCTGCTTCAGGGATCACATTTCCAAATTCGTCTGTCCTATCTGGGTGACTGGTGACTACGTATATGGTTCCTTCTTTGTCTAAGTATGCTCCGTTTTCGAACTTGACAGCTGGGTGCTCCAATCCAATGGATTGATCAGGATTCTTAATCTGTACCACAGATCTTCCTAGGCCGTCCTCATAGATGCTGGCACCTAACCGGTTGGTCCTAAGGTATTCCAACTACGTTTTGTAAGGGCCTTCTACCCTGTACAAGTATGGCACTCCTGAACTTCCTATAGGTCTCTCCATGCCTTGAGACATCTCTGACTCACTGGTCTCAAAGCTAGGATAGTATGAGTGGTGGCTCAACTGCTGGGCCCAAGACCTAGCAGTGTGGTTAACACTAGCCTCTGAAGATCTAAGGCTTTGTCTCTCCCTTACTAGATGTCGTCCGGATCTAAGGTTCATATGCCTAGCCGAATAGCCCAATTTTGTCCAAGTACAACATCGTTGCAGAGTCCTTTGTATCAGTTACTCGATTCTTTTTAGTTGATTCCCGTTGCAAAAATTCTTGTCTGATATCACGTCGTAAGGTATATTTGAGTGTAATTTCTCACTTACAGTTGTTCGTTCCACGTTGAGTTCTTTTCCTTTAAAGTTCTCGACAGTACAAAGATTATGTCCTTAGCTTGACTTGAAAGTTTAGGTGTGCTTCAACTTGATAATTGCCTATCGTCGCCCTGACTTACTCCAACTTCTAATCGTTCTTAGCCTATGCTAGGAATTGACGAAGGGGAGTTGAGAGTATTCTGACCTTTCTTGCTGATTCTTGCTCTTTAGTGCTCGAGAAGTTGATTCTCAAGCTTGCGCAAAACCTTTGCTTGGACGCTCTCAATTGCTTCTCAATAAACCTGCATCAGTCCCAAGATTAGCTCCAAGTTGACCTTTCAATTGACGGACAATTTATTTCAGACACTTTTTTAATGACCCTTGTCCCCCCTGTTGTATTGCTAAAAATTTCCTCTTGAGCTCCCTTGGTGTTCCTACCCCTCAGTGTGCCAACTTCCAAATATCCTATCTCAAAAGCATGCCTTATTCTTATAAAAAACAGTTGAGGGCGCGTAGTATATGCCACGAGCTTTCCGACAAGCCCTAGAGCTCAAAAAATGGACTTCATAGGAAAAAGTTATGGCCGTTCAGGGTTTAGGGGTTAACTAGATAAACAGAACCTTTTTAGGGGTTTTAGTGCATTTTTCTAAGGCCTTTGCCAGTGTATGAGTATTTGAGAGTGCAAATATGCCCAAAATTTAACCTAAATCTCCAAAAAATTTACCCCTAAATTTTGCCGAAAATGTCTGTCTATCGCGATAGACGCTGTCTATCGTCTGTCCTGATTTGGTCTGTCGCGATAGATGGTGTCTGTCGCAATAGACGGTGTCTGTCGTGGGTCTCTGTCTGTCGCGATAGACTGGTCTGTCGCGATAGACGGTGTCTGTCGTCTGTCGTGATTTGGTCTGTCGCGATAGACGGTGTCTGTCGTGGGGCTCTGTCTGTCGCAATAGACGGTGTCTGTCGTGGGTCTCTGTCTGTCGCAATAGACAGTGTCTGTCGCGATAGACGGTGTCTGTCGTGGGTCTCTGTCTGTCGCGATAGATGGTGTCTGTCGCGATAGACGGTGTCTGTCGTGGGTCTCTGTCTGTCGCGATAGATGGTGTCTGTCGCGATAGACAGTGTCTCGCGATAGACGGTGTCTGTCGCGATAGACTGAAAAAACGCAAATTTTTGAGAAAATTCTAGTGATTTAGAGTGCTCTAATGGTGTAGGTTACCGTGCCAAACACGCATTCACAAAATATTAAGTTTTTCTATCTGTCGCGACAGACAGAGGTCGTCGTCCCAGGACCTGTGCAGAGTCTGTCGTACCTGCGCACACTGCTGGAGAAGGTGGTACAGCTAGTTCCTGCAACAAAAGCTCAAAAACACGCCAAAAACAGATAGCATGCAAGCTCTCTCTCGCACTCTCTCACAATGAAATGAGGGAAATGAGGTGGGGAGTGTAATATGACCAAAAAACTGAAATTTTTGTGGAGATGGAGATGGAGGTGAGAGATGGTGGGGATGATGATGGTGATGATGGTGATGCGAAAGTAAGGAAAAAATGAAGAAAAAATAAAGAGAAGGAAGGATATTACCTATAACTCCAATGTCTCAACTCGACGTCTTACCATCACACGCTCGTCCTCGAAGCTCTCTCCCCGGCAACGGCGCCAAATTTGGTGTCTCTCTAGCACAATGGTGAGTACCAACGTGAGAAGATCCACCTCATAATTGTCAATCCGTGGAGACGTGAGGACTAGTATGAAGACTATGAGCAAGTGAAGGCACAAGTGTGTGAGTGAGAAGCACACTAGCATGCACACACATACACACACACGCGCACACAAGGCAAAAACAAGGAGAGGAACAATGGAGTTCTTTGCATTAGTCAAAAAGTCTCTTACATCAGCTCAATTCACAAACAATCTGCCCCCAAAAATGAGCTCTCTAGCTCTTTTTATAGTTTTCTAACTAGCTTTGGTCTTGTCCAGACCTAGTGTCCGGCCTAGTTAAAAATTAGGTTCTAGAGCCTATTTGAGGGCTCAAACAGAGTCTAAAAATTATGAAAATTGATATGTAGCTAGTTCTAATACTCCTCAAACTCGAGGACTCCTCGGCTTGCACAAAATGGAGTCTATTCTACCTAAAACGGAATTTACAATGTTTGTGTAGTGATTCAAATCACTTGAGTTGTGAATGGTCCATGGGAAAAAATGATTGGGCCTTGTTGCCGTATTGTGCATGACTCCTCCATTGCGCTAGTATGCTCTTCATCTGACTTGTATGCCAACAACACTCATAAACACACACACATACACATACACACACACACACATATACACACATAGACACTTAGAAACATAATGATGCATACACACACATACACATGCATACACACATACAAACACATATACACACACACATAGACACATACACACGTAATGATGCATACACACACACATGCATACATAGACACACATAATGATGCATACATAGACACACATAAACACATACACACATACAAACACATATTCACATGCATACATAGACACACATAAACACATACACATTCATAGACACACACATATACATACACACATACACACATAGACACATACACACATAATGATGCATACACACACATACACATGCATACACACACATATGCATACATACATGCATACACATACACACATAGACACATACACACACATAGATACATACATATACATAAACACATACACACTCATATACACACACACATACACATAGACAACACACACATATACATACACACATAGACACATACACACATAATGATGCATACACACACATACACACATACACACATATATGCATACATACATACATATATGCATACACACACATAGAGAGACATACTCACACATACACATACATGCATATATATATACATACATTATGCATGTGCATATGCATACATACATACATACATACATACATGCATACATACACACACATATACACACATACATACACACACACACATATACACACACATACACACATAGACACATATACACACACATACATACACACACACATGCATACATACACATACTTAATGCATACACACTTACATATGTACACGTATATATATTGATTTCTAACCATTTTGTTTTATCTGTTAGGTATTATGGATTCCAATAGAGAGAGAAAGGCGAAACTCACTCTCATAAAAAGTCTTATGAGAGCAAAAGTTCCGTCTGATACTTTAGGGGCCATAATGCGTGATTATGCAGAGATGTCCGATGAGGAGCTGGATTATACGATCAAGATGCTTACGCGATCAGACGAGGGCTCTTCTGCGGCTCCACACGCAAGAAGAGAGCTATCTGCTCACAGGTATGTTTTTTTTTTCATAAACTTTTTTAATGATATTATAACACATATTTTTATTTATTTCTATCTATCTATTTTCAGGACACCTATACCACCTCCAGCACGTGATAGCAGAGCAGAGTTGCCTATGCGGACATGCATAGGCACCTTAGGACTAGAGTGCGACATAGAGCCAGAGGGGAACATTATATACATAGGGAATGGATTGGAGTTCAAAAGAAGGATGCGGGCACTATGCGACTCTTACCTGCGCTTTGTCCACTTACCGTGGAAGTAAGTAAAAGTTTTACATATAAATTGAAATATAAATTTTATGTTTTATTTACATTATGTTTTTTATTTTTGTAGTGAGCATGATGAGAGGGATAAAAAATACGTGCTTAGTTCACTTGAGACAGAGTTTGGGACAGGGTGATCGCTTAAGTGGTGTTTAAAAGAGATGCGGACACTTATGGCTCATCGTCGCGACAATGCACGGTATGCACTGCTTTTATGTATATATATGTGGATATAAGTATGTGTGTTTATGCATGTATGTATGTATATGAGAGAGAGAGAGAGATCAGAACACTAATCTCGATATTAGGGTTTTGAAATCCCTAATTTAAAAACTCTAATTCAACCTTTTAGCCATACGTTTGAAGTATATGTACACCTCCGACGTCCTACTAGAGAGATGTCTCTCCTCCCAACTTTATGCCTCTATATATAGCTAGGTGCTCTTGGAGGTCTACGCCATCCATAATTCACTAATAATTCAGCACCAGCATGTAATGTAGTAATAGCATTGACAACTATGTATCTTGATACATCTCTACTCATGTATGGTGATTCATGACAATTTTCACGTTCCTCAAATGTGCAATTAGTCCTTGAACTATTATGTAACCCTCAACTACTATTTATTAAACCTGCTATATTTCCATGTGTGTAAGGTCTTCCATCAATATATAATCTTTCATTTTCTGCATGTAAGATCCTTCTACTAGTAAGGGATGTTGCGTTCAAGCATATTCCATAAGTACTCATGCTTTGAACATAACGTGAAAGTCGATGCCAATCTCCCCATCCATATATAGGACCACAAAATGACATAAGAGTGACTTCAGAGTTCGGAGGCACATACAAATCCTCTACAATAAAGAGACCACGACCAGCATTAGTAATAGTGGATGGAGCAATCATATAGCGATTACCCCAAAAGTTAAAAAACTCTCCATCTAAAGGAAGTGGTCCTCTATTCCATCCTCCATATCTTCTTCTATCATATGTTTGTACTAAAGAACGATCACGAGCTGGCAATGGATAATCTCCAGCTGTTTCATTCTCTAAACCAGGAGGTAGAGGATATCTAGAAACCTCCGCTTGTAATTGATGAACATCAAGTCCATGACGTGTACGAGGTATATTAACATTATGAGAAAAATCATCATCATCATCATCATCGAGCAAGTATTCCTGTATATCAACAATAATTTCATTTTATATATGGTTTTTAAATAAAATAATGACATTAATATATATAGAAAATACATACCCAAACATTATCACGTTGACTAGGTTATGGTGCACGCTCAAACGTACCATACTCTGCCTCATATTCAATACATTCCAATCGTGGTCTTCGATACATGCCATAACAAGAGTTACACCAACATATAATATGCTCTTCATAGTAAAATTCATCATAATTCCTATCAAAGGACACATGTGAAGTCGTTGCATGGGTAGGAGGTGGTGGAGTACCCTCTAATTGATCAGAATCTGCACATAATAAGAAACATAAAAAAAATATAAGTTATGTATCCATCAAATATATTTAAAATTGAATATTTCATATACTTACAGTATAAAGTCGTTGCACGATGAGGAGACGGTGGTGGAGTTCCATCTGATTGATCAGAATCTACAAATAATGGTATTTGATATTAATAATTTGATTATCTACATAAACAAACATATTTACACATACACACATATTCACATATACACATTTACACATACACACATATTCACATATACACAACTACACATTATTGTGGGAGAAATTCATGTATTTTGTATGAATGAGTGTATATGCATGCGTATATGTTTGCATGTATATGTGTGTTTATGTTATATGTATGTATATGTGTATATGTATACATATATGCATGCGTATATGTTTGCATATATATGTGTATGTGGGTATGTGTATGTGTATGTGTATGTGTGTGTATATATGCGTATGTATTCTGATTTTTTTTTCTGTTTGAGATTAAATTAACAGGAGATATTGTATGGTCGAAAAAAATAAGAGGCAAGCTAACATACCACCTGAGATGTGGCAGTTTTTTCGTAGACAGCTACGTCTTCAGGAGTCATTTCCTCAGCAGAAGGTACAGTCATTAATAGTTTATATTTATAATTTTTATATATTTTAGTAATTTTTTACATTTAATTTATGTATTTTTTTTCTTGAATAAACAAGCTGCTGCAAAGAAGAGAGTGGAGTCGGGCCACACATCTCACCTAGGCCAAATGGGTCATAATGGTTTTGTAGCTACGTTTGTAAGTATATGTGTTATTGTGAGTATATTTTTTATTTGAGTTTAGGTTGCAAGCAACTAATGTTTTTTATTTGTTTCATTGCAGCGGAAGGATTATGGCCGATATCCTACGAAACAGGAGATCGAGTATGCTACACATTTTGGATATCGGCGTTTGAGCGAGTATATGCAAGATCATCCTGATGCCTTTGTGAGTATTTTTAAATTTTATATAATTATTTTATTTTTATGAATGTTTTAATTATTTTAATTATTTATGTTTGTTATATGTAATACAGGAGTATTATGGAGAGACAGATATGGATGAGGTGGAGAGACAGACACAGGAGGGACGATCTTGATCGTCACAGGGTGATCATGATGATGAGGATGAGGATGAGGAAGATCAGAATGATCATGATATTGCTGATGATGATGTTGATGATCATGATGATGACGATTAGGATTTTAGTTGATTATGACATTGGATTATATGTATTTACATTGATATATATATATTTATTATTATTATTATTATTATTATTATTATTATTATTTTATTTTTTTTTATTTCAGTTATGTTTTGAATTGTGTGTATGGTATTAAGTAATGAAGTGTTTTGTTCTATTGATTGTTATTATTGTTTATATTAGGCATGTGTTTTAATACTTTAATGATGTATGTGAGTGTATATGTATGTATGTGCATGTGTATGTGTGTGTATATGTATGTATGTGCATGTGCATGTATAAATGTATATGTGTGTATGAGTATGTGCATGTGCACGTGTATGTGTGTGTATATGTATATGCATGTATATGTATAACTCTATGTGTATGTGTGTGTATGTGCATGTATATGTGTATATGTAGGTATGTGCATGTGTGTGTGCATGTGTATATGTGTTTTAAAACTTTAATTATATAATTCATTCATATGTGTGTACCTAAGTGTATATGTATGTGTGTATATATGTATGTATGTGCATGTGTATGTGTGTGTATATGTATGTATGTGCATGTGTATGTGTATGTGTGTGTATATGTATGTATATGCATGTGCATGTATATGTGTATCTGTGTGTATCAATATGTGCATGTTCTTGAGTATGTGTGTGTATATGTATATGCATGTATATGTATAACTCTATGTGTATGTGTGTGTATGTGCATATATATGTGTATATGTAGGTATATGCATGTGTATGTGCATGTCTATATGTGTTTTAATACTTTAATTATATAATTCATTCATATGTATGTACCTAAGAGTCTATGTATATGTGTGTATATGTGTGTATATGTGTGTATATGTATGTATATGCATGTGTATGTGTGTGTATATGTATGTATGTGCATGTGCATGTATAAGTGTATATGCATGTATATGTATATGTGTGTATATGTATATGTATATGTGTATATGTATATGCATGTGTATATATATGCATGTGTATATGTATAAAACATGCATGTGTATGTGGATGTGCATATACATGTAATTACAAAATTAATAATGTGTGTATGTGTGTATGTATATATATATATATATATATATATATATATATATATATATATATATATATATATATATATATATATATATATATATATATATATATATATATATATGCAATAATGTATGCATGGACGTCTTTTTATGTGGTTGTAGGAATGCTTGTGCATATGCATGTGTATATGTGTGTATGTCTAAGTGTATGTGCACATGTATCTATGTGTATATATGTGTGTGTATGTGCATGTGTATATATGTATATGTGTGAAAGTGCATCTTCATCATGTATAAGTGTATGAGTGCATATCAATACGTGTGAGTATGCTATGTAATAAAAATAACACAATTCAAATGATCTACAAACAATAGAAATTGTACTTACAATTGTTAGCCATACTTTTTGCTTGGTTAGCTTCTTGAATAACCTGCAATAAAGAGAGAAAGAAAAGAGAGAGAGAGAGAGAGAGATCTAGAGAGAGAGATCTAGAGAGAGAGATCTAGAGAGAGAGAGAGAATTCAAAGAGAGAAAGATGTAGAAAGAGAGAAACAAAGACAGAGGGAGACAGTAAGAGAGAGCTTAGGCAAAACAACAATTCTGCATATACTTGCTTCAGCTCGTAAGCGCAGCGCAATTGCGAACGTTGGAGAGCTCTTCGATCGGATGCGTGAAAATGCCGATCGCAGAGCCTCCAACGTTTTAATTTTTGTTCGTCACATCGTGTAAGCGATGCTTTTCGTCGTCGTATAAGCGACACTTTTAGAGTCGCTTATGCGATGTCTGCTAACGTCGCTTATGCGAAGCAAACAAACGTCGCTTATGCGACGCAAAAAAATGTCGCTTAAGCGACACTTTTAAATAGCGACGTTGTACGGGAGTGTCGCTTCACACGTCGTAAATACCATCGTTCTTTGCGTCGTTTAATCGACGGTCCGCGCCCGACGCTAATTATGATGCAAGTTGCAATTTTATAGTGATGAAATTCTATCGCCTTAACCGTCGCTATACGCCCGTATTCCTTGTAGTGAAGCAACACCATTCTAGACAAGCGATGCTATCAAACTTAAAAAATTTAGGTGTGTATTGGTCATCAATGAAAAAAGATGTCTGACAACTATGTGACGAATGTCCTAAGTGCGATAATAGACCCCCAATACAACATGCTACTTTGTTCCAGGTGACCCTAATGCCAGATTGGAGTAAACCCTTAGTTACTTAGCTAAGAACATAGACCTATCCAGAGGACATGATTGTAGCCCGTAGATGCAGCTTGGAACGAGAGGCCTTAGAATACAAGCTCATTGGTGATGATTTGTATAAGCAAGGATGAAATAGTTATCTGAGGATATGTGTGCATGAAAGCAAATATCTTAACCTATTGGAAGTTGCACACCAAGGTGCAACAGGAGGCCATTTTGGACTCGATCATGTTATCAAAGCCATATTATTTTCAGGATTATGGTGGCCCACTCTGCATATGGATGCCCACACCTACATAAAGCGATGTGATGTGTGTCAAAGGAGTGAGTATCCCATACGCAAGGATGAGATGCCCCTACGGCCCATGATGGCAGGGTGCGCATTCTCAAAATGGGGCATAGATTTTGTGGCACCTATTAATCCCTGTGCAAGGAATTCTCATGTTGAATACATCATAGTCGCCATTGACTATCTTATGAAATGGGTAGAAGCTAAGGCCACCAAGAAAACCAATGCACGCACCACTACTAAGTTTTTGTTCGAGAATGTCTTCACAAGATATGGACTTCCTATCAAGCTTGTAAACGATAGGGGTACTCACTTCTTAAACGAGGTTATTGAATATCTATTACAAGACTTTATGGTTGTACACAAGAAATCCGCACCGTATCATCCACAAGCTAACGGATAAGCTGAGAGTAGTAATAAGATTTTGTGCATCATTCTCACCAAAATTGTGAACAATCAACATTCGAATTGGGATCAACAATTACACCATGCTTTGTGGACTTATCGTGTAGCCTATAAAACAGTGCTTAATGCTACACCATTCCAAATGGTGTTTGGTCAGAATGTCATGTTGCCTTTAGACTTTTTGATACCCACACTCAAGATGGCTCAGGAGTACGAATGGAGAGGTCATGAACTTTCCTCAAGAATCCTTGACTTAGAGCACTTGGGAGAAACAAGACTGCGAGCAGTAGCAAGTATTTATGCCGCTAAGATAAGACAGAAAGCCTACATTGATGCTCATATTAAAGACAAGGAATTACAAGTAGGAGATTTGGTGCCAGTTTACACCTTGAAACAACACACTCGCAAGTTAGAGAAATGAGGTTACAGACCCGTGATCATCAATAGGATATCAACTAGAAGTGCAGTTTAGTTAGCAACTCTTGAGGGAGAAGTATTTCCTAATTATATTAGTGGATGCGGAGTTAAGCTATATCAAGAACCTTTAACCGCAGACGTGCTTAAATTACTAACTCTTGCCAAGAAGTGAAAGGAAGAAGAGGAACGAATCAGAGTTGAAGCCCAAGCAGAAGTGTTGGAATGCATTAAGTGAATGAGAATATGAAGGAGAGGATTCGATAGAGAACCTCAATCGGTGCATGCCCCACGATACCCTATAGCTATGTGCCAAGTTGGAGGAAGAGATGTCCCTAGTATCATTGATAGGAGACCATTCATTAATATCACTCTAGGCAAGAAACCCATGCGCATGCAGTGTAAGGCTTTAATTGACGCAGGTGCAGCCATGAATGCAATTCAACTCTCTCTTTGTAGGGAATATGAAATTACACCTCTTGAAGCCTATCTCATTGGACTAGGTGGATTAGAAATCCCTTGCATAGGTGAGGTCAAGTTACCCATCTCCATAGAAAATGTGACCCTGATAGTAAAACTGTTGGTTTGTCATGACGATGATTCGATGGAACCTATGATCGTAGGCCAAGAATGGTTATACCATTACTTAGTAGTTTAAATCTTCACATAACTGTGCTTCAGTTGGAACTTGCAGGACAATATCATGAACTACCCCTCCAAAGTCGACACTAAGAGGTGTTGGATGTGATAGAAGTCCCCCCAACCTTGTGCACGTCAGCACACCCTACTGAAGCCATACAAGAATTACCACTCATCTAGGAGTGGAAATATGGTAGACAGACCGAAATCCAACAAGTATGGCGGCATAAGACTCAATCTTCAGAGGAATGTCAACAATCACCATTTCTAGGCAAGAGTGCAATGGATCTCCCTTCTTTTCCAAAATACCGTGTGGATACGATATCTCACCCTTGACAAGCCACCTAGTCACATCATCCACGTACTCATTGGTGCAGCAAATCAGAGTGGTTTGTTAGATAGTCCACTCAAGCATACCCTCAACCGTGATGGATATGCAAGGCGATTGTACCCAATAAGTCAAACACTCCAGATCATCAACAGCCCTCTCAATTCCAATTGAGGCAACACATTCAGTAAATTTGGGTGCCCAAGCCTGTGGTGATAGCTCAGTCAAGTCTCGCTAGCTTTGGGTACCTAAAAAGTGCTTAGTTGATACTTCAACCTTAGTCAGCTCTTAGAAGATGTTTTTATGAGACTACTAAGAAACCCTACACACCTTCTTTGGTAAATTACACTTCATCTCTTCTAACCCCCCATGTGACACAGAAATGGATCCCTGAGCCTTTTGTAATCACAACGACTCTCGATCCAGCTCATCCTGACCATGGATTTAGTGAAACTAACACTCTTATTAACCACTACATGCAGAGCCAGTTAGACAACTTCATATCACCATTGTCCTTGTAACATACACTAACTCTGTAGGTAGTATTCATTCAAAATCAATTGTATAGCCATGCACCTTACACACTCCCACTCAAAGCATGCACCTGTCACAATTCACTTCTCACATCATTAAAATCACAGACTACATAGGAAGCATGTTGGTGGTGGAAAGGAATGGAGGTCTCATCTTCTTGGGATCTTAATTATTTTCCATGATTAATGTGTTTTCCTCTTCACTTCATCTTAGGTCCACAACACCAGCTTTCCATCATGCAAGCAGAAGGTTCTACCAGCACGACGCTCGGGTGGCCAATTGCGGATTTCTTAGCTCTTCCATTTGAGAGTTTTCCTAATGCTATCCCGGCAGAGTTCCAGGGATTTACTATTGTCCATTGAAAACCCTCCTCAAGGACAGAGGAAAGGGTAAGCAGCAAGGCACACTAGTTCCAAGGTCTTGCAGGGCTCTAGGGAGATGCAGAATTCATATATGAAGCTAATCTGACGTACACTGCAAATGTGTGGAGATGTTACAAATTCTTTTCACAAGAGTTCGAGAAT
This sequence comes from Ceratopteris richardii, assembly GCA_020310875.1. Classification (NCBI taxonomy): domain Eukaryota; kingdom Viridiplantae; phylum Streptophyta; class Polypodiopsida; order Polypodiales; family Pteridaceae; genus Ceratopteris; species Ceratopteris richardii. The sequence goes on from CM035419.1 coordinate 41,554,226, forward strand.
CTCCAGAATAGCAAAGATCTCCAATCTATATGGTAGAGGGAAAGATTCGCCAATTATTTCAGTGCGAAACTCCCTAAACCAAATTTTTATCAGTGTTATTATTTAGTGGCTTCGATTAGGGAGAAGGAGCATGTTGAGCCCATAAAAGTCATATTGGTCAAAGTCAATTGTAGTCAAACTCAAAAGGTCAAAGTCAAATGGATCAAAGTCAACATGTTCAAGATCAAAGTCAACATGGGCAAAGTTAAAGCGTTCAAGTTCAGGTGTCAAGGTGCACGTTATATGTTGCAGAAAGTCGATTGCAGGTTGTAGAGGGTCTTTGCGTAATTTCTCTAAGGTTCAAAGTGTTTGTAAAGCGTTTGGAAGGTTCAGGTGAACCCTCTCTTAGGTGCACATTTGAAGAATTGAAAGGAAAAAAGTGAAGGTATGAGAAGCGAAATTATACGTAGAAGTGAAAGTATGGCCTCCAATTAAAATGTTTGTTTTAGTCTAAAGTCACTACAGGACAAAAAAAGCATTCGTTGGCTGCCCAAAGTGAGCTTGCAAGAAACAAATGTGCCATCACTCTCGGTAGATAAATCTAGTACAGCCCAATGAAGTATACTTGACATATATTGGTGTGAGTACTATACATGTCATAGAAATGAAAAAGTGATATGTGTCATCCTAGATCATCACATGTTGAGCTTGATATCTCAACAGAAGCAACCAAAGCAAAGTGTAGTTAACTATGTGACCAAGATGAAGGATGTAGCTTATCAAATTGGAAGTATTGAAGAAGAAATATAAGAGAAGCATATGGTAAGGCATATAATAAATGGCATCAAGGCTGATGAAAAATGGGATTCTTTTACCACAGAAATGGACCTATACATGGACATGTAGATAGTTGACCTCAATACATTGATGGGCCAACTCTTCACACATGAGACAAAGCTCAACAAAAATGGAGATACTTCTATAGGTAATCAATCTTTTGCCCTTTACACAAATAAAATCAAGAGCAAAGATAAAGGCAAAGGTAAGAAGAATGAAGAAGATGCAAGTATCTCTCAAGTGAATTTCACATGTAGAGGAAGAGGTACTAGAGGAAGGGGCAGAGGAGGAAAGCAAGGTAGGGGCAGACCATTAAATTCTTCACCTTGCAATATTTGTGGCTTGATTGATCACACCACAGATGAATGCTTTAGGAACAGAAAGAATCAAAGAGGAAGAGGCTTCCACAGAGGAGGCTATGCACAATCAAGAGGCAGACTCAATAATGGAGGAAACAACTATCATCACAATTACAACCAAGACTACAACAACAACTATGAAGGAGGCTTCAGAGCAAGGAGAGTCTACAACAACTATACAGATGATCAAGAGGATTCCCTATTACTCATGAATATGATAGCCAAGCAAGGTAAAGATGATGAGTACCTATTCTATATTGATTCTAGTTGCTCCAATCATGTAGCACGCAATGTAGCATTATTATCTAACCTTGAAGAATTCAAACAGGTAATGACACTAGGCACTCAGTAAAGAAGATTGGAAATGTTAAAGCATCTAATGGTAACATGAATCTTCTAAGCAAGGTATTGTATGTGCCAACAATAACCAAGAATCTAATCAGTCTTGGACCGATTGTTGAGAAGGGTTTACAAGTTAGATTCACAAGGCATGGAGCGTATGTGGAGGACCCTCAACAAGGCTTCAAGAGGATGGAAAAAGGTGAGAAATTTGGTAGACTTTTTACATTTTAAGATGAAGATATAAGAAATATTGCACTCTTCAATTATAAGGACCAAACTCTATCTGAATTGGAGATATGGCATAAGAGACTAGGACATATAGGTGAAAGGACATTGAAGAAAATATGCAAGGATCAGAGTGTGCTTGGGATCCCAAATGTGTCCAAGCAACACATGATTTACAAATGTGAAGCATGCCAATTTGGCAAGTCACATAGGCAACCATTCAACAAAAGAGATATATGTATGAAGACTACTTGGATCTTGACAGATGTGTCGGGTCCTAGCAAAGAGCCATCAATTTTAGGGTCAAGGTATTTTGTTTCATTCATAGATGACTATAGTAGGTGGACAATATTTTATGATGCATAAAGATGAATTCTTCACTTGTTTCAAGAAGTATTTGGCATTGATTGAGAATCAAGCAGGTAAAATTTTGAAGAGGCTCAGATGTGATGGAGGTGGTGAGTATTTCTCACATGATTTTAACTCCTTATAGGACAAAGGCATAAAGAGAGAGATTACGACAAGGTACACTCTTGAACAGAATGGAGTGGTAGAGAGAAGAAACAGATTAATAGTAGATCAATGTTGAATGAGAAAAAACTTCCTAATTATTTATGGGTCGAGGCAGTTTCCACAACCACTTACCTAATCAATAGGTTTCCATCCAAGACTTTGGATGGGATGACACCTTATGAAGCATGGAATAGTAGGAGACCTTCTTTAGATCATTGTAAGATTTTTGGGTGCATTGCTTATGCACACATACCCTCACAGATTAGGGGAAACCTTGATCCAAAAGCGGAAAGATGCATATTTATTGGCTATGATCAGAATCAAAAAGCATATAGGTTTTTAATCCCACTAACAAAGGATTTATAGTTAATAGAGATGTGGTATTTGATGAAAATAACCCTTGGTTTGAAGATGATTGCAGGAAAATAAATTTAACCTATGATTTGGAAAATGATTTTCCAAATCTGACCAAAGAAGATCCACATACATCAAAGGATGTCAACTGAGAAGATGAAGATCAAATTGATGTTGAAGCTTGGAAGTCAAAGGGCAAAGCAAAGTTCAAAAAATTGGAAGATATTATAGAGTCATCCAATCAAGCACTTAGCAGATCTCAAAGGGAAAGAAAGAAACCTATAAGGTATGGCTATGACACATCACTAGTCACCAAGCATTCTATATACATAGATGAAGAATTTATGTAAGAGGAAACTCCTCATTTGAAGAATCCAAAAAGAAAGAAGAATGGAGAGAAGCTATGCAGGAAGAAAGTGAAGCATTTCAAGAGAATAGCACTTGGGATTTGGTTCCCAAAAAACCATTTACGAAGGTAAAACGAAACAGGTGGATTTACAAAATGAAAAAGAATTCAGATGGCACAATAAATACGTATAAAGCAAGATTAGTAGCAAAGGGGTTTGCTCAAGCTCATGGAGTGGATCATGAGGAGACCTTCTCACCTGTATCCAAGATGCCAATTATAAGAGTTTTAGTAAGTATTTTTGCTTCAAAGAATTGGAACTTGTACCAATTAGATGTTAAAAATGCATTCCTTAATGGATGGATCTCTGAAGAGGTCTACATGGCTCAACCACTAGGATATGAAGACAAAGACAAACCTGATTATGTATGTAAATTAAGGAAGGCACTATATGGTTTAAAGCAAGCTCCTAGAGCTTGGAACCATAGGTTTGTCACATACATGGAGGATCAAGGTTTTGTTGCAAGCAAGGCAGATTCTTCATTGTTCATTAAGAAGACTAATTCAAAGTTTATTTATCTATTTGTTTATGTGGATGATATTATCATTGAAGGAAATGATGCCACTAACATCAAGAAAATTAAAGCCTAGATGAAGGAGGAGTTCAATATCAATGATCTTGGATTACTTATATATTTTCTTGGTTTAGAAGTCTATACAGATTTTGGTGTTTTCATTAATCAAAGAAAGTATATCCATGATATACTAATCAAGTTCAAAATTGAAAATGCAAAAATTGTAGGTACACCCATGGAATTGAATCACAAATTCAGTGCTCATGAAGGAGAGCTTCTTGAAGAGATTATAGTTTATCAAAGTCTTCTTGGGAGTCTCAATTATGCAACCCTAACTAGAGTGGATATATGCTATGGGGTGAGTACATTAAGCCAATTCATGCATACACCAAAAAACTTTCACATGGAAGCTGCCAAAAGGATCTTAAAGTACTTGAAGGGTACCACAAATGAAGGCCTATTTTATCCATTTACATCTAACTTGGATATCAAGCTATACTCTGATGCAGATTGGGCTGGCTCAAAAGATGATAGGAGGAGCACCTTTGGCTACTTATCTTTTGTAGGATCTAAGTTGATTTCATGGTCATAAAAGAAACAACTAATTGTGGAATTGTCCTCAACTAAAGCTGAATATAGGGGTCTTGCAAATGCAACACAAAAGGCAATGTGGTTAAAGCTACTCTACTCAGGCTTGGGACTACATACATACACTCCAATGATCTTTGGAGATAATACTAGCTCACTACATTTGGCTTCTAATCATGTATATCATGCAAGGAATTAGCACATTGAAGTGTATTATCATTATGCGGGAGAGAATCTACTTAGCAAGGACATACAATTGTCCTATGTATCAACAAATTTGCAATGTGGAAATATTCTAACTAAATCTTTGGGTGGGACTAAATTGAATAGGTTCACGATGATGATTGGATTGAAGGATATTAAAGAGAGTTGAAGCCCAAGCATGTTAAGCTTGAGGGGATCTATTGGTGCAATTACTTGAAGCCACTTGATTACTTATCCTAAAAATCATATGTTCATCCATGTATTAGCACATAAATGATCTCTTGTAAAAGATTGATTTTTACTCCTTGTAAAAGTGCATATGTTGAATCACTTCCAATTATGAATTCATAGGAGAATCTTTCCATGAATAATTTGGTGAGGATTCATAGAAAACCAAGTCCTAAAACTTTAGAACTCTTTTAGGTAAAGATTTGGATTCAAATTTGAATATCTCCGACGAAAGCCTATAAAAAGAGGACTATCTAGTCGCATGGATAGACCATGAGCGAGGATGATATATGAGAGATTTTAGAGGGATTTATGTAGCATATTGGCCTCAAATTATAGCTCTTATATTTCCCCACATTTTGGAATCATTCATTGCCAATGTCAATGTAATTTATGTGCATTAATACATATAATATTCCCCTATCTCATCTCTTCTACTCTGTCATATACTACTCAAAACAGTGAACTTATCATATCATTTCTCAATGTGTACTTGATCATTTGCAATGATTTATGTTAGTATAGATTCATTAGATACTGCTAACTCCCAAAAATATCAGGATGCATCTCTGTTTTGCTAAGCATCATTCTCTAAGCATAGTTGATCATTTCTAGTGAAATAACTTGAAAAACATAGCTAGCCAAGTTAATTAGATATTCCCAAAAGGGTTTTATCCAACTATTACAAGGAAAGTCCCAGTTCGTTGGCTTAGTGGTTGGGCCTCTTGCCTCTTGAGGTGGGGGCGAGGGTTCAGTCCCTGGCAGCAACATGTAAGGGACATGTAATCTGGAAAGACCTTGCATTGTGGTTGAGTGCCACTGTTTGTCTATCCTTGCGGTAGTGTTGACCGCCGTTTAACCCAGTCTTGTAAACCCATGTTCTTGTGGGACAAGGGGGATCCCATGGGTACTATGCCCTTCCTTGTACAGTTGCAATTTCAAAGTTAAAGTCCAGGGGAGTAGGCTTCCCCCGAACCTCCATTTAAAAATTTTAAAAAAAATATATTACAAGGAAATGAGTACTGTTCATTTCTCTAAGCAAGTGTGGTGACCAAAATAGCAAGTCTTTGGTTCGTAATGAAACTCCAAGTTATCTATTTTGATCCAATGATTTGAGGATTATCTTCCAAAGTACTTGGGTGATTGTTTGTGCTTCTTGAAAATCGTAAGAGATCTACTTGGCACTCCTCAACTTAGTTTTGGTTGGCGTGAAGTAGGAATTTGTAGCACCATCTCATCTCTGAAAGGTGTCCACCATCTCCTCCAACAATTCCTACCTTTTTGGTAGTGATTGATTTGATTCTAACCACTTAGGTACTTGTGACATACAACTCTTAATGCTATGAGATGCCTTCAATCAATCTATTCTACATTTATCTCAAGAGTTAAACTCTATGCATTTACAAGAGTTGTTCATCTATGCTCTATGAGTGATAAAACTTATGTGAGATACACCTTTGATATTTGGCCAAGCATCAAGGATTGCTAAATGTGCCAACAAGAAGGAAAGGTGGATAAAATTTATAAAGAGATGTGCGGCCTCCTCAAGAAGAAGCAATCTCTTGTTGGAGTTTGAGGTCGTAGAAGCACGCAAACATTGCAAGGAAGAAGAAGAAGCTTGGAGCACAATACACAATACTGATTATATTACCACTACGATGTACAAAGATAAGTGAATTGTTAGGTCTATATCCATATATACAAGTCGAGGAAAAAAAACCTCCTAAAGAGGAAAAGTGCCCTAGCAATCCTAATGTGTTCACACATATCACTTCCTAAATATATCAAAAAATCCCCGTGGGAGTGATGCGATGAACCAGGAGCTAGCACTCATGCATAAGGAAGTGCCAAGTTATGTGGAATCAATCCACAAAAGGAAGTAAGCCCAAAGCTTTGCGGAAAGCTTAAAACTTCTCCCTAGGCAAAGCCTTTGTGAAAAGGCATGCAATGTTCTCCTACGTGGGCACATATGCCACACTGATCTCTCCAGCACAGAGTTCTCTCCTTGACATAATGATAGTGCACTTCAATCTACTTAGCGCGCGCATGGAGCATAGGGTTCCTCCCAACTGCTAATGCACTCTGACTATCAGTGAAGAAAATGGTGGCAAAAGATTGACCAACACTCAAATTAGCCATAAGGCATCTGAGCCACACCCACTCAACATTTTTTGTGAAAGTTGCCCTATACTTAGCCTCACAATTGGAAGTGGCCACAATCGGCTATTTCTTGCTCAACCAAGATATACATGAGCTACCAAGCATGAAGCAAAAGCCACTAGTGGACACAATAGTGTCATAGCTACCAACCTAATATCAAAGAAAAAACATGTAAATGTAGTGCTAGTGATCCCCCCTTAGGATGAAACAATCCATGTAGCCAAGTACCACTCAAGTAGCGAAAGATGCGCTTCACTGCATGCCAATGCTTGACACTTGGGCAATGCATAAACCTGCAAATAAGCCAAGTGATGCATAAGTAAATCAATCATCCAATAGCCTGTTGATAGAGAATAGCATCAAATGCATCTCCATCATCATGAAGATTCAATCGTAAACCTGTCTCCATAGGAATGGCAATAGGTTTGCAGTCTTCAAGGCCAAAATGCTACAATAATGTGTCAATGTATCTTGTTTAATGCAAAGTTATTCCATCATCAAATTGCATCAAATGAATGCCCAAATAATAATGCAAATGCCCCAAATCTAACATCTCAAATGAGGCATGCAGATCAGCCTTAAAATCAACAATATGCTTCTCATGAGGACCAATGAGCAACATGTCATCAACATACATATCAATGATCAGAAGCACATCATTTGCATGCTTAACATATAAGGTGCTTTCAATTGGATTGTTCTCAAAACCATGTGCAATCAAATAGGCATATATTGTTTCATACCAAGCATGTGGTGATTGCTTCAAACCACATAATGCCTTTTTCAACCTACACACTTGGTTTTCATGCCCTTTCTACACAAAGCCATGGGGCTAAAAAGCATACACTTCTTCATGTAAGTGACCATTCAAAAATGTATTTTTAATGTCCAAGGGACATACATTCCAACCATGATGACAGCTACAAGCGCATAGATGCTACGAACAATAGTCATTAAGCAAGTACGAGCAAAGATCTCATCAAAATCAATGCCACTTTCCTGAGCATAACACTTTGCAACAAGCCTAGCCCTATACATGTCAACTGTTCCATCAGGCTTACGCTTGAGCTTGTATACCCACTTAGTTCCAATGGTTTTCTTGCCCAGAGACAAGTCACTTAAAGCCCAGGTACCATTCTTCATTATATCATGATATTCAAATTGCATAGCAATCATCCAATTTTTTGAATTTTGTACTTCATCAAACAAAACACGCTCATTCTCATCATAGAGACTAGAGGCATCCATAGCATAGCAATCTGATGCAAGAGAAGAACTATTAGAGATACAACAAGTAGGATATGACAAAGGTGCATCTACTTTGCTATCACGCAAAGTTTGCACAAGCCATTTTGGCATAGTTTTTGCCTCCTCAATATCAAAGCTCTCATCAAGTGCATCATGTAAATCTGCATCAAAAATGGAATTATGTGCATCATCACATGAAACTTGTAAAAGCTAAAAATTTTCCTCATTAGGACCAACACTAGATTGTCCACCTGTAAAAAGAGGAAGCAAAGTATCATACATGTCTTTGGAGCTAACAGATGTCTCCCTAGTACATGAACGTAATGGTTGAATAGCATCCAACAAAATACATTTCACAGCTTTATCATCCAATTTTCTATGTTATTGTTCAAGCACTAATGCATATGCCAGAGAACCAAAACATGCAAGTGAGCAACATATGGCTTGTGAACATGCCAAGCCTCATATGGAGTGATAGACTACAATGCTTTAGTGGGATACATGTTAAGAACATAGATTGCACACATAATAGCGTCAATCCAAAAACTGTGGTAAAGCCTGACTCTTGACTATACACCTCACCAACTCCATGAGTGATATGTTCTTTCATTCAGGAACCCATTCTGTTGAGGTGTATATAGAGCTTTACAATGATGTTTTATCCCATGTTCAACCAGAAATGCATTAAAATCAGAAGACATTCCCCCCCTCGATCAGAACGAAGGGTGCCCATTTGCATGCTGACATATTTTCAGCCAAAACTAGAAACTATTTGAAGCACATAAACACTTTGAACTTTACTTTCAATGGATATATCAATGCATGCCTGGAAAAATCATCGATGAAAGTCATGAAGTAAAAATAGTTCCCAAAAGGTGTTTGCATAGGACCAAAGACATCACTATGAACAAGTTGTAATTTCTTAGTAGCTCGAATTGAACCATCTTTTGGAAAGGAGGAATGTTGCATTTTTTCCAAAATACAACCTTCATAAACATATTACTATATGCCTCAAGTTTGGATGGAGAGGATACCATTTTAGATTTCTACAGGCATAGCAAACTAGCAAAATTCAAATGGTCAAGTGTGCATATCAAAGCTTTGCATCTGACATTGCCTGAAAATCATGTATTGCACATGTTGAATCATTCACAAATTTTTCATAGTCTATGAGCTTATAGAACCCATGACATAAAATGCTAGAAGAAGTAATGACATCACCATTTGATAGATCATGAACTGTACATCTGTCATCAACAAATTTCACAACCAAGCCGATCTTGGCTAATGCTGAAATTGATAACAGATTTTTCTTGATCCTTGGCACAAATAAAGCATCTGACAATATAAAAGAACTATTAAAAATAAAGAAGTAAGGTCGTATATATTTTTGCAAAAAGGATTTTCTTCAAATGAAAGGAAAATACAAAAATGAAAAACGAAAGCATTTACTTCAGCAAGTAGTGGAGATCAAAAGAAAATCAAATCCAAAAAAACTGAACTCAAAGAGGAGTGGCTACTCAAAGTAGTGAAAGAGTTATGGAGAAGAGCTCTTAAACTCATCATGAGAGTTTTTTATCACTTGGCTATAAAAGAGATAAGGAAGGACACTCAAGTATAGAGGAAGAAGGCATGGAAGTCCCCTTGTAGCTAGTTCATTTAGTTTGTGTCATTTCGTTCTCTTCTCTCATAGAGTATGTCAAACCGCATATCAATTTCTAGGTAGTCTAATTGTGAGAGTCATATCTTTTAATATATGTATCCAATTTTAGATTTTAAACTTTCATTGGAAATCTTATCTTGAGTACTTCCTCTTATCTAGAACAGTATTATCAAATTCTTTATGCTCTGCGAGTTATTCAATTTTTAGTGAAGTCCTATTTTCAGCTTAACTGAGTGGATAGATAGCCTATTTTGAGGCAAAGAGTTGCCAAACCCAAAACTACTCCAAATTGAGTGTTTGATAGCTCATTTGAAAGCTCTAAGTGTCTAGTTTGAGTGACCAAGGTTTCAAGCTCATTGCATTTTTCAATTGGTACCAGTTTGCATTTGAAGGTTCAACTATTGGCAAAAGTTTTGATCTTGAGAAGGTCTTCTACACTTTCCGCTGCGAATAGGAGAGGGACTCTCCAACAAGAACTACCATCAACAATAGCCATAATAATCTTACCAACTCCCATGATAGGATAGGAGGATTTATTGGCACACGTGATAGTATTCCCTATAGGGATAGGCTCAAGTGAAGTGAAAAAACTGCACCGTGAGGTAATATGTTTGGTTGCCCCACTATCAAAGTACCAAACATTTGAGTCTACTATACACATACACTGTTCCTGAGAAGATGGATCATAACTGCAAACAGTAGTAGACACCCATACTTCATTTTGCACAAGATTATTAAACTTTGTTTTCGGTGTAGAGGCCTCTGCAACAACCATTCCAGCCTCTTTCTTCTTTGCCTCTTTTGTAGCTAATTTTGGACAGCTCTTTATGACATGATCCTTTGCTTTACAGTATTTGCAAAATAGTTTTGCTTTTTTGTTTTCTTCTCATCTCTATCATCTTTCTTTGATTGTGCAGAATTAGCAAATTTTTGCTTACTAGTAGAAGAACTCCATTTACCTTTGCCCTTCTGACTAGCCAAGAAAGCTTGATCTACAACATGCATAATGAACTTGTTATGCCTAGAGTGATCTTCCTGCAATAGAACAAAGATTAACTCCTCAAATGTTAAGGGATTTAGATTGCCTTTCATCATCAACAGAAGAGTAGAAACAAAACTCTCATATGAATCGAGAAGACCATTCAGAACAATATGCACAAGTGAACCATCAGGCAAGACTTCATCAGTAGAAATCAACTCTTCCTTTAAATCTTTGATCTTTGTCAAAAAACTCTCCATGGAATTTCCTTCATTCATGTGCTCACTCTCCAATCGTTTTTAGAGATAATCAACACGAGCCTCATTCCTTGCTTGGTACAAAGTGATAAGTGTATCCCAAGCATCCTTAGCTGTTCTGCAAGAGCGAATGTGAGGAGTAATGGCATATTTGACAGACAAGGCTATCAATGCATGTGCCTAAGCATCTCTGCCATCCCAACAAATTTGCTCAGTAGTAGGTGCAATAAGAATCGTAGCACGAACAAGAACATGAAGAATATTGTCATCTTCAATGTCGTCTACATCACCTTTAGCAACATTGTTTGTAGGTGTAATAGAACATTTTTCAACATCGTGCACAATATTTCACAGTCTTTTTGCAACTAATACATGAAGCATCATATAAGCCCATAATGGATAATTGGTACCATCCAACTTATCCTCAACACCCAACATACGGAATACATTTCTGCTTTCAGCCATGACCACTAACTAAAATACCCAGATGTAGAAAAATGATTGTATCTAAAAAAGTTGAACATAACTATCTTCACAAGTTTTACTAAACATGTAGTAGACTTTGAGATGCTTATATTGACAAACCAAAACATGTATATATCTTTGGCACAAAAAGACAAAATTACCTACATAAGCACTGTTATATCCAGGCTGCATGGTTATATCCATTGAAAGCAAAGTCCAAAGTGTTTATATGCTTCAAACAGTTTCAGATTATGATTGAAAATCTGTCAGCATGTAAAATGGGCATCCTTCATTTTGATGGGAGGAGAGGGAGGAGAGGGAGGAGGGGATACATGTCTTCTGATTTTAATGCATTTCTAGCTGAATGTGGGATAAACATGAGTGTAGAGTGTCGTATATACCTCAATAGAATGGTGTTGCTGAATGGAATAACATGTCAATCAAACAATGACATGATTTGTAAGAGAATGGAACTTCAATATATGAAATGGGATGGAAGCAAGAGGTGCACTCATGAAAACATTTGGAAATAAATTGATGCTTAAGATAAAGAGATGAAGATGGATTAATAAACATGCACAAAACCATATTGGTTGTCAAATGTCTCATGCAAGCTTCTTATGGCCATAGCAACGAGTCAAATGCAAAAGGTTTGCGAGCTCAATTAGAGAATGCATTCCTCAATGAAAAGTTGGAGGTATTCCTCATGAAATAAGCTCAAGGGTTTTTATCAACACAGGGTTCATAACCCTGTGTTGATAAAAAATTGTGTTATTTTATGGGCCAATAGGTTCATTGACTTATCTTACAATAACGCGGGCTGAATAACAACCCTGCAGCATAAGCGTCTTTCAATGACATTCCAATGAGCTGTTGCCAGTAACCAGATACAAAGATTATATGCAAAGAAGAAAAGATTGCCAGAGCTGACTTCCATGAAATCACTGGGAAAGTCTCCCCTAAAACGACAACCCGGGACAATGCCGACAATATCATGTGTAGCATAAGCATCTTTCGATACAATCTCCGGCAGAAACCGAATGCTCTCAACTTATTTGCTTGAATAGCTTCTCAGGTTCGGTAAAGAAAAATGGTACTTGAAATTTTGAGGAATCGTTTTGATTCCTTAGTTTGCAATGGTAAAAATTTGTAAGAGGAAATGATCTCCCTGCAAATGAGGCTTATGAACTTCTCACGAACGCAAAACGATTATTTGGATAATCAAGAACAAGGACATGGCGCATTATGATCTCCCCGCATACAATTCCTGAATTATATATGGAAATGTCTACGACTTGATCATCTGCGTCGAAATACAATGTTTTCACTCGTTCAAATACTTGTCCCCCAACCTCCATCCTGTTCAGAGTTCCGTGCTGCACCTATAATAAAAACAAGCTTATTTATACAAGTTGAAAGTCTGGCATGGGTGGCCCTCTTTGTCGTATCTCACAAGACCGGACAAGCGCTGTGTGTGTGTGTGTGCGCGCACGCGCGTGTGTGTGAGCGGGAGAGGGAGAGAGAGAGAGAGAGAGAGAGAGATGGCACGTGCAGATGTACGTGTATATGCAGTTGTGTGCCGTGATCGATCTTATATTATGAGTGATTCACTTCTCACACGAAAATAGTTTCGCATCATCATAGATACCTTGATTCCACCACTTTCATCAGTCTTTCCAACTCCACTGATTACAATCTGACCCTTCCAGTCCAATCGAGAAAGTAGATCGAACTCTTCAACAGCCCTCTTATGGAGAATAACACCTATTCCACCAGCTCCTGTATCCAGCATGAGAAGCGCACACTGCTCTAAGAATTTCACCTCTGCATGAGGTGTATTATCTAGCATGTGTACAACCTGCCATGGCGAAAGTACATCAGCATGCGCTTAAAAAAATGGAAATAGTGTTCACCGATGTCCAGCTTGAACGCGTAGGCAGTGGATCCCAAAGCCTAAAGTGTGTGCGTGTGTGTGTGTGTGTGTGTGTGTGTGTGTGTGTACGCCCGCATGCGTGCGTGCATGCGTCTGTGTGTGTGTGTGTGTGTGTGTGTGTGTGTGTGTGTGTGTGTGTGTGTGTGTGTGTGTGTGTGTGTGTGTGTGAGAGAGAGAGAGAGATAGAGAGAGAGAGGGGGGGATGCGAAAAATTAACCTTCCAGTTTACTTCAAGGTTAGATGGCTGAAACTGCAGTGGATCATAAAATGTTATTCTGCTCTCTACGCTTGACATCTGAAAATTTTACAGTGCACGCAGCACAGGAACAAACATGTAAAAAGAAAATTAAGGTTTCAATAATAGTCTGACGAATTGCCTTGAAAACAATTTATTAACCAGTATAGCAATTGTGAATCAAGCTTCAAACTTGGTTTGATGGGGAATACAGCTTGAAGTAGTTTCAATACACTTACCTCAACAATAGTTCGACAAAATATATCATATCCTAGTATTCCTGAAACCGCTTCTGTCACACCTTTAACAATATTGTCTGAAGGAGCCTGCAACCATTCAAAGAGATCAGCCCTCCAACCTACTAAGAATATGCAAAGCGATTCACAGATTGACCTCTATAAAGACTGGAAAGCTGATTTTCAAGGGTCCAAGCTGCAATGACTTGCTTCTCCGATACCGAGTTTTGAACTGAAAAACCACAAGCAAACGCGATCCCAACTCAAAGATCAGTTCAATGACGAATTTCAGCAATGCTGCTGATTTTCACTTCACTTATTTGTTCGGCCCAACGCAAGCACCACTAAAATTCAATACTGTACCTAATTTCAAATCCACTGCACAAGCGTGAAATAGTAAGTGCAAACATTGCCACTCATAGTGAAATGATTGCTGTGAGCATAGTTGTTACATACAGGAACCTTACGGGTACGAAGCAGGTACAGGTAAAACTTTGATTTTCCCCATGCATAACCCTGACTTTTGGCTAGTAACGACATTATGAAACTCAAAAATAAGGACCAACATTTTGAAACGCATTGGATAAACAACTCAAACTTCACTGGTCGTTGATAAATAGCGCTTAAAACAAAAATACGGGTTCGTTAGCCTACTCTTAAGCAATCTAAAAATATATTATTTTCTTTTAAATATTTTAGTCTGAAATAGACTTCCTAGATGGAAACATGAGAAGTGAAGAATAAATTAGCTTCGATGCATAGTGAATCCCTTTCCAAATGTGATCGTGAGTCTCATGACATTATTTCAATACAGCCAAAGGGTAAAGAAAGAAGGCCCAAGGTACGGCACAATAAGGCAGAGAATGTGGATAAAAAGCTACAGCATAAGGCCAAGCGCTTACGAGATGGCTAACAAAGAAAGAAAAGATATGATGAAATCGACCCTTGATAAGATGATGAGTGTAAGAAGAAAATATCCAGATGACATCATTAGCTCTTGACAAAAGAATGATCATGAGAGAGCTTAAATATAGGGATGATGGTGCAAAAGAAATATTGAGGTTGATATGTGACTATTTAGGTGATGAGAGCTTTAAAACTATAAACTTATTTAGACAGCTTCACATTCAATATATCAAAGTTCATGTTTATTTTCCGCCGCTAAGCGTACCTCTCAAAAAGCTCAATAATTGAAAACACCCTATCTGTCCCAAACACACAAGAATGATGAGTACAAGATACTTTGAGCAAAAAACTGGTAAACAACAGTAATTAACCATATCAGAAATCAATTGTATAAAATGCCTTATTTTTTCAAAAACGCATTTCATGACTAGAAACATTAATAAATCCGTTTAATACATCTTCTCATCATCTGATTAGGCTTATTACGAGGCATAATTCCAAGACATCAGAGATTGTAAAAACAAGGTAAAAAGAGTTTGAAGTTCCAGTGGCACATTATAAACAAAGGGAAAAAAGCCTTCATTTTTGGCATCAAACAACTTGCATAACACTCCACAATCTCGAATTCGACATGGAAGTCCAAAGTACTGAAAGATAAGCTGCAAGGTTCTTAAGAATTTTAGCACGATGAGTGCTTTGCTTGAGGACTACAGAAAATGTTTTAGAGTTTTAAACGGGTTGCAGCTTACAGAAATATGTTTCCCAAAAAAAAAAACTCCTAGCAATAAAACCTCACAGATAGTTGAGTCCATAAAAACTAATATACAACCTTGAACATCTAACTCTGAGACAATCCCTGGCCAACATTATGAGAATCATGTTCCTCGTATTGTGATGAATGTTTCATTAATGCAACACTACACAATAGAAATTATGAAGCCTAATGGTCAAAAGGGACATGGAGAATGATTTTTCACAATTACTCCAAAATCTATAGAGGTCAAAGAACCAGAGTAAGAGAGATGTGCACGAAAAGTGACAGGAAGCAGTAAATAAGCCTGTTTTCATTTAAACTTTGTTGAAACCATAGACGATTCTGTTGTGAGGCAGACTACCGGAACCGTTTTGGAGTTTCTTGAAAGTTGAAATTGTGAAATCAGCAAATCCGTTTCATCATAACCAGATGCATTATTCATACCCGCTTTGATAAATAAGCAATTAGGTGTGACCTTCAAAAGCAATAATCATTGGGCTTAACCGAAAAGTGCAGTATCAGATCAATGTGATGACAGATTTCTTAGCACAATTTTAATATCGAGTATAAAACTAATGTATCCACATTGACATATAAAGACATTCATTACTGCACTTATGCCATACTCTAATAGAAAGGAAAAGCCCCTACCTTGCCTTCTACACCTGTGATATACAGCTCACCATAGGCATGCATCCCAAGCTCATCTGCCTGCGAAATCACATTAAAACCGTAAGACTTCAGTATACCTAAGTATTAGGATGCATCAGTTTCAACATTAGTTGCCAATAAAATCACAAAATTCTAATTTAAAAGTAATTAAGAAAATAAAAAGCCTTAAATTTTTCAAAAGCATTCATGCAAAAAGTACATAAATAAAAGCAAAACCGAAAGGATAAGATGGTGTGTGTGCATGTTTGCACATGTGCCTGTGCTTGTGTGTGTGTGTGTGTGTGTGTGTGTGTGTGTGTGTGTGTGTGCATGTTTGCACATGTGCCTGTGCTTGTGTGTGTGTGTGTGTGTGTGTGTGTGTGTGTGTGTGTGTGTGTGTGTGTGTGTGTGTGTGTGTGTGTGTGTGCATGTTTGCACATGTGCCTGTGCTTGTGTGTGTGTGTGTGTGTGTGTGTGTGTGTGTGTGTGTGTGTGTGTGTGTGTGTGTGTGTGTGTGTGTGTGTGCACGCGCGTGTGTGTGTGTGTGGATGGGTGGGTGGGTGTGTGTGTGCGTGTGTGTGTGTGTGTGTGTGTGTGTGTGTGTGTGTGTGTGTGTGTGTGTGTGTGTGTGTGTGTGTGTGTGTGTGTGTGTGTGTGTGTGCACGCACATGCATGCATGCATTCTATGGAAGAAAGAAGAGGGAGAAACCAGGGTGGCGAGGGGGCCTCAAGCACTCAAGGTAATACATCCTAACTACTCCATCTTGTAGCCCTCTTTGAGAGGCATTTGAAAAGAGAGATGGGGCAACATCACCTCAAGATCTCTATGCCCTAGGACAAGAAAAAATTTACCTCCACATGAAGCAATCAGCACTAAAATACAACATAATAGGTAAAAGCTGATGGTAGCCACTAGACAGGTGTGGAGTTGGCAGAGGAAGAAAATGAGAGAGAGAGAGAGAGAGAGGTTTGTGAACCTTTGCTCGCTTCTAAATAATAATAATAGAGGGGGGGAACCTTTATTCATAAGCTTGTGAAACTCTAGGAGATCACATGAAGAATAGAGATTTTGCAGTTTACATATAATATCTATGCAAGCACAATGCCTAGTTCACAAGCGAGTGACCAAACTAGGGCCCAAGTTTCAAAATGTGTATAAAAGAGTTTTATAACATGAATTCAAAAGTGTTCAAAAAAATAAAAGAATGTAAACAAATACGAAAAGGGAAAACAATGCAAACAAAGAGGCACCAAGGGCCCATAGTTGTCAAGAATTTCAGAAACAGAAAACAACATGCTATGGAAACTGCTGAAATGGAGTTTTGACCCCGAAGAGGAAGTGGTAAATGATAAATATATATATATATATATATATATATATATATATATATATATATATATATATATATATATAGTACACATATACATACATACATACATACATACATGCGTGCATCCATACATACATACATGTGCATGCATACATTCATACATACATACACGTAGAGCAGCCAACTGCCAATCAGGTGCCTATAGAGCCCATGCTACATGACAACCCGAAGGCTACGAGGCTCCAACTCCAAGGCTCAAGAACTACAGCCAACATCTTGCAGACTGCAATCCAAGTTATTTAATATATAAATTGCCTCAAGCTTTCTATTTCCAGTTCTGTACCCATGAGTCATGACGTCTCCCTCCCTCCCCCCCCTCCCTCCCTCCCTCCCTCCCTCCATATCTCTCTCTCTCTCTCTCTCTCTCTCTCTCTCTCTCTCTCTCTCTCTCTCTCTCTCTCTCTCTCTCTCTCTCTCTCTCTCTCTCTCTCTCTCTCTCTCTCTCTCTCTCTCTCTCTCTCTCTCTCTCTCTCTCTCTCTCACACACTTTATATGTTTTGGATCACAGTGGATTGGATCATACTGATGTATATGTTTTGTCTCATAGGCCGATTTTGGCCTCTAATAGACGTTAAAAAGTCTCTCTCTCTCTCTCTCTCTCTCTCTCTCTCTCTCTCTCTCTCTCTCTCTCTCTCTCTCTCTCTCTCTCTCTCTCTCTCTCTCTCTCTCTCTCTCTCTCTCTCTCTCTCTCTCTCTCTCTCTCCCCCTCCCCTTGGGGCCTTTATCCCCAACAACCTCCCACTTAAAGGACCAAGGAGGATCCTTTAAGCTAAGTAACTCCCACCATCTGTATACATAGCTGATGTTGTGCCTTGGGTAGACACTTCGTGAGAGCATGTGCAGGATTCTGTGAAGTATTGACCTTGATCAAAGTGATCAGGCCATCCTCTAACACCTCTCTGATGAAGTGATATCTCACATCAATATGCTTTGTGCGAGCATGAAACATGGCATTCTTTGCCAAACATATGGCACTCTGGCTATCGCATGCAAGAACAGGTGCCTTTTCAGGCATCCCAAACTCACTGCAGAGGCGAGCTAACCAAATGGCTTCTTTGGAAGCCTCTGTGGCTGAAATATATTCAGCCTCTGTAGTAGATAGTGCAACTATCCTCTGAAGTCTAGAGCACCATGAAATAGCTCCACCTGCAAGTATGTATACATAGCCACTTGTGGACTTGCGTGTGTCCACATCACCTGCCATGTCTGAATCACAAAATCCTTTTAACTCCAATGGACACTTTCCATAACATAAGCATTTACTTTTGGTCCCTTTCAAATATCTCAAGATAGATTTGACTGCCTCCCAATGAGCTCTACCAAGATTAGCCATGAACCTACTAACAACTCCCACTGCATGAGCAATGTCTGGCCGAGTGGCAACCATAGCATACATAAGTGAACCACAAGCTGATGCATATGGAACACACTTCATGTAATTGGCTGCATCATCATTTTTGGGACAGTCATCCTTGGAAAGCTTAACATGTGGCTGCAATGGCACTCCAAGAGGCTTAGCATCAGCCACATTAAATCTGTCCAGCACTTTTTCAATGTACTTTTCTTGGGATACCTGCAAAGTATGTTGCTGCCTATCCCTTTTTATACGCATACCAAGAATATGCTCAGCTTCCCCAAGGTCTTTCATTGAGAATGCAGAGTTCAGCTGCTGTTTTAGAGCATTCAGAGTGCTCTTTTTCTTCCCAGCCAGCAGCATATCATCTACATACAGTACAAGAATAATTGGGTTGCCATCTTCATCATTTTTTGTGTACAAACAGTGATCTGCATGGCTTCTTTTAAACCCATGTTTGAGCATAAATGCATCAAACTTCTTATATCATTGTCTGGGGGCCTGTTTCAGCCCATATAAGCTCCTTTTCAGTTTGCATACCAGATGCTCTTTTCCATGAATGGCATATCCTTCTGGCTGTTTCATGTCCAGCTCTTCATCTAAATCACCATGCAAAAAGGCTGTTTTAACATCCATTTGGAATAATTCCAAATCCAAGGCAGCTGTGAGAGCAAACAACACACGTAAAGTGGTCATTTTCACCACTGGAGAGAACACTTCTTGGAAATCAATGCCCTCTTTTTGGGCATATCCCTTAGCAACCAGCCTTGCCTTATACTTGGGTTTGCCATCAACAGTTTTGATTTTGTACACCCACTTGTTGGGAATGGCTTTCCTTCCTTTGGGTAACTCAACCAAATCCCAAGTATCATTTGCATGCAAGGCCTTTATCTTTTCCTGCATGGCTAACTCCCACTTCTTCTTGTGCTCACATAGCTTTGCCTCTTTATAAGTAAGAGGCTCACCCTCATCTGATAACATAATATAATGTATAGAGGGATCATATCTATTCACTGGCCTCCTAGGACGTATAGATCTTCTTACCCAATGATCCACATTACCAGGCAATGGATCTACATCAGGAGGTACATTAACTTCTTCATTGTTAACAGGCTGCTGTACATCATTTCCAGCCCTGTTTTCAGCATGAATAGGTGGCTGCATATACCCTTCAGGAGCATCATTTTGCTGTCCAACATCATCTGGCTCAATAACCACGGGCTCATTGTCATTTCCAACCATATGTGGTGCATCCCGAGGGTTCATATCAGATTTAACTGGTGGCTGTACATTCTGAAATTTGACTCTTTTATGGTCATCTTTAGAGGCACAATTGTTTTTGAGCAGCCTTGCCTCATTAAATACAACATCTTGGCTGCGTATTACCTTCTTGAGTTGAGGTAGCCAAATCCTGTAGCCCATTTCACCTTCATCTCCATAACCCATGAAGATTCCTTTCATGGACTTTGCATCTAACTTGCTTCTCAACTCAGGCCTTATATGCACAAAAGCATCACAACCAAAGATGCGTAGGTGGTCATATGAAGCTGGTTTGCCAGACCAAACCTCTTCTGGAATGCCACCTTTTAAGGACATATGAGGGGATCGATTGCAAACATGAACTGCAGTTTTCAAAGCCTCTCCCCAAAATCCATGAGGGAGATTAGCTGTGGACAGCATGCATCTCACCCTCTCACATAAAGTCCTATTGTACCTTTCAGCCACACCGTTGGAAGAGGGGCTGTATGGGACTGTTAGCTCCCTCTTAATACCAAGATTTTCACAAAATC